>CAXITT010000011.1:31515-122503 GCA_964033795.1 Lymnaea stagnalis
CAGGAGGTAGTGTCTGAATGAGAGTGGGCCGCATCAAGTAATCCACAAAAAAGCGATTACAACTGTTACAATCTGGTCAACCTTTATAAATAACAAAAAAAATCATTAAGGGTTCTCAAGAACTAGGATTCACTTTCATCCACCTACTCACTGTTGCCAGAGAGCTTGCATACAAAAATATATAGAGACATTAAAAAAAATAAGAGTTAGATTAGTCGGTGAGATTCGACTGAAACCGTCGCGGAGAGTCACGTTATATATATGAGAATGGGGGAAACGGGCCGGCGCATTTACACTAAACTTTTCTGTCATGTAGCGGGCCGCAAAATATCGTCTTGCGGGTCACAAATGGCTCGCTGGCCGCGAGTTTGAGAACCCTAAATTAGACTTTTATTTATTAATATTTACGATTATCTCATTTTTATAAAAAGAATGTAAATATTTATATTTTCCCACTTCATTTTCGATGTCAGCAGAATGTATGTGGGAACGAATTTCAAAATATCTTAATATTTCATTTTCGGTTTCGGTTTCGGCTTCGGTTTCGGCTTCGGTTTCGGCTTCGGTTTCGGCTTCGGTTTCGGCCGAAATTCATTTTTAACTTTCGGTCTTTTTTCGGTTTCGGCCGAAAGTCATTTTTTAAACTTTCTGCCTTTTTTCGGTTTCGGCCGAAAGTCATTTTAAACTTTCGGCCTATTTTCGGCTTCGGCCGAAATCAGATAATCACTTTCGGTCGGTCTCTAATTCACTGTTTGGGGCCGAGTTGTCACTTTTTTTAATAGTAAAAATGTACAGATCTTTTCAAAGAGCAAAAAAAGACTGAGAGGTTGGGTTGATGAAAAAAAAAAATTGTAATATTATGTTGGCTTATATATTGGCTTATAAGTCTAAACTTGGTATAAGATGAAAGATAGTTGAATCGACTATATGTTTGTAAACGTATTTCTTCGGCTTAAATAAAATAAGCAACAGAAAAGAACCACAAAATGTGAAAACATTATGTGCAAAACCATTTCCTCCCAAAACCTATGATGTACGCATGCCTCATCTTCACTTCTAAAGCTCAAATCCTTTGTCATAATATCTAGCGAGTTCATTTGTGTAAGCCCAAGGCGACAAGCAGTGATAAAGATTACGAAACATTGCGGTGATATGCTGAATAATTATAGGCCTACGGTTAGTTAAAATACTTTCTTTGGATAGGATAGAAACACTAAATTAAACTATGAATACACGGGTGTGTTTCTGACACGTGACACTCTTCAAGAGCCCCGTAGGCCTATCAGATTCTATTTTCGGCTTAGAAATTGCTCTAACTATCATAATACTTACTCGGAATCGGCCGGGTTGCCGACTAGTAAAGCCCTTACAAAGTTGTTTCTGTTGCAAACGGCATCGCTACCTAGAGAAATAAAATATGTTTATGTTATCAACAAATAATAACATTAAATTAAAAGCAGTATAAAATAATCATGAAGAGGAAAAAAAAAAACGTTCTGGAGACACACTGTTCTGGTGGTACACTGTACTGGCGGTACACTGTTCTGGCGGTACACTGTACTGGCGGTACAATGTTCTGGTGGAAGGCTCTGTTCTGGTGGTACATCCTTTGTATATTCCTTAGTGCCTAAAACTGAACGCAGAGTTCATGCACTTACCTCTTGGGATACAGCGCACGCAGGACGGACGAGGTGGGCACACAGGTCCAGGGCATGCTTGAACCACGCGGCAGAAGGTGCCGAACGGACATAGGACTGTCGAGCACAAGTTACTGACAGGCACTTGGGCACTGGTTAGTGACGTCAGTGCGACCTTGAGAGTAAATTGATAAAATAATTAAATCATTTCTGGTTATATATGTCATTAGACTGTCAATATATGTTATGAGACTCTCAATATATGTCATGGGACTGTTAATTTAATATGTCATGAGATTGTCAATATATTATGTCATGAGACTGTCAATATATGTCATGAGACTGTCAATATATGTCATGGGATCGTTAATATAATCTTTCACGTGACAGTCAATTTATTATGTCATGAGACTGTCAATATATGTCATGAGGCTGTCAATATATGTGATGGGATCGTTCATATAATCGTTCACGTGACAGTCAATTTATTATGTCGTGAGACTGTCATTAGCATGGCTAAACGCGCTATGTAAATAGTCAATCAAAATAGGTCTTTCTTAAAGGTCATGTGCCTCCTCCCTCGTGCCCCAAAGGTCCTTCTTAGCTCATCCACGCTGTCTTTTGACATTGATTGTGACATACCTTGTAATACAAATCAACGTTTAATAAATGAAGTTGTCGGCATGTGTCGCTCAGGCGGATTGAGTTGGAGACTCCCCCCCCCACTCTTTTCTCACCCCTCTTCTCTCACCCCTCTTCTCTCACCCCTCTTCTCTCACCCCTCTTCTCAAATCAAATTGCTGGTAACATTTGTTATTTTAAACAAATTAAAATTTTAAAGAAATTGTCATATCTCTACAGTATCTCGAAGCAAAATAATGAGATTCCTTGTTAGAGATTCCTTGTTAGAGATTCCTTGTTAGAGATTCCTTGTTAGAGATTCCTTGTTAGAGATTCCTTTTTAGAGATTCCTTTTTAGAGATTCCTTGTTAGAGATTCCTTGTTAGAGATTCCTTGTTAGAGATTCCTTTTTAGAGATTCCTTGTTAGAGATTCCTTGTTAGAGATTCCTTGTTAGAGATTCCTTGTTAGAGATTCCTTGTTAGAGATTCCTTGTTAGAGATTCCTAATACTTAAGACAAACTCCCTAAGACCAAATCTACTCAATTGTTAGAGACTCCCAGTGAAGCACTTAACAACCACCAACACACCACACTTGACAACCACCAACACACCACACTTGACAACCACCAACACACCACACGCACCACCATACCCGGCACCAAGTTGTTGATTTAATGTATCATTATTTAGGCTTGAAATATCAATTTTAATGTCCCATTAATTTGAAAATATGATTGACTTAGATATCGGGTATACATAGTATACTTAAAGCAGCGAATACCGTGTCTTATATGTTACATGCTAGGGCATGCTAGGGCATGCTAGGGCAAGCTAGATATGGTTTATATTAAATTTAAACTTTAAGCAAGCAACATGGAGCTTGAAATTTAACGAAACCAAATGATGCACAATGAGCATCTCAAGAAAAAAACAAAAAACAACATCACCATTATGTACTCTCTAAACAAGACCATTCTCCAAGTCCATTCTCGAACAAGTGTCAAATAATCCATACCTCGGAATTCTTTTCTCTAATAACCTAAAATGGTCACCCCCCACACCATAGAAACAAAATTTAAAAAAAAAAAAAAAAAAAAAAAAAAAAAAAAAAAATAAAAAAAAAAAAAAAAAAAAAAAAAAAAAAAAGAAAAGCCAACTCCACACATGGTTTCATCTGAAGAAGTCTGCGCCACTGCCCAAATCTGCGCCACTGCCCAAATCTGCGCCACTGCCCAACATCATGCAAACGAAATGCCTATCTCGCACTCGTCCGTCCGCTACTGAAATATGGTGCGATCATCTTGGGACCCATACCTAAAGCCAGACGTGGATACGATGGAGCGAATAAAACACAACGCAGTGCGCTTCATCGCACGTGACTACAAATCCACCACTCCTGGCTTCGTCACTGACCTCTTAAAAAAGATTTGACATCCTCTGCCTCAAAACATTGTTTTGCTAACTAATTTTTTTTTCTCTTAATAATATTAAATGTTTGACATATTTGCAAACACATTACTATTTTCCCCATTTTATTTTTTTTTAAATAAAAAAATTAAGACAACGCTGCCCTTATCAAATGATAACTCACCAGCAGAAAGACAACGGCGCAGTGTTCTGACAAGGCCATTCTTTCAATCGAGCCCTGGCAGCTTCTACAAAACAAATCGTATCAAAAAAATAAAAGTGCCCTAACCAGTCAGAATGATGCCCCCTTATATAGTGTTTGACATTGGGGAGATTGGAAGATGTAAAGCTGAGACGTGGTCGTGCGTGGCCATCAATTTAGCTAATACCCTATCCGAATATGACAGTGGAGACAGTAATGTACTTACCTTTAGATGACAGACACGTTGTGGGACACTTTTTCCTGTTCAAGGGCGATCACACAACCATACACTTCCCCCTTTTCTAAACGCGAGGTTAGATAGATATATATAGAGAGAGAGAGGGGAGAGAGAGAGAGCGCGAGAGAGAGAGGGGGGGAGAGAGAAAGAGAGAAGGAGAGAGAGGGCGATCGATAGATAGAGAGAGATAAAGAGGGCAAGAGAGTGGCAGAGAGGAAGAGGGAGGAAGAAAGACCGAGAGAGAGAAAAGGAGAAAACATGTTTGTCATGATCTATTGGTGCATTTGATCTCGTAAAATATTCGTCTCCTGTCTCAAACACACAAGCTTTGTTGAAGTGTATCAAACACACATACTTTGTTAGAGTGTATCAAACACACATACTTTGTTCAATTTTATCAAACAGACAAACTTTGTTCAATTTTATCAAACACACATACTTTGTTAAAGTGTATCAAAGACACATACTTTGTTAAAGTTTATCAAACACACATACCTTGTTAACGTGTATCAAACACACATACCTTGTTAAAGTACGTCAAACACACATACCTTGTTAAATTACATTAAAGACACACACTTTGTTGTTTTTTAAGTACATCAAAGTCGTACCCAAATTACAATCAGAAAAAAACAACTTCTAGAAATAACAAAACTTCTAATTTTATCAGTAGTATCAATGTTGAATATCTCCTAATAAACAGATGATCCCAGTCTACTCAACACTGGCCAGTCACCAATGACGGCATCAGACAACTCTTCATACCACTTGTGTATGCTGTTGACTCTTAAGACACTTGAATGTCTCATAAAAACGACCTCAATGTTTAAAGACAGGACACAATGATCCACTCAAGGGGAAGCAAATGAATTAAATTGTTGTAAACATTCAAATGTAGAACACAAGGAGAACATAATAATCAAATCTATTCCAAAGTACCGTAATAATCGATAGTGAGCTTGTCAATTGTATCAATTTAACAAACACAGTCATCAAATATTTGGCCTGTCAGTTATATCAATTTAACAAACACTGTCATCAAATAGTTGGCGTGTCAGTTGTATCAATTTAACAAACACAGTCATCAAATCTAATTTAATTAATCTCTGAATTTTCACACGATAATTCATGTAAAAGAAAAAAGATTTTGATGTGTATGAAATGGAAACTTTAGGACAAGGTTTTAATTTTTTTGTTTGTTTGTTTGTTTGAGGGGATTAATTTGTGTGTGTATGTATGTATGTGTGTGTGTGTGTGTGTGTGTGTGTGTGTGTGTGTGTGTGTGTGTGTGTGTGTGTGTGTGGCGAAGTGAATGTGTTTTTGTGTGTGTGTGTGTGTGTGTCGAAATGATTAAGTTTTTTTAAACTGGTGAAAGATATTCAAACAAATCTGTATAAACCGGCCTCTGTATTATTGCTCCAGTAGTTTCATTCAGAGCCATCACGTGACTTTTTGGAGGCCCCCATTAAATTTCCGAGGACCTCTGCAAACACTGGGGTTGCATGGCCCATGTGGCAGCTCTGGTATCGTTGCTATGCTGTTTCAATGCTCCGTGACATCCTGGTGTCACTGCTCCGGGGATATCCTAGTTTCATTGCTCCAGTGATGTCCTAGTTTCATTGCTCCAGTGATATCCTAGTTTCATTGTTCAATTTATATCATAGTTTCATTGCTCCAGTGATATCCTAGTTTCATTGCTCCAGTGATATCCTAGTTTCATTGCTCAATTGATATCCTAATGTTATTACTCCAGTGATATCCTAGTTTTATTGCTCAATTGATATCCTAGTGTTATTGCTCCAGTGATGTCCTAGTTTCATTGTTCCAGTGATATCCTAATTTCATTGCTCCAAGGATATCCTAGTTTCATTGCTCCAGTGATATCCTAGTGTCATTGCTCCAGTGATATCCTAGTTTTATTGCTCCAGTGAATCCTAGTTTTATTGCTCCATTAATATCCTAGTTTCATTGCTCCAGTGATGTCCTAGTTTCATTGCTCCAGTGATATCCTAGTTTTATTGTTCAATTTATATCATAGTTTCATTGCTCCAGTGATATCCTAGTTTCATTGCTCCAGTGATATCCTAGTTTCATTGCTCAATTGATATCCTAATGTTATTGCTCCAGTGATATCCTAGTGTTATTGCTCAATTGATATCCTAGTGTTATTGCTCCAGTGATGTCCTAGTTTCATTGTTCCAGTGATATCCTAGTTTCATTGCTCCAAGGATATCCTAGTTTCATTGCTCCAGTGATATCCTAGTTTCATTGCTCCAGTGATATCCTAGTTTTATTGCTCCAGTGAATCCTAGTTTTATTGCTCCATTAATATCCTAGTTTCATTGCTCCAGTGATATCCTAGTTTCATTGCTCCATTGATATCCTAGTGTCATTGCTCCAGTGATCACTTTGTCTTTAAATCCCGTCTAGAATGTCAACCTCCCACGCTGTCAGCTGTCATGTCCAAGACATCCAATTCTTGAGATGTGTCTATCAGCACGTCCGCGCAAGGAGAGAAATCTGGGACATCTTCCAAGGTCATCGTGGTTCATCTCCGTGTCGACAAGACACCCATTACCTTTTTTTTGTCTTTTAAAATCCCGGACCAATGTCTAAATTTAACAGTTGACTCCCTTTGTTCTACGTCACTGACAGCACGACCAGTGACAGCCAGATGTTAGATCAGGACAATAAAGATAGGGGGGGGGGCGTGGAGCAGTTGGTGGGGGGGGGGAGCGGATGGGTTTAGGACCCTCCTAAAAGAACTATCTTCTTTGCTACCGTTCCAATGTTTAAACAATATTTTTATACGTGTCTCTTGTCGTAAAACGAAGCTGAGGAATTCGGTGCAGGGCTGAGCCGTCTGCAGGCTTGTGTCGGGTACCGGGTATGTTAAGACCATACCCAGCGGGTACGAGTCCGGGTACGAGTCCAGGTCCGGGTCTGGGTATTAAAATTCAGGAATTATCTTTAAAAATGAGGGATGTGATGCATCCAATTGAGAAAGTTAAAAGTGCATGTATACAGCCAGTAGTGATCACTACTGTTAAAGGTTTCTTAAATCTAATGGCATACGGCAGGCCTGCACAGCTCAAAATGTAAGGCGGGCCGTCATACTTTATGAAAAACTTGTGCGGGCCGAAAGAAAATCGGACCTGGGGGGGGGGGGAGCTGTTAAGAAAATCAGAAGAATAAAGAATATATCGTTACTTCGCGGGCCGCAAAGTGGGTGAGGAAAAAGGAAAAAGAGATTTTTGAGGGTTTGGGAGGCGGGCAAAAGCTTGGGCGGGCCGAAAGAAAAGCGGACCGGGGGGGGGGGGGAGCTGTTAAGAAAATCAGAAGAATAAAGAATATATCGTTACTTCGCGGGCCGCAAAGTGGGTGAGGAAAAAGGAAAAAGAGATTTTTGAGGGTTTGGGAGTCGGGCTGAAAAGTTAATGGAATGTGTTGTCATTGGCAACGAGACTATATGCCAAGTTTCAGCTCGATAGGTTGACGCCAAGTGGGTCAATTAGTCGCCCGAAGATTTTTCCAGCCACGAACAGAAGCGAAGTTAATACAAATATAAAGGATTTAAAAATAAAATTCATTCCTTTTCGTTGCCCTTGGCCAAAAATGCCACGCATTCCCATGTTGGGAAAAAAGTGCCACCAGATGGTGGGACAACCCACCCCATTCTACGCCCCTGTTAGTGTGGTCTCTGCATAGTTGGGTTTCACATTTATTAACATGTTAAATTTGCACATGACGTCATCGCTCTGAGGCTCCTCTGGGTGACGTGGATTTTTATCAATTATTTTGAAAAGAAACTTTTGAAACTTGCCCCAGTTTCACGACTGATAGTGTGCCCATCGGCAACGCGAGGCTCGTGGATCACCTTTTTGGGAACGCCCTCACACAATTTTTGGTAAAGTTACGATGTGGTTTATAGGTGTCCCGTTGGGCGCTGACCAAACTGTCCCCTTGGCCAGATGGAAAATAATGATTAATGAATGCGGAAACAAACTACTGGTAGCGCTGGTAGGCAGTTCCGTATTGAATAGACAATAAAAATATTCGCACTTAGAGACCCTCGGGGGAAGTCCCAGGGTTATTATCTTGGTTGGTTCTGCACGCCCTTCCGTAATGGTGCGTATGGCGTGGATGCGAAAAAAAAAAGGTGGGGGGGTGGGGGTCTCGCCAGAAAGTACTTACATTGATCAACAAATTCTGCAATGATTATCTTAAAATCTGACGTCACTGATAGCTGCAATAATTAACTGAAATTCGGCTCACAGCTGCAGAATGACCTACTTGTCCAATATTTCAAAGAAAAAAAAAAAAGAAGAAGAAACTTCAATTAGGCAAACGTACAAAGTTTCGTGGAAGAAAAACAAACTTAGGGATTGAAAATAGTTACATAATTATTTTTGTTGTATTTTTTTTAAAACTTAAATTTAATTGAATTTTTAGGTTTATTCAATTCCATTTATTCATTTGTGATATTCCTTTTAATTTACCATTATCATGCTCATATACGTTGTCATAGGGAAACGTGAATAGTGTTGTGAAGAAAAAAAAAAGATTAAATTCCCCCTTCACCAATGGTCTGACAGTCCGTGCTTGGCTGCTTGTAAGCTTGTCTGACAGTCCGTGCTTGGCTGCTCGTAAGCTTGTCTGACAGTCCGTGCTTGGCTGCGTGTAAGCTTGTCTGACAGTCCGTGCTTGGCTGCTTGTAAGCTTGTCTGACAGTCCGTGCTTGGCTGCTTGTAAGCTTGTCTGACAGTCCGTGCTTGGCTGCTTGTAAGCTTGTCTGACAGTCCGTGCTTGGCTACTCGTAAGCTTGCTGGCAGTACGTGGATTTGGTGTAAACACCCCTCGCCATTGTAGTGTCGTGTATTGCCGTTGTATTGCCACTGAATTTCCGTTGTATTGCCGTGTATTTCCGTTGTATTGCCGTTGTATTGTCTTGTATTTCCGTAGTATTGCCACTGAATTTCCGTTGTATTATCATGTATTGCCGTTGTACTTTCTTTGTATTTCAGTTATATTGCCGTTGTATTGCCGTAACTATCAGACTGTGGCAGAGTTATCGGTCACTTTCACGGGGTATTCGTTAACAAATTCACTCCCTTGTCAGGAAATTCGGAAATTCAGGCAGTTGCCTGGGGCGCAATGTAGGCCTACTCGTGGCGCCATCAGTGATCTTCAAAAGTAGGCTCAATCATTGGGTGAGGGCGCCATAGAACAAAAATAGAAATTGCAAGTAACAGATTTGCTAATCTAAAAGCTAGACAAAATGTCATTGGTATGCTAATTGTTCATACTTCCCATGTCAGGCTAAATGTTCATACTGCCCACGGTAGGCTTACTGTTGATACTTCCCACGGTAGGCTAATAACTAATTGTTCATACTTCCCATGGTAGGCTAATTGTTCATACTGTCAAAAATGCGAAAATAATTTGTTCATTCTTTGTTTTAAAAGCAGCCTAGTTAATAAATTAATTACCTAATCCTCATGTCTTTTCCTTGGAGAAATGTGTATGATTATACTTAACAAATGTGTATGATTATACTTAACAAATGTGTATGATTATACTTAAAAGGGGTGCCAAAGAAGAAGAACTATAAAAAATATCGGGTCACGAAGGAGAAGTATAGAAACAACCGGATCACGGAGGAGAAGTATAGAAACAACCGGGTCACGGAGGAGAAGTATAGAAACAACCGGGTAACGAATGAGAAGTATAGAAACAACCGGGTCACGGAGGAGAAGTATAGAAACAACCGGGTCACGGAGGAGAAGTATAGAAACAACCGGGTAACGAATGAGAAGTATAGAAACAATCGGATCACGGAGGAGAAGTATAGAAACAGCCGGATCACGGAGGAGAAGTATAGAAACAACCGGATCACGGAGGAGAAGTATAGAAACAACCGGATCACGGAGGAGAAGTATAGAAACAATCGGATCACGGAGGAGAACTATAGAAACAACCGGGTCACGGAGGAGAAGTATAGAAACAACCGGGTAACGAAAGAGAAGTATAGAAACAACCGGGTAACGAAGGAGAAGTATAGAAACAACCCGGTCACGGAGGAGAAGTATAGAAACAACCGGGTCACGGAGGAGAAGTATAGAAACAACCGGGTAACGAATGAGAAGTATAGAAACAATCGGATCACGGAGGAGAAGTATAGAAACAACCGGGTAACGAAAGAGAAGTATAGAAACAACCGGGTAACGAAGGAGAAGTATAGAAACAATCGGATCACGGAGGAGAACTATAGAAACAACCGGGTAACGAAAGAGAAGTATAGAAACAACCGGGTAACGAAAGAGAAGTATAGAAACAATCGGGTCACAAAGGAGAAGTAAAGAAAAAATCGGGTCACGAAGGAGAAGTATAGAAAAACTCGGATCATGGAGGAGAAGTATAGAAACAACCGGGTAACGAAAGAGAAGTATAGAAACAACCGGGTAACGAAGGAGAAGTATAGAAACAATCGGATCACGGAGGAGAACTATAGAAACAACCGGGTCACGGAGGAGAAGTATAGAAACAACCGGGTAACGAATGAGAAGTATAGAAACAATCGGATCACGGAGGAGAAGTATAGAAACAACCGGGTAACGAAAGAGAAGTATAGAAACAATCGGATCACGGAGGAGAAGTATAGAAACAACTGGGTCACGGAGGAGAAGTATAGAAACAACCGGGTAACGAATGAGAAGTATAGAAACAATCGGATCACGGAGGAGAAGTATAGAAACAACCGGGTAACGAAAGAGAAGTATAGAAACAACCGGGTAACGAAGGAGAAGTATAGAAACAATTTGGTCACAAAGGAGAAGTATAGAAACAACCGGGTAACGAAGGAGAAGTATAGAAACAACCGGGTAACGAAGGAGAAGTATAGAAACAATTTTGTCACAAAGGAGAAGTATAGAAACAACCGGGTAACGAAGGAGAAGTATAGAAACAACCGGGTAACGAAGGAGAAGTATAGAAACGATCGGGTAATGAATGAGAAGTACAGAAACAATCTGGTCACGAAGGAGAAGTAAAGAAAAAATCGGGTCACGAAGGAGAAGTATAGAAAAAATCGGGTCACAAAGAAGAACTATAGAAAGACAATCTTTTGGGCCATCATCTGGCAGTGGTAAAATCTTTTGGGCCATCATTTGGCAGTAGTACAATTTTTTGGGCCATCATCCGGCAGTAAGACAAACTTTTGGGCCATCATTTGGCAGTAAGACAATCTTTTGAGCCATCATCTGGAATTAAGACAATCTTTTGGGTAATCATCTGGCAGTATGACAATCTTTTGGGTAATCATCTGGCAGTATGACAATCTTTTGGGCCATCATCTGGATTAAGACAATCTTTTGGGCCATCATCTGGATTAAGACAATCTTTTGGGCCATCATCTGGATTAAGACAATCTTTTGGGCAATCATCTGGATTAAGACAATCTTTTGGGCAATCATCAAATGCCGTGTCCGCATTTGTCTGGTAAGGATTAAAACTCTAATGTATTCAAACTTTTGCTCATTTAAAAAAATAAACACAACATTTTATTACGATTCAAATTAATCTTTAATATCATTTTTCAATTGAGTTTTTACTAAGCTTCTAACATAAATTGAAATATCCTCAAAGAAAACTTATACATGTATACCCGGTAGTTAAATTTTTGCATTTTAGAAAAATATCAATTTCGGAAACTAGTTTTATGATGTGTCCAAAACAGAACCTTTAAAAAGTCTCGAATTATAATTGAAAAGAACTTTGCCTTCTGCTTTACTCTGGTATGTTTTCACACCACTAAATGAATGATTTCTATTATTAGCACCGGGTATTCCCATTCTTTGACATACAAATCATGAACACTATTCATATTGTTTCTGTTATGTATAAATCATATAATAGAAACAATATTTAATAAATTTCTAGCAACTGATTTGACTAGAATAAAGGACAATTTAATGTCTATAGGCAAGAATAAATTTGGAGTCTATGAAATCACTCACTGAATTTAATAAGCATTTAAATTGTAAGTACTGTACCACATTAACAAAAACATTTCATGAAGAGAAATTAGAAAAAAAAACTTTATATAAAGCACAGTGAAATAAAGAATAAATGGTCAAGTTAATTAATAAGTTAATTACAACATGGCACTTAATGGAGAATTCATCCTTATTCATTTGACTTTAGACTGTCCAAACAAAATGATGGATGCATTTTTAGTTCATGCAAAGATTCTTAATTTTAAAAAAAAGGACCTAACTGGTGGCTCCCCCAAGGTTTTTGATCATGTGACCCTCCAGAAGACATTTTTTCCACATTGGATCTAATAATATATCCATAAACTTTAGTTTTTGGTGGATTGACTTGTCTATTTCTGTCATGTTTTCCTGAAAATTTTTAAAAAATTGGGTGCACTTGACATCACAGGGAACTGTGAATTTGTAGGCGGCATATATCTGTTGCTCAAGTACGTCCTGGTCTCGCCCATAAGCAAGAGCAAGAGAGAAAACACATTTTCTCTTCCAACCATACCGTATCTCACATTGAATAAGAATTTTTTAAAATGCTCGATCTGCACTGCCCATCTTCTCCCTTCATTATCTGATTCATGACAAAAGGCAAACATTTTCAAATGATTTGAGAACTGAAACAATTACCCTTGTTTTCATCCAAACGGGGCAGCCCCCACACTCAATTAGGGAATACACCACACCACCATTATATCCACTTACAGTTACCGGTACACAGTTTTCAATTTGGTATGGAAACATTTTGGTGACATCTGTTTTGTGACACCTGTTTACCAGAAATGTATAAACCTGAAGTCAACCATATT
Organism: Lymnaea stagnalis; assembly: GCA_964033795.1. NCBI lineage: Eukaryota > Metazoa > Mollusca > Gastropoda > Lymnaeidae > Lymnaea > Lymnaea stagnalis. The sequence goes on from CAXITT010000011.1 coordinate 44,474, forward strand.
GGTCTTTTTGACATCAGCTATTTACCCCTGAAAATGTTTTAATTTTGTATGCAATGTTATTCAACTTCAAGAATGGCCAACAGGTTAGGTGGGTGCAGTCAGGGCTGAAACTGAAAAATGTTTAAAAGAAATACAGAGTGGTTTTTTTTCAATACGTCATCCAGACCAGCGTTTCACAGGGTAATGGTTCACTGACCAGCAATAGTCCACAAGCTTTATGTTGCCAGCCCACGAGCTTTATTTTGCCAGTCCACGAGCTTTTTGTTGCAAGTCCGCAAGTTTTACGTCACCTGGTACTGGTCCCCAGCACATGAGCCAACAAAATAGGCTCAATGTTTCCTCCCTTTGTCTCATCTTCAAGTCTCTCTTTCAAAAAATGGGATTGGTTTTTGCACAGAACAACACAACCAGACTTTCTAATGATTTTCTACAAGATGTGTTTGACATTCCCATTAAAACAAATTATATAAATAAATGGATATTTGGAGAAAAAAACAACAACTGATATTGAAGCTTTTTAATTTAAAGCAAACATTTTTTTTAAAAATCACTTTGATAGTCCATAAGTTCTCAGCAGATGTTCTTTTAAACAAATGAAATCAAAATCGATTAATTTTCTCAATGTCTTTTCCAATAAAGACTTATTAGTTTTATTTCTGTCATAGGGTTTTTAATTCATCATTTTGTACTGGTTTGATTGTATTTGAACCTTTCCGGTGTCAGCCTCTGTGTCAGTCAAAGTGTCAGTCTAGTTTGCATTAAAGAAATTTCATTTGTGTTATTTTCAATTATCTCCCTTGAAAAAATATGCTTACTTAACCTTGAACTTGAACTCTATCCAGGGTTGGATTAATTTGAAAAAATTAGAGTCAGGTACAAATTATATATTTTTTGAAAATTTTCTGAAATTTCATGCAATTAAAATGAAAACTTTTTATGAAATGTTTGATCAACACTATGGAGTTCAACTAACAACATTAAAATTAACAACCATAGAGCACGCCATTTTGAATATCCTTTTACACCATTCCTAACCCGACTGGAGATCAATAAAAAAACAAAAAATTTGCTCAATAATTTTGGGCCAAACGGATAGCATTAAATTATTAGAGAGTAGTTACAGAATTTTCTCAGCGGTTAGAGAGTAGTTACAGAGCCCTATCAAATTGGCTGTAAAAATTGGCTTGTGCAGTGGCAAACTCATAAAAGTTTGAGAAGCACTATCCTAGACCACATTGAGGATAATTATCAAGCAAAAATTTTGTCTTTTATAAAAATAGCCTGTTGAAAAGTGCAGGCAAAGTGCAGCACTTTATAAACTATATGCTTACAACTTCTAACACATTAAATGTATAAAGTCTTCTCAGTACTGGTACAAATAAGCAGGCATGATGTTTGGAACAACAATGTATCACCTGTTATAAACCGTTGGTCTTGAAGGACTTATTATTTTACACTCTGCAACATTTGCCAAAAGAAGTGATATTTCTTATCGTGAATATTTCTAGAGCCATCACAACCAGACCAAGCATGAATAAAGCAGAGGAGATAAGTTAGAGATGATAAAAACAAATGATTACAAAATGATATTTTGAAGAGGGTGAATTTTTTCACACAACATATTTTACATGGTATCGTTGAACAATAATAGGATTTTATTCACTTTTTGTTTTGTCATTTTATAAAAAAAATTCACAGAATTTTAAAAAGCACAATCACAAATTTTCTGTAGTGGACCACCAGGTAAGCAGTGCAGTATTTCTAGAAGTCTAATGTCAAATATTTTAAAACACGACAAATTAGTTCTGAAACGACAGCAATACTTAATGACACGGTGAGATACGATGTTGGATATAAAACTATTTCCGCAGAACACCGATTATACTTCTTCCATTGTAGGCATATCGGCTGAACCCTAATGGCATCTTGCATCTACCTGTGTCATTATTTAAGTGAATGGAGAAAATATGAAACATTGAAATAATCAAGAAGTGCTTTTTCTTTTTTAAAATGTACCCGGGATCAATTTCCTCTCTGGCTGCATGGCTGGTCATTGCAATCTGTGCATCACGGACATGTTGAATTTAATATTCTATTTCTATACACTAGATAATGCTAAAACTAATTCTTAAACATTACTCATTCTTACTTAGTGACCACGATTTATTCAAATCAGCAATGTCACTTCTTAAAGGGAGCTAAATAAGGACATTTAAAATGTCTCACTGATGACATGTACATGTTTAAACAAATGTCTCACTGATGACATGTACATGTTTACACATTAAGCTATTTCTTCTGAAAACACAAAAAAAGATAACAACTGTTACATTTTGTCTACAACACAAATCCTTGTGATTTTGATCATCTTCCTCTCCCTGGCTTGATATTGATGGAATGCCCTTGAGGGCGACACTCTACTTGTCGATCAGCTGTGACTCAAATAAGTCCAGGATACGCTTGATTTCCTTGCTGGTGGCCATGTTAAGGAAAGTCATTTAAAGTGTTCCATGTTAAGGAAAGTCATTTAAAGTGTTCCATGTTAAGGAAAGTCATTTAAAGTGTTCCATGTTAAGGAAAGTCATTTAAAGTGTTCCATGTTAAGGAAAGTCATTTAAAGTGTTCCATGTTAAGGAAAGTCATTTAAAGTGTTCCATGTTAAGGAAAGTCATTTAAAGTGTTCCATGTTAAGGAAAGTCATTTAAAGTGTTCCATGTTAAGGAAAGTCATTTAAAGTGTTCCATGTTAAGGAAAGTCATTTAAAGTGTTCCATGTTAAGGAAAGTCATTTAAAGTGTTCCATGTTAAGGAAAGTCATTTAAAGTGTTCCATGTTAAGGAAAGTCATTTAAATTGTTCCATGTTAAGGAAAGTCATTTAAAGTGTTCCATGTTAAGGAAAGTCATTTAAAGTGTTCCATGTTAAGGAGAGTCATTTAAAGTGTTCCATGTTAAGGAAAGTCATTTAAAGTGTTCCATGTTAAGGAAAGTCATTTAAAGTGTTCCATGTTAAGGAAAGTCATTTAAAGTGTTCCATGTTAAGGAAAGTCATTTAAATTGTTCCATGTTAAGGAAAGTCATTTAAATTGTTCCATGTTAAGGAAAGTCATTTAAATTGTTCCATGTTAAGGAAAGTCATTTAAATTGTTCCATGTTAAGGAAAGTCATTTAAATTGTTCCATGTTAAGGAAAGTCATTTAAATTGTTCCATGTTAAGGAAAGTCATTTAAATTGTTCCATGTTAAGGAAAGTCATTTAAATTGTTCCATGTTAAGGAAAGTCATTTAAAGTGTTCCATGTTAAGGAAAGTCATTTAAATTGTTCCATGTTAAGGAAAGTCATTTAAATTGTTCCATGTTAAGGAAAGTCATTTAAAGTGTTCCATGTTAAGGAAAGTCATTTAAATTGTTCCATGTTAAGGAAAGTCATTTAAATTGTTCCATGTTAAGGAAAGTCATTTAAAGTGTTCCATGTTAAGGAAAGTCATTTAAATTGTTCCATGTTAAGGAAAGTCATTTAAATTGTTCCATGTTAAGAAAAGAATCATTAAAATACATTAGCTGTCTGAAGCAATGCTCCATGTATGCCGGGCGCCGTCAGCAGCTCTACCAGTTATGTTCACAATTGACAAAGAAAATCGAGAACGTATTTTTCACGGCTCTGTATAAACCTCTTGATTTAATTGTGTCTTAATGAGAATCAAGAGGCCATGTCATCTGGGATATTTGATTCATGAGCAATGCCTGTTATAAGTATTACCAGTTGAGCAGACGGCCTTAGTTTAGTTACTTTGCCTCAACAATTGAGCAGAAAGCCTTAGTTTAGTTACTTTGTCTTGATAATTGAGAAGACTGGCTTAGTTTAGTTACTTTGCCTCGACAATTGAACAGACTGCCTTAGTTTAGTTACTTTGCCTTGATAATTGAGAAGACTGGCTTAGTTTAGTTACTTTGCCTTGATAATTGAGAAGACTGGCTTAGTTTAGTTACTTTGCCTCGACAATTGAGCAGACTGCCTTAGTTTAGTTACTTTGCCTTGACAAAAAAGTAGTCACCTGTCCTAAACTGCTTTTAACAAGCATTGCATACCAGATAAGACAGTGTGGCACACCATGAGAATCCCCTTGTCTTACCCAGTAAGACTTTTGACTTGTCAAAGTTAATAGTTTTTATTTGTCGCAATCTCACAAAGTTTGTTGGGTCTCATTCACAGCTGTCCTGGGCCTCATGTCGTCCGGGGTTGGAGACCCCTGGTGTTAAGTAGGGGAGACCAGTAGTGTAAAGCAATTGGAGACGTCTCGTGTAAAGCATGGGAGACCCCTGGTGTAAAGCATGGGAGACCCCTGATGTCAAGCATGGTACCAAGGAAAAATGCAGTAATTAACAGAAAAGAAGTTATGAGACAAAAAAGTAATCTGGAATTTCAAAAAAAATCAACATTAAAAGATAGACCACGATGAAAGATTTTGCCAGCATCATAAATATGCAAAGTTATATTATTTTTTAAGTGGAGAAAGTATACCACAACTTTGATGAAATAAGCAATTTTTAATTTGAAATACAGGTGCAGTAAAAAAAAAAATTGTGATGGAAAGAGGGATATGAAAGAGGGATATGAAAGAGGGATATGAAAGAGGGATATGAAAGAGGGATATGAAAGAGGGATATGAAAGAGGGATATGAAAGTGGGATATGAAAGAGGGATATGAAAGAGGGATATGAAAGAGGGATATGAAAGAGGGATATGAAAGAGGGATATGAAAGGATACATTTGTGTGGCCAGTTGTTCTACAGGTCCCATTGAGGCACTCAATTCCTCGCACTTGGCCATCAGGGCATACATGGACTAGGGAGAGATCATTTGAGTTTTGACACATTGGTGGAAGATGAAAGAAGAAAGGAAGTTTAAAAAACTGGAGCAAAATTTATGTATAAGTACAGAAATCTACAAGTCTGTTAATGTATCAGTACAGAAATCTACAAGTCCATTAATGTATCAGTACAGAAATCTACAAGTCCGTTAATGTATCAATACAGAAATCTACAAGTCCATTAATGTATCAGTACAGAAATCTACAAGTCCGTTAATGTATCAGTACAGAAATCTACAAGTCTGTTAATGTATCAATACAGAAATCTACAAGTCCATTAATTTATCAATACAGAAATCTACAAGTCCATTAATGTATCAGTACAGAAATCTACATGTCAATTAATGTATAAGTACAGAAATCTACAAGTCAATTAATGTATCAATACAGAAATCTACAAGTCCATTAATGTATCAGTACAGAAATCTCCAAGTCCATTATTGTATCAATACAGAAATCTACAAGTCCATTAATGTATCAGTACAGAAATCTACATGTCAATTAATGTATAAGTACAGAAATCTACAAGTCCGTTAATGTATCAATACAGAAATCTACAAGTCCATTAATGTATCAATACATAAATCTACAAGTCAATTAATGTATAAGTACAGAAATCTACAAGTCTGTTAATGTATCAGTACAGAAATCTACAAGTCTGTTAATGTATCAGTACAGAAATTTACATATCCATTAATGTATCAATACAGAAATCTACAAGTCAATTAATGTATAAGTACAGAAATCTACATGTCCATTAATGTATCAATACAGAAATCTACATGTCCATTAATGTATCAATACAGAAATCTACAAGTCCATTAATGTATCAGTACAGAAATCTACAAGTCCATTAATGTATCAGTACAGAAATCTACATGTCCATTAATGTATCAATACAGAAATCTACATGTCCATTAATATATCAGTACAGAAATCTACAAGTCCATTAATGTATCAGTACAGAAATCTACAAGTCCGTTAATGTATCAGTACAGAAATCTACAAGTCTGTTAATGTATCAATACAGAAATCTACAAGTCCATTAATTTATCAATACAGAAATCTACAAGTCCATTAATGTATCAGTACAGAAATCTACATGTCAATTAATGTATAAGTACAGAAATCTACAAGTCAATTAATGTATCAATACAGAAATCTACAAGTCCATTAATGTATCAGTACAGAAATCTCCAAGTCCATTATTGTATCAATACAGAAATCTACAAGTCCATTAATGTATCAGTACAGAAATCTACATGTCAATTAATGTATAAGTACAGAAATCTACAAGTCCGTTAATGTATCAATACAGAAATCTACAAGTCCATTAATGTATCAATACATAAATCTACAAGTCAATTAATGTATAAGTACAGAAATCTACAAGTCTGTTAATGTATCAGTACAGAAATCTACAAGTCTGTTAATGTATCAGTACAGAAATTTACATATCCATTAATGTATCAATACAGAAATTTACAAGTCAATTAATGTATAAGTACAGAAATCTACATGTCCATTAATGTATCAATACAGAAATCTACAAGTCAATTAATGTATCAGTACAGAAATCTACATGTCCATTAATGTATCAATACAGAAATCTACAAGTCAATTAATGTATAAGTACAGAAATCTACAAGTCAATTAATGTATCAGTACAGAAATCTACAAGTCTGTTAATGTATCAGTACAGAAATTTACAAGTCTGTTAATGTATCAGTACAGAAATCTACATGTCCATTAATGTATCAATACAGAAATCTACAAGTCCATTAATGTATCAATACAGAAATCTACAAGTCCGTTAATGTATCAGTACAGAAATCTACAAGTCCGTTAATGTATCAATACAGAAATCTACAAGTCTGTTAATGTATCAGTACAGAAATCTACAATACTACAAGTCTGTTAATGTATCAATACAGAAATCTACAAGTCCATTAATGTATCAATACAGAAATCTACAAGTCCGTTAATGTATCAGTACAGAAATCTACAAGTCTGTTAATGTATCAGTACAGAAATCTACATGTCCATTAATTTATCAATACAGAAATCTACATGTCAATTAATGTATAAGTACAGAAATCTACAAGTCCGTTAATGTATCAATACAGAAATCTACATGTCCATTAATGCATCAATACAGAAATCTACATGTCAATTAATGTATAAGTACAGAAATCTACAAGTCCATTAATGTATCAATACAGAAATCTACATGTCCATTAATGTATCAATACAGAAATCTACAAGTCCATTAATGTATCAATACAGAAATCTACATGACCATTAATTTATCAGTACAGAAATATACATGTCAATTAATGTATCAGTACAGAAATCTACATGTCCATTAATGTATCAGTACAGAAATCTACAAGTCTGTTAATGTATCAGTACATATATCTACAAGTCCGTTAATGTATCAGTACAGAAATCTACAAGTCCATTAATGTATCAGTACAGAAATCTACAAGTCCGTTAATGTATCAAAACAGAAGTCCAATTTAACAAATATTTTATTTACAATGTAAATTACATTCACTAAAAATAAATTCTCTTGAGAAATATTTAAGATTCAATGAGGTTCATTTAATGTGGGAGAAATGCAACCATTCTCACCTTTATACTGGCGTCCACCGAGTCACAAGTGATGTCAACTGAACGTTTGTAAGCATCCTGACAACCAATTGTGATTGCAGACATCTGAAAAATGCTAATTGATTTTAGTTTTTTTAAGGCTTGAACATAGACGTTGGCGTAACATTTGTAACAAGTTTGTCTAAGGAGTTTTATTGATTGCTTTTAAATAACCATAAATGATAAGAAGAACAATGTGAGTTGATCATATTGAATTTTTTTTTAAATTTAGAACAGAACCTTTAAATCTGAACTTATTTTCTCTGCTCAAAAACATTATTTGAGATAATCATAGTTAAATAAATACTAAAATTAAAACTGATGATGTTTAGTCTTAATGAATTCATTTGGAAACAATTATCTCACAAAATTTGCCTGCGTTATTATAACCTTTAAAATTTGGTTAAAGTTGCCGTTAAGATTTTAAATATTTTAAAAATTGTATTCCATACTTTGTGTAAATTGTTACGAATGTTGCCCATCATAAGATCCAGGTTATCAGCAACTCTGCGGGCGTGGTTCTCAAGCTCTATTACAGCTGTGGCATCAATGGGTGGAATGTCATCTGGACTTTGTTGAAACTGGCTACTGGGCGACCTTGACACTCCAGATGAAGTGGCAAAAGAAGTAGAGGAGGAAAATGATGCTATGCTTCGCACACTGGATCGTCGACTGTTTGTACTAACTGTATCTGCTGGAAACACAGAATTTCAAGGCAGGAGTTTAGCATGACATTTTGTCACAAAGTTGAGCTAAAATTTTTCAACATAATTAACATATTTTAAAGATAATGCAAATGATAATTATATGGGCCTTACCAAACTTATCTGTAGGACGTATAAACTTCAGAGCACTTGTTTTAATTTGTCTTAATTGATTCATGTTATTAAAAAATCCTTCCGATTATCAAGAGTGGTATTAAATTCACATAGATTAATTAGACACAATTAGAAGCCATGTGCCGAAACGTATGCTCGTGATTATGTAAAACTATTATTATAAAGCTAAACTTATATTGTTTCATTGACACAAATTGTTCGTGTCTAATTAATTTATTTTAAAGCTTTATTGCAGTCCAACACTTTTTAAATCCACATAGCACTTTTCACAGCATTAAAAACCATTAATCATTATATGGGGAAAAAAGGAAAATCCTTTGTTTATTTAAAAAGCCTCAAATTTTTCTTTTTTATCCATTTTAAAATAACATTTAGCTTAAAAAATCAAAGAACTAGAAGTTCATTCCAGTGTGATCAAAAATATTCTTCTGAGGCTTAGCATTGGAATAAAAATCATTTAATGTTCAATAATGAGAATCTGCATACATTTTGATAACATTCTGACTAATATTTAGATACATTTCGGGTGTAAAAAGCAATTGGTATGTTATCAGTCAGTACACTTTCAGTTTTTTTATGCATACCTATCAGATATTAGCCTAAAAAAATCTGAAATAATTTGATATAACCTAAAGAGATGGGAGATTTTAAAAATCTATAATACTGTCCGCAAAAATGTAAAGATTATTGAATTAAGAGGGTAATTTGAACATGTACAAAGTCACTGCGTGAAGTTTAACCTTTGAAGTTTATTATAAAAAGTGTGTGAGTGTGTGTGTGGGGGGAGATCTGAATTGCCAATTAACAGACTTAAACACCACTTGTAATATAATGCCTAATAAAATTTGAGGATTAAAAGATCAAGAATCTAGAACACACGACATGAAAAATTGTTTTTGAAATACTAGTGTATAAAAATTGTTTTTGAAATACTTGTGTATAAAAATTATTTTTGAAATACTTGTGTATGAACATTGTTTTTGAAATACTTGTGTTTAAAAATTGTTTTGAAATATTTTGCTGTAAAAATTGTTTTTAAATATTTTAACATAGTGGTAACATTTTTAAAAATATATTTTAATAAAACACTTGTTTTTGAAATATTTATATTTAAATATTTATTTTATGAAGACATTAAATAATAATTAAGATTCTGCTGTAATATTCTCTAAACAAAATGTTATCCACAGAAATGTAAAGCTTAGTAATTTGTAATAATCACAATGAATCAAAATGTCTATAAATAAATCAACAGATTGTCAAATTTATGTAACTGCTGATTGTCCCAAGACATCTTAAGATTAACGTTCACATTATTAAGAAGTGGGGTAAGGGGCACATTTCAAGTGTTTATAGGGTAGACATAATTACTCTTTGCAGAAAACTAAATAGACTTCTTATCTAATATTCCAAAGCATTGCTACATACAAACTGCTTATATGGAGGAATTTACTATATTAGAAGACAAGTCATCTGAACTTTTTTATGATTTTAAGCAACAAAAATCCTATTTACATGTGTAAAGTAGGCCTATATAGATTAACAAAAGTCTAATACTGGTACATTAAGAACAAAATGTAATTACCGGTATCAAAAACAAAAATAATTCTATCAGCTATTTATCACTTAATTACAGAAAAAGTTGAGGTTGTCAATATGAGAACTGCCTATTATATGAACTGTCTAAAGACATACACTGAAAAGTTCCCTATGCAGTGCTATGTCTTTGTTTCTTATTTCCTAATCCAAACTTTAGACGACTAAGCTAATAAACAATTACCTGATACATAAATTCATACATTTAACTTTAAAATTACTGTGCGGATAATTTCAGGTAAGCTTAGCAACTTAAGTCTGTGCTAATGTTGCTTTTGTTCAGCAAGAAGCACATGATTTTAAAGTCATTTGAAGTCTCATCCTATTCTATTCAACGTTATGTTTTGTTTCATCTGCCTACCAGTATGTAAAAGATTTTTGAATGAAATGATGTGAACTTTAAAATATAGCTAATAATGCAACGGGGTACATAAAAAAATTGGAATATATATTATAATTATGGAGCGCTAAATGAATAAAAGAAATAATTATAAAGTTAATTAAATAAATATCTTCTATAGTTCGTCTAAACTGACCTATTAAATGTCTGTACTGAAAGTTAAATAAATTTCAAGTCTCTCAGAATGGCTTACTATCAATTATACAATTATACTTCATACATACCAACAAATGACAATGGGCTACTCTGCTTGATTTTCTCCTGTAGATCATCGGCTACAAACTGAATCATGTCCCCTTTTCGCATGATGGTACCATGTGGCAAACTGCTGGACAAACTGTTGCTCTCATCTATGAAATGAGCTCCTTCTTCCGGTATGTCAATAGGCTGACTCACATTCTGTGGCAGGTTATTCCCATCCAGAAAATTATCACCCGTGTGGTTTTTATTTATAGAATGTAATTTATTTTGTTCCTGCTCAATGGTTTGAATAGGCTTAGGTAGTGAAAGACTTTCTGGTCTTTGTGCATTGGTAAACTCAGGAGTAACTGCAACGTTTTCCCCCAAACCATGTCCAGAAGGACTAGACTCTACCCTATTCTCACCACCAAATGTACTGTTTATGTCAATGATTTCTCCTTTTGAGCCCCCTTCCAGAGTGTGTCCGGAGTGTGAACTCTCTTTGGGGAGATCATGCTCATTAACAACTGGTCCATCATCTGAGTAGCGTAAATCTTTTTTGGGGGGCAGTATAAGGTTTGGTAGAGTGTCACATCTTTCTCTGTTGGGGTCTAAATGATTGGCATCATTCACAGCTGTTGACAGGTGGTCTGAATCCTGTTCTTTTTTATTGGAAAACTTTTCCATCTTACCCTGACGGCTCAAAATTGTGTTCTCTTTCAAAGCATCGAAAACATTTTTAACCATATCCTCTGATATCAGTCCATTATGTAAGGCAGACATGATGACAATGAATACTCAAGAATAATAGTAAACAAATGTTTTAATTTCTGATTTACATTTTATATTATGTAACTAACCAAGATGATCCTGAAATGTAAAAAATAAAATGTTAGAACAAATTAAATTGATTTTAAAATTGACTAGGCATTTTAGGTTTCCAGCTACAGATTACATAACTTTAATATTTTTCTGAAAAGAATACATTTCTTCTAACTAACGTATTTTGTGTAAAGTGTGAATGCTCAAGAGTGCCCCTAAGCCCTATGAGATAACTACCAACTGTAACTTAAAGTCTTTTTTTACCTTGTCATATGATCAGATGTAACATCTACCATGGATATGTTACAGAGTACAGGTATGTATTATTAGTTAAGTAGACTGTATTTACCTTATAATGAATACTTTTTAAACTTTATTGTTAATAAATAGAACATTTAGATGTCTATAATTCATTTGTAGTTATCTTTATTTTTATGTTTACAAATTTATGTAAATAATCAACAGAATATGTTACAGCAACTTAAAATAACAGGGCACAAGAAAAGCCTGGCAAAGCAGTGATACTATAATTAAATTAATTAATTAATGCTATACGAACTAACTTTTTGAAGGAAATGCCTAGCTACCCCCAACCTGCCTCAGTATCTAAAAATGGATTTATCACACAACATGGAATTTCCATCAAAATAGATCCAAATGTTCACAAAAGAATTTCCTCCTTCTCTATTTTGAGGGCCATGATCAATGTATTGATCATTCTGGCTCCTGCCCTATGTTTCAGGGGGGTTTGCAATGTAACTGTGCATGGTTTTGATGGGGATACTTCACTGGTTGCAAGGGCTACTCAGCAATGGTATTATGAACTGGGGGTTGGAAGAAAGGAGGAAATAGACGCAAATGTGTCAAGTGTAGTCGCCTCAACTGTTGCTAATGGAAGCTTGTTCCAGTCCCTTATTGTCTTTGACAGGAATGAGGAGCTCCTGTACTGAGTTCTTGTTTTTATGAGCCGGAACTGCCTAATCCTTTAATCTATCAAACATAAATATCCTCTAGTTTTTAAAGCTTCCATTAACTTTTTATGTCCACTTCTTCCTGGTAGGCCTTGCAAGGAGGTAATATCAGGTGTGAAGCCTGCGAAGATTAATTTTGTGGACCTCGAGGGTATTTTATCCTCAAAAAATTTATGAACGCAGCCTTAAAAATTGTTATTTAGGAAATAGTAAATCTAAATTTCATTACTTTTTAAATAAGTACAGAATTTATGTTTACATTTCTAGCATCATTGGGTTTTTAGTTTACCCAATCATTTTGTCATGCCCCTGAACTAAAACTAAAAAATTTTTAAAATATAATTCATTAAAAATAATAATTAAAAAAAAGAATTTACCAGTTTAAATATTTGTAACATTAACAGATTTTGATATATTGGTATCTTCATTAAAATTTTACCCAACCTTTTTCCCTCACTCCTGAACTATGTCTATATTATCAGAAAATGGTAAAGCACAAAATACCGGTACTTATATCTAATTTTGAGCATCTGTATTAAAAAAATCATGTTGTTCCAGTATGAAGCGCTATGAAGCGGTTATCCTTTTATTGTTAAGAGAAAATTCTTTCATTGATCCAATTAAATGTACCGGTAAATGTTTTTATGACATTGTGCATATTCATTTCAGCACATATATTTTAAAAAAAAATCAATAGCAAAATTAAAACAATTTAATATTTTTTAAAATAGAAAGAAATTTTTGTTAAAATTAAATATATGAAAAGAAAAGAGAGTTTGAGTTTATATCATCTCCACAAAAACAATTGCGCACCAATAATATGAAGGGACAAGATCACACTTTGTGCCAAACTGTCTTTTCGGTTTGCGCTTTGCAGGCATCCACATATTTTCAAAATTCTGTCTGTGGACACCAGTTTCATTTGGATCAACAAAATTTTGTAGATGGACCACAACAGAGTGTTGGTAGATTCTGAGTCTGATCTGATTTATGTTAATATAAGCTCTGTTCGATACAAATAAGTGAGCCTGAAGGGATATATCTCTCTATGGCACTCCTGTAACGTGATTGAATGTCGGTCTTGCACTTCAACAGGAAAACAGTTCCCGCTCTCTCTTTCTATTCCACTAAATACCCAGTCACCCTCTCTCCACTTTACTATTAACGGACATCAATAAAAGTATAGCCGTTTAAACAATACTTCAAATAGGAACAAAGAGATTTCTTAATACCTGATGCTGATGTGTTAGATTACCTATTATTTTATGACATGATCATGAACCTATTGAAAACAAATTTACATGCTGCTTAGGCTTAGTGTGGCTGATAGGAAATTTGAAGTTCTGCATTCAGGTTTACATGGTGACATTGGATATGTGTTAATTTTGCGACTTGTGTATCAATTTTATACACTGTTATTACTAAGAACAAAATTTTAACACAAATTCCCTAAATAAGAATGGCATTTGAGCCCATAAATTGAGAAACAGAGAATGAGCTTAAAAATTGAAACTTTCAATGAAGTCAAGTTGAAGGTATCTTCCAAGATCAGGGCCACTGTATTTAATAGTAATAGTATTTTATATTAAGTCTTAGGCACTTAGTTTAGTGATACTATATGTATATGTAGATACATCGGTAAATCAAGGGAGACTAGAACTTTTTGTGTAACGGAAGTGGCAATTGGCGCCGAAAAATCTGAGTTTTTATTTTTCCGATGTGTGTGAAATTTTTTTTGCATCTGGGGAATGTATTGATCTACATGTATGCCAATTTTCACAGCGATATATTATTTACAAGAGACGCCATGTTTCTACGCGTTCACAGCAGGTCATGCAGTTTGCTCAACCTAATTTTGCCATGGGGTGGGCCACGCCCTCTTTTTAATGGCGGAAGTTGCAGATACTTAGGAAATATTAATTTATTACCACTATTTACATCAAAATATTTGATAACTTGTGTTTCAGAATGCATTTTGAAGACATTTAAACTGGAATGTTTTGATTTGAGCTTTAACAACCCGATAGAGTCCATATTATAAATGATCAGAATTTACGGTGTGCAACACGTTGTCATTGGCAACCATTCACAGCCATTTGCATAATGGGTGTATCAAAGTACTGCCACAGAGTTTCATTCATAAGAGTTTGCCGTGTGCAAAAACTATTATACCATTGGTTCAATTTCAGGGAAAGTTTTAATTAATTATTCATGTGCCAAAGTTGAAAGTTTAAACTAAGTCGACCCTAAACAGTATTTTAGTGATAAGGCGATGCGTTGCCTTATATAAAGTATATAGTCATTGCGCATGACGCCATCAGCGGAATGAGGTCACAAGATGTGGAGGTTTCGTCCATAGTAAAAAATACCAAACGAACTCACACTTAAAATTTAAAAATTCTTAGCTCAATAAGAACTTCAGCTAAAAAGTTGATTCTGGTTTCATTTTTTTTAATTTGAAACTTGCTCTAACTAACTGTGTTATTAAAAAAATTATTTCAATTTTTTTTTTAATTTGTATTAAAGTACCTAGTATATGACACTATTAGCACTATTAGTAGTGACTATTTTGAATTTGAGTTTACTTGACTGACTGATTGTGCTGTAAGTTAGTGTATGTTCAGTAAGTAGCTCATAGTGTAACTGTAAATTAAAATAACTAAACACTATTTTTAAAAGTCAACTCACTGTCATAATCACAATGATTCACAAAGACAATGAATGATTGTCAGAGAAGTCACAGACTCAAGTCACAGACTCTCAGAGTGATTAGTTGTCATATTTGTCAACTCACAACTGTTACGTCAAAAAATGAATGTGTGGTGAGTAAAATATGTAGACTAATGAGTTAATTAATCAATAAAATAAATTAAAAAACGCGCAATGTAACTAAAACAAATAAGGAAATTACGTTTATTGTAAGAGACCTTTGCCTTTGTTTTACATTCAGCAGCCTAAATAAATATTATATGCGACAACAATAACAGGAAGTAGGTAGGTCCAAATCACATTTTGTCTACTTTAGATATGAGCCCCAGAAATTATAGTCCAAATTTATTTATTCTTTTCTTTATGATAATGTCATAATAGGTTTTTACTAAAAGTATTGATTATACTTGTTTCGTTTTTAATATTTATGAAAATCAATTTCTTTTAAACTACAAACCTAAAATCATTTCTTACGAATCATAAATCCTTTTTTTTTTTAATTCATTAGATTTAGAATAATTATGTCAACAGTTTTAGTAAGCAATTTTTTACCCTCCTCCATACCCTTGTCAACAACTGTCAAACTTTCAAAGACCCCATTAATTAATATGTCAACAATTGTTTACCCCCCCCCCCAAAGAAAATATAAATAAATACGGATCTTTTAAATCAGGCCTGCACAAAACAAAATGTAAGGCGGGTGGTAATACATTATGAAAAACTTGTCGGGCCAAAAGAAAATAGGAAAGGACTTGTGCGGGCCAAAAGAAAATAGATAAAGGGGAAATCTATTAAGAAAATAATAAGAATAAAGAATATTTCATTAATTCGCGGGTCGCAAAGTGGGTGCTGGCGGGCCCCATGCGGCCCCGGGCCGTATGTTGTGCAGGCCTGATTTAAATGATTAAAATTAAATATAGAAAAAAGGCTTCAACGGCAGGGAACAACAAGTCTATTACTATTACATTTTTTAAAAAAAACTTCTTTACAAAAAAAAATTAATTTGTAACAATTCGATTCCATAATTAGAGTCAACTTTATATTTCAGAACTTATTAATGAATTAGTTAGGTATATATATATCATTAATACTAAATTCAAGGTTGTTTCTTATCTTTCATTTTTACGTTGCTACGCGAAATGCTCCACTTTTGCAATTGGCAATAGCGTCAATAGCGCATATATGGTATCAAATGATTTTTTTTTTAAAATAATGTCTATATTATTATGGAACCGGTTGAAATCATCCTCATCTAACCTGACTACTCAGTGACTCAGTGCTTAAAATATCATACGAGAAGAAAAAAAATTGAAAGGGGAAGAGACTGTAACCACGCTACTATCCCGACTGATTCCCCCCCCCCCTACTTCCCCTACCCCTCCTTTTTTTTATTTCCAGGTTTTCCAATACTTTGTTTCGCTCAATTTCTTAAAATATCGACATTTTCTCTCTCTCTCTCTCTCTCTCTCTCCTTTCTAAGTTAAGATTTCTTGTCGTTAATACCCCGTGCACTCTTTGGCTGATGTTTATTCATGATAATTGCCATACTTTCCTCTTTCTTTTGGCAGCTACTCGAACTGAGCGAACATTTTATTTTTTTCTTGATTATTAAGGTGCTGGTTGTAATTTCTATTCATCTTCGACAACTTCGAATAGTATATGATTATTTTTTTTTTTTTAATAGTAGCCAACAAATTATGGTACCGGTAGTTAATGATTTCATCTTTTAATAATTACCATATATTTTTTTAAGACGAGTTGTTGGCGTCAGGTTATGTTGACCTCCCCCCTCCCCTTCCCAACTCATCTAGCCCAGTGATTCTAAAAATTCCGAATAGCGGCTATGCGTATCCGATTATCCGGGTCCCTTTACTAGCCATTCGTATGTCATTTGTGGTAGTTTATTTCAGTTAAACTGAAGAATTAAGTTTACAAACATCCATTCAATTAACTTTTAATTGTTACCTCATTTTGTCTTACAAACCCAACAATAATATTTTAAATAGTTTTTTAATCCCAACCTCTTACTTCTGATACGCGGGTGCGGTCGCAGCCAATAATAATACCGGTAATAAATCTTTGTTTTCCTCGAAGTTTGGATCAAGTGTTGCCAACAGGCTTGCCAGATTTGCCTTTTAAAGGCCAAATTCCTCATATTTTGCCCTTTTTCTATTTTTAGTTTAACCTTTTCCAGGCTTATTTAAACTTTTTTTTAGATTTAAAAAAAATAAATATTTTTTTACAAGAAAAATCAACTGCTTTAAACTGTAAAATAAATATCCATTTCTTAAATCATTTTTACTGGGCGTGACTTTGATCAGTGTAATTCCTGAACATGGGTTGAGAACTCTTTGCAACCTTGGCAAAATACAACAAATGCAGTTCGCTTAATGAATGCGGCCCCAATCCTTAAGTGTAGCGCATATTACAAGGGAATGGCGATCACGAAAGAATGGGGCTACAGGGTTTTTTTTAAAATTATTATATAAAGATAAGTCATCTAGTGGCCACTTGACTATCGTTAAAGTTAAAAACAACGTTGCTGCCAATCCTTTTTTTTTAAATATTTGAAACATATAATTAATTTGCAAGGTGTAATGGCTTTTAGTTTGAACTTTTCCAATTCAAAATTCTTTTTCTTGTAAAGAATGACATTTGTATCTGGGTATGGAGATTTTCAACTGAATAAATAAATACTTTCAAGATGGCTAGAAACTGATGGGTCTACTCTGTGGGTTGTCAATATGTAGGCCTATAATGTGTTGAGTAGTTTTAAATGACAAGGAAACTACGCTTAGTAACAGCAACATACAATTTCATCGGATGGATTGCCATTAATGATTAGTGACAGTTACAATCAGAATCAGAGCCTAATTTGGCCAACTAGAGGCGATAGGCTATTTTAAATTTTTAGGCCCCAAGCCATCAGTTGACCCCTTCCCCCAAAACCCCTTTAAAAAATAGTTAAATCCCTTTTATGCTTGCACACACACACAGTTATTGATTACCCGGTAAAGGCCTATATTTGTCCCGGGTATAATAATATATCATATATATTTTTGTATATATATTAATTTGAATTATATCTCAATCAATTATTCTTTTAAAAAATACATTTAATTACCTGGAATGAGGTCTGGATTTAAAAACTAACAATAGGCCTCAGGTTATTCGAATATTGAGGCCACTTCCCCCCCCCCCCCCCCCCACAAAAAAAAAAAAAATATCCCGTTTAATAAAAATGCTGACGTCCGTCGACTAGATAATGGAGATGTCATCATGGCTTTTGTTACCAAAAAAGACTGAAAAATTGCTTGAAAGATAGTATACCATTAATGGTACCTGCTAGATATGAAACCAATATTTATTTTTTTAAATTAAAAAATTGTTTAGGTACCGGTAACAGCAAGCTGAAAGTCTCGAGTTTTATTTCTTGGCTAGAGTCACGGTTCCTACTTTTCACTGAGCCATTTTAAATTCTGTCGAACAGATGCATTTTTAATGGTCTTTAGATGCTGCATTTGATTTAATTATGTGAATGGTTTATACCTAGTTTTCAGAATGAGACTGCTATTTTAGGGCTATGTTCTTCAGTCTTCTCCATCAGCCCCTTCTTTAACATACAGTTAATACCCACCTAAAAATGTGTTACTAAGAGGTTGTGGCAAGTGGCGTAGGAAAAGGGGAGGGGGCGGAATGGAAGCCCCCCCCCCCCCCCGAAGGAAACCCTATTTTCATCATTTGGAGGCGTGGCAAATTCCCCCAACTGCAGAGTTATTTTCGTGTAAGTAAGGGGCAGCAAAAATCTTAAACCACCCCTGGCGGCACTTACGGGAGGGGGGGGGGCACCAAAACTTATAAGGCCGGATTGTTTCCTAATATAATGGTCTGCATGTGCAGAATGGGCCCATGGTTTCTTTTAACATGCACATTAAAAAGTCCAAAATTTCATAATGAAGATGTACCGGCGTACTTTACCTTCAACAGTGGAACACCTCGCTGAATTCCTTGCTGATGCTGTCATGTCAGAGAAATAAGAAAGAATGAAGATTTTTGCAATGACAACACTGTAAAAAGTATTTCTTATTAGATTAGATAGATTCATCAGTACCCATTACCAGAGCCTGACTTAGGAATAAAGAATTTTGTCCAGAATTTATCTTTTTGCGACATTTCATTATATGCATCGGTTGCGCTTCTCTCATTTTCTTGTAATTTCCGTAGCATTTGAACTACCGGTACCGTATTGTTCAAGTTCATCACAATCTTCTCTAATTTTGTTTTAAAAGTCGCAAATGAACTGTACCTACAATGTTGCGAAAGTACTCAATAATAGTGCATTTTAATTATTTTGTTGACCTGATTCAAATGAAGTATCGGTAGCATAAACACACAAATTCCAACTCTTTCATTTTCTTCAAAAGATAATCTGCTTTTATCTTGGTATGATCACTGTTCCGTGAACACCACTCTAAATCCATCAGGGATGGCAGTGGCATACCTTGACTCAAACCACCCAGGGTTAACTCTGAAAATGACACCCCCCCCCCCTTTCCCTGTACATTATCCAAGGCTCACATTCACAACAATAATAGTAACGTACCGGGTAATAGTATTATTCAGATAAACATACAGGTATGCAACATTCAACTCCTTGGCATATACCAGTACCAGGTACATGAAGCAAACTCTCAGCTTCTGCCCAAAGCCTCAAACTGGTGTATGAACAAACCCAACACAGAAGTAGAAGAAGTAGAGGTACAGTCAATGATACTTTATCGGTACACTGAAATTATTTTTTTTAAAACTGAATAGACCAGCATATGAGGGCAGTGGCATCACTAGGTTGGTGTCATCCCAGCGCAGACTTCCCCCGAGCCCGCTTTCTGGTACCGGTAGCACTAGGTTGGTGTCAACCCAGCGCAGACTTCCCCCCGAGCCCGCTTTCTGGTACCGGTAGCACTAGGTTGGTGTCAACCCAGCGCAGACTTCCCCCGAGCCCGCTTTCTGGTACCGGTAGCACTAGGTTGGTGTCAACCCAGCGCAGACTTCCCCCCCGAGCCCGCTTTCTGGTACCGGTAGCACTAGGTTGGTGTCAACCCAGCGCAGACTTCCCCCNAATACCATGGAGAATTCATTTTCGAAGTCAAAAATGGCATGAAATTAAGAAAAAATATGGAGTAAAATTAGACAATTGGATGGTCAGCTTATATACAGGGTTTTGCGAAAACTAGCCATTTTAAAGCAGTTTTAGGGGGTCGGCTTATATGCGATGTAGGCGTATACTTACGTGCGAGTATATACGGTAAATTAAATAATTGTAAGTCTAATACAATTATTAGATTTAGTCTGTGGTATTGTGAACCAATTTTTATCAGCGACCCTCTCAACTTTTTCTGGTGCTAATCGCATTAAGAACACAGATTACTTCTCATTAAGTTTAAGTAAACAAATTACAGCTCAGTTCATCCTATTACGGCAGTGCTCAAGTTACTTCTCATTTAGTAAACAAATTACAGCTCATTTCACCCTATTACAGCATGCTCAAGGTTTGGTAACACTGGTCATTTAAAAATGAGTTCAAATCTGAAACAAGCACTTTAGATTTAGAGACTATGCATTTTCCTAAAGATAACGTAATGGACTTCAATTAATTCTGACCTCTTTAGTCATACCTTTAGTAGGTTAGTATCACTGTAAATGTAAAGAAATCTTTTCAAAATTGTGGGACCCTTACGTTTGTCCAAATATATTATAAAGTAGACCAATTGAATAATAGAGAACTGTTACAATAATGAACAAGCGTAGACTGGGATTAAGTGGTCTTATCTTAGTCTTAATTAATACATAATGGAAAACATTGGACATAATCATCGTAGTTGTAAGTGTAAAACTTCAAAAACTACATGTTTGTTTTACACCAATGATTAAAAAAAAACATCTTGTGCATCGGATCATGAAAGAAGTGTTTCAACCCAGCGCAGACTTCCCCCCCCCGAGCCCGCTTTCTGGTACCGGTAGCACTAGGTTGGTGTCAACCCAGCGCAGACTTCCCCCCGAGCCCGCTTTCTGGTACCGGTAGCACCTTTGCTTTGGTTGCAACCTAAACTGGTGGCACCCTTTAATTTACAGGAGTTATGATGTGGCACCACCCTCTTGTACTTTTGAATATATACAATTGGACTGACTGACGAATTCTGTCAAAATTGAAATTGTCCATTTTGTGACACCCCCCCCCCCTAGTAATGCTCCTGTTCATGGATGATTGTGGTCATGTAGGTAGGTGTGGTCTCAATAGTGGAGCATTGTGGGCATGTAGGTAGGTGTGGTCTCAATAGTGGAGCATTGTGGGCATGTAGGTAGGTGTGGTCTCAATAGTGGAGCATTGTGGGCATGTAGGTAGGTGTGGTCTCAATAGTGGAGCATTGTGGGCTTGTAGGTGTGGTCTCAATAGTGGAGCATTGTGGGCATGTAGGTGTGGTCTCAATAGTGGAGCATTGTGGGCATGTAGGTGTGGTCTCAATAGTGGCGCATTGTGGGCATGTAGGTAGGTGTGGTCTCAATAGTGGAGCATTGTGGGCTTGTAGGTGTGGTCTCAATAGTGGAGCATTGTGGGCATGTAGGTAGGTGTGGTCTCAATAGTGGAGCATTGTGGGCATGTAGGTAGGTGTGGTCTCAATAGTGGAGCATTGTGGGCATGTAGGTAGGTGTGGTCTCAATAGTGGAGCATTGTGGGCATGTAGGTAGGATCTCAATAATAGTACCCCATGAACAAGGAGATGGCTTGAAGCTACTGACTTATTAGAATTAGCCTGTGCATTATGTTTGTGTTTTGTATTTACAATTTATAGATATATCAAACATTCATAATATATTTCAATATACCGTATATACTCGCATATAAGCCGAATTTAGAAACATAAAATACAATACTAAAATGTGCTCAAAAAAAAAAAAAATGGACACTAGGACAGACACTAATGCCAATTTTCCAGCCACACATTTTCATCGCTATCTGTCTCTTTATTTGGTTGTGTGCACTGAGTACTAATATATATATATATACAGAGGTGTCACTTCAAAGAATTTAGTGTACTGGTATGCATAGCTGATAATTATACTGGGTATGAATAATACCATGGAGAATTCATTTTCGAAGTCAAAAATGGCATGAAATTAAGAAAAAATATGGAGTAAAATTAGACAATTGGATGGTCAGCTTATA
The DNA here is from genome assembly GCA_964033795.1 of Lymnaea stagnalis. Classification (NCBI taxonomy): domain Eukaryota; kingdom Metazoa; phylum Mollusca; class Gastropoda; family Lymnaeidae; genus Lymnaea; species Lymnaea stagnalis. Next base: position 66,735 of record CAXITT010000011.1, read on the forward strand.
TACAGGGTTTTGCGAAAACTAGCCATTTTAAAGCAGTTTTAGGGGGTCGGCTTATATGCGATGTAGGCGTATACTTACGTGCGAGTATATACGGTAAATTAAATAATTGTAAGTCTAATACAATTATTAGATTTAGTCTGTGGTATTGTGAACCAATTTTTATCAGCGACCCTCTCAACTTTTTCTGGTGCTAATCGCATTAAGAACACAGATTACTTCTCATTAAGTTTAAGTAAACAAATTACAGCTCAGTTCATCCTATTACGGCAGTGCTCAAGTTACTTCTCATTTAGTAAACAAATTACAGCTCATTTCACCCTATTACAGCATGCTCAAGGTTTGGTAACACTGGTCATTTAAAAATGAGTTCAAATCTGAAACAAGCACTTTAGATTTAGAGACTATGCATTTTCCTAAAGATAACGTAATGGACTTCAATTAATTCTGACCTCTTTAGTCATACCTTTAGTAGGTTAGTATCACTGTAAATGTAAAGAAATCTTTTCAAAATTGTGGGACCCTTACGTTTGTCCAAATATATTATAAAGTAGACCAATTGAATAATAGAGAACTGTTACAATAATGAACAAGCGTAGACTGGGATTAAGTGGTCTTATCTTAGTCTTAATTAATACATAATGGAAAACATTGGACATAATCATCGTAGTTGTAAGTGTAAAACTTCAAAAACTACATGTTTGTTTTACACCAATGATTAAAAAAAAACATCTTGTGCATCGGATCATGAAAGAAGTGTTTTAACAAAACTGAAAAAAATTCATTCGATAAAACAAGGCTGAATTATTTATTTTATTTCAATCTGAGAATAAAAAAGGATGTAATTTGAGTTGACCACATTTATTGAAACAAGATGCTTTTACATATAATGGTATTACCGTAACATCTTAGCCAAACAATATTCGTATGGTACCGAAGTGCATACACTCTTACTCTTAGCCATTAACATTTAACTAAAACCCAACAATAATACAATTTCGACATCTCAACAAATAAATATATTAAAATGCAGAAAAATTTTGCTTTTTTGGATGAAAATGTTTCTAAATGAAATTCTGGTACAGGGTAATTAAAATATATTTGCTTTAATTCAACAACTCAAGATCTTTTACATAGCCTATACATAATGAATATTAAAATTCTTTCCAAATCAACTTTCGAATAGAGCAGTGCTTGAGTTGCTTTCATAATGATATATAAATTATTTTTTTAAAGGAATTATTTATAACATTTACGAGTAAGGACCTATGATATAAAAAATAATATGAGTAAGGGGCCATCCATAAAGTATGTCATGCTATATTTGGAAAATTTTCACCTCCTCCTCCCCCACCTGTCACAAATTTCACACCCTTCCCCTAAAGTATGTCACACTTCTAACTAAAAATTTTTTTTAAAAATAAAAAATTAGTGAAAAAAGAAAGTTAAACAGCACTGTCAATTTCAGGTTTTAGTACCCCCATCCCTCACAAATTGTCACACTTTCTTAGACCCCCTCCAGAGTTTGACATACTTTATGGATGGTCCCATAGCTATGAAAATATTGATCATTCTGCAGCTGCTTCTTCTGCAGCTTTTCTTTGTTTCTTAATAGCTTTTCGTGTTTTATCTAATTCCTCTGGATCACGATCAGGTAGAATGTTACTTATGACACCATAGCCAAGGGTAACCTGGCCATCGCGGACAGTAAATCGTTGATTCTTCTCCAAAACCATCTTCTTATACATATTGAAAACAAGTTTTCCATCTTCTCCAGGCATCAACAGGTCTTTGTCTGGAATCTCAAGAAGAGCAGGCTGAGACCATGTATTACAGAATGTGATGACTTGGGCAAAAGGTGTCACAGGCTTATTTTTACCACCTTCATCCTAGTAAGTATAAAATGGAAAATAAATTTTAAGTACTAACCAGTAACTAAAGTTATGATGGCATAAAAAACAAATATCTTGTTACTAATACTAATATTGTTAGAATGATTAATTATATTGGTTAGAATTAAATACAATAAATATTTCAAAAACAACAGCTGAATGTATTATGCAAGCAAAATAGTCAAACTCCCCCCCCCCCCCTGTTAAATCCATAATTTTTTTGGAAGCCCCATCTCAAAAATAAATTATCTATTTATAGACAATTATGATATCAACGTTAACCATGTCACAAATTTTTCACTAGTTTTCTCCACAAGCAGTTGATTCATCAGAGCCATTGCCAAAACTGCTTAATATGATAATGTATTTCCACTTTCAATCCAATGTTAGAGGACATGACATCTCGCGGACCTGATGCAAACCAGTAACTCACTTGAGTACTGGTAATGAATGACCCCTTACTGTTTACAGCAGTGTTTCTCAAATGATGGTCTGCGGACCGGCGTCTGTCCACACAACATGAATATTCATGGTCGAATAAAAAGAAAATGTAATTAATAAAACCTGGCACTGGCACCGGTCCCTGGTGCAATTTCAAAACGTGGCCACCGGTCCGCCAAACTTAAAAGTTTGGAAAAGGCTGGTTTACAGAACCTCCTACAAATATATTAACTAAATGGCACTTAGTGACCTACATATGCATTTTGTCTATCTCCAACCGACCCTTTAATTAGTTTAAAATGTATTTGCATTTTTAAGTGTACATGTCAGAATTTAACATAAGGCCCCTAGGAAAAACATGAATTGGCATGGGCACAGAGAATAGAAAAATGTAAGGGACCATTGGCATAACCTAACAAAATAATTATGTGTCATGCACAAAAACATACAGATATGAATGGTGGACTAAATATTACTGGTACTAGTGATATATCTTAGAGGTGTGGGTGTAACTGTAATGTGAAAACAGAATTTTTATTTAATTGACTATATGCTTTGTTATATTGCGATGGCAATACAAACATATCTCACTTATTTTAAGTTTTATCCCACAATTGTGAATCTAAATAGCAAGAAAAGGCAGGCTGGAAATCTCAGTTATTTTAGTTTTCCCACTGACACTGAAACGTTTCAGGTGCTCAAGTGTTGACAAAAAATATGGTTAAATTCTGTAATTGTTTAAGACCTGTTTACTCTTACGATTTTGGCGTACATTGTACGATTTTGAGGGGTATACATTATATATACTGTATGTTTATTTTTTATGAATAAATATAAGGTATTGAACGATTTTTTATCATATTGAACAATTTCAAGAGTTTGAGGGTAAACAGGTCTGTTGTTTGTGGGTTGTTTCCATTTTCTTGGGAAAGTGCAGCCGAGTGGTTTAGCCGAAATAAATAATTTTTTCACAAATTAAGACACATACATGGAGACCAGTGTTTACCTAAGTGTCCGCTGACCATGAGCCTGTATACTGTATACTTAAGTTGCAGACCGTCCACAAAAATTGTATTCATGGTCAAATAAAAAGAAAAAATAATAAATCTGGCACTGATCTCTGGTGCATTTTAAAACTTGTTCACCAGTCCACCAAACTTAAGTTTGGGAAACACTGTCACTGCTATAGACTAGTGAGTCAATGGGCTAAAGATTGTCGTTTGATATTGAATGAGTTATTTGAGAAAACACAAAGCTGTAGGTTGATGATAACTAAAAAATTTTGCAGTGATACTTTAATGGCCTTGATGAACGTAATTAGAAATCATAGATTTCATTTTTTTGCGACAATCAGCTTTATTAGAGATATGATTCAGAGACTGTCAGAAAATTAGTAAAGTTATTGCAGAATTATTGCATTAATGTACTATTTTTTTGCGGAGGATGACCTCACACCCCCATACACCAGTAGGCACTATCTCCAAAAGCTTGGCGCATAAATATATGGATGGCCCCATACTGTATGTAAGCCCTTTTTGATTATCTTTATGCTACTTCCTTACTTGATTTATATACCCGAGAGAGGAAAGTAACTCTGTTTTGTAACTGATTTCCATTTGTAAAAAACAAATGTATGCTGCTAAATATTAATTAATATATTTATCAATTAAGGATAAACGCATCCAGAAATTAATAAAAATCACACCATCACTACCCGAAGTCTCAAGGTATGCAAGATTTTGTTGCTATTTAAAATAAAAATGAGGTGCGTCCATGGTCCCAGGATGAATCACTTAATCATGAATGATGCATTCAGTTGCAATTATTGTTGGGAAGGAGTTAATAAATACGAAATTTTAGAAGGTTAAATTAAAGGCAGTGTCTACACGTCCGGCGCGCCGGACGTATATCTCCCGCACCATTTGTCCGGCGACCAAGTCACATGACCACCGTAACAAAGTGGCGAGAGATATTTTGTCGGTCAGCCTTGTCACGTTGACTGCGAATGATTCAAAACTATTTTTAATTCTAAAATCTATTTCTCTACCAAGTAATGTACTGCGTATCTTGAATGCAAATAATAGAAAAAAACTTAAGTGAAAGTGGCTTGTAAACATTTTTGTTTAGTTTGTTATTTGAGTTTGTGTACCAGTAATCCATAAAATAAATTAGGGGCCAGTGTGGAGTAGGCAACCAAAAAAAGTAAAAGATTTCATTTTAAATTGTTTAAATTGCTACAAAATATTTAAAAACTTCACATGAAACTACTGTTGCTGATGAACATGATAATATAAATATAGTATAAAATATTTTTAATTAAAATGGGAAGAAAAAAAGAAACTATCCTATCCCCGGCATTGATCCTCAAACAATAACATCGTCAAGCGACCACTCTACCACAAGACCACACTAGATCTACCAAACTGCGCTTCGTTCGGAATTATAAAAACTACTAGCCGTCCGGTGGTCACGTGACATGCCGCCGGACGTATATATTGCGCACTATTTGTCCGGCGCGCGGACGTGTAGACACTTCGTAAATTAAATTGAAATATATATAAGGAAGCTAATGCCTACCTTTGAAAGCAAATATATTTGAGCTTCAAAGTGGTTATGCATAGTCATTGTTCCTGGCTTCCCCACACAGAGGCCTCTTCTCATTTCTTCTCTTTTCACACCTTTGATAAGTGCTCCTAGCTGATCACCAGCTTCTCCTCTCTCAAGACTTTTCTTGAACATTTCAATTCCAGTGATATTGGTTTTCCATTTTTTATCATACCCCATAATTTCACAATCATCTCCTTTCTTAACAACACCTCTTTCTATTCTTCCTGAAATAACAGTACCTCTTCCAGGAATACTATAACAGCCATCGATGGGCATGAAAAAAGGTTTGTCTAAATCACGAACTGGGGTTTCTATGTAAGTATCTATAGCTTTTAAAAGTTCTTTTATTTTGTTTTCACCCAGATCAGGATCTGTACCTTCAAGTGCTTTTAATGCAGATCCAATTATGATAGGTGTTTCATCACCATTGTAGCCAAACTCTGTCAATAGCTCTCGTATTTCCATCTCAACTAACTCTTGCATTTCCTTGTCTGCAGCATCTGCTTTATTTATAAATATTACAAGTCTCTTAATGCCTATTTGTTTTGAAAGCAACAGATGCTCTCGTGTCTGTGGCATTGTTCCATCAGTTGCAGCAACAACAAGAATAGCACCATCCATTTGGGTTGTACCTGTAATCATATTTTTTATGTAATCCGCATGTCCAGGACAGTCAACATGGCCATAATGGCGTGCTTCAGTTTCATATTCAACCGTTGCTGCATTAATAGTGATACCCCTCTTTCTTTCTTCTGGTGCATTGTCAATGTCACTATACGCTTTAAAAGCAGCTTTGTTTTCTCCTGCAAGCACTTTGGTAATCGCCGCTGTTAGAGTTGTTTTTCCGTGATCCACATGACCTATTGTTCCAATGTTAAGATGTGGCTTATCTCTAACGAATACTTTCTTACTTGCTGCTGGTGGGGCTGCAAGAAGTCTGGTACATGTAGAAAAACTTTCTGTCGGTGTTTCAACTATGCGCTTGGCATACTTAAAAATTAAAGGAGACTTCTTTGTTGCGTTTTTAGTAGAAGCACCTAAGAAAGGTCGAATCAAGAAAGTCGCCATGTTTGAGAACATGTGTTTCCTATTGCCAGATATTCTCTCAAAGTCATATAACAAATAAATGCCAGATTGACCAAAAGTTTGTACAAAAATTAAAAAAAAAAACAAAACTAAAAATAAATAAACATATTTAGCTTTTAAATATACGGCGTAGCGATATTTCATAGGTTCCACTAATTCATTTATTAATTGGTAATATGGAGCAGTTACTATTTTTAAAAAATAATATAAAAATGAAAAGAAAATCTTTTTTTAGAAAATATATTTGGGTTTTGTTGTTGTACATATTGTTTCCTACGGTTTGGCCGAGGGGGGGGGGAGCGCCTGGAGTTGACTTCATGCCCCCCACCCCCACCCGACTGATGTCTGAAAGAAACAATGCCTCCAATATTCAATATGCAGAAAAAAAAGTGCTCCACTCCATCCCCTTTCCTAAGCTACTGCCCCCCTCCCACACACACAATAAAGTTAAGGTTGCCAGGTGTCCACTATTTGAGCGGACAGTCCACTTTTTTTCACATTACGTTCACTATATTGTTCCCAAAATAGTGGACATTGTTTAATTTAAAAGGTTTATGATGAAATGGTACTAATGGTACTAATCTAAAGCTGTACAGTCTAAGAGAAGATGGATAGGAAAACCGCGTTTTGTATTTTTTTTCCTAAGTTAGAATGAGTATGAGACAAAGATAACAAATCCATATTCGCCGATTCAGTATATGAGACGCTAAGTTGTTTAAATCTAATTGATCGCAATGATCCTCCAACTTTAGAAGAAATGACGAACATGTGATTATTATCACCATGGCGAGAACAACTTCCACTCAACACTCTCTTCAATGACATTTCTGCCTTAGAAGAAGTTTATGTTCATCTTCAGGGCGATTCATCCCTGGAAAAGTGGACGTACTTTTTCAAGAGAAAGCCAGCTCCGAGTTTACTGAAACTGTTCCAGTATTGTGCATCAATTCCGGTATCAAATGCAAACGTTGAACGAATTTTCAGCCTCATGGGAAATTGTGGACTGATGAACGTAACCGACTGTTTGTACCGGTACCATCAGTTCGAAGTGAAATTTGTATATTTTTAAATATTTCTCAACGTTGTACTGGAATTAAAGAATTATTCCTTAAACACAAAGCGTTGATTAAAGTTGCACAGTCAAAAAAAAAAAAAAAAAAAAAAAAAAAAAAAAAAAAAAAAAAACGTTGAATAAAGTTAAAAAGTAAAAAAAAAAAAAAAAAAAATGACACACGACAGCAAAGTAAAATGTAATTTAATATTTTACATATTATTATAATATATTTGATGTTTTGAATTTTAAATAAATTTTTGAAGTTATTATTTTAACACGTATTAAAATATTTGTAAGAAAATATATAAATTAATTGTAAAAAAAAAAATGGTTTACTACTTAACATACAACCCCCCCCCCCCCCCCCGGCTTTTTCCCCTTTTTTTTAAAAAAAAAAAATGACAAACGACAACAAATTAAAATGTAATTTAATATTTTACATATTATTATAATATATTTGATGTTTTGAATTTTAAATAAATTTTTGAAGTTATTATTTTAAAACGTATTAAAATATTTGTAAGAAAATATATAAATTAATTGTAAAAAAAAAAATGGTTTACTACTTAACATACAACCCCCCCCCCCCTCCCCGGGCTTGTCCGCTTTTTTTTTGGAATCATAATTGAAGTATGTGGGATTGATTTTCCATCAAATAAAAGTAAGTGCCATGACTGATATCTCTCCTTCCTCATGACACTCATGCATGATTTATCATTATCATAAACATACTACTGACTGAGAGTATCTCCAGTATGTCATGGATGTATCATGGAGTCAGTTAGATCTAACTCTAGATTTAAAGTCAAAGTTGGTTAATTTTTTTTTGTTACACTATATTCTATATTTCTATTTTTGTTATGCTAATTATTTTTATTTTTTAAATATTTTTTAAATATATATTTTATATAATTTAATTATTATAAATAATTTATTAGTTTAGCCTTTGTTACCCCAAGATTTTTTTTTTTCTTTTCAAATATTAAATTTTAAGCCCGAGACTTGTTTGACCCTCGAACCTCTCAGTTGCCATAGAGTCGTTTACTCATGGTGGACTTGCAAACAGAGAAGGAAAGATGGACTCCGTTTACGAAAAGCACTATGATCCCATGCCAGTAGATTTAGATCCAGAAACAGATATCCTGAAAGTGCATGAAGATATTTCTAGGGAACCATCAGGAATTTTAATGGAAGATGTGAAAGAAAATATTGAATCCCAAATGCAGGAAGAGGAATACATGGAAGAGGTTAGTTAGATTTAGGTACTTAATTTACTTTGATTAGAAAATTAAAACTTTTTGAAGAAATAAACCAATGGCATAGTTTAATAAAGCTAATTTTGGCTAAAACCAAGGACGGCTGCCACGGCATCTTTTGTGTCTTTATTATAGTTGCAGTGAATTAGGGTTTAGGTTAGGTTTAGGGATCGAATTAGGGTACAAGTTAGGCATAGGGATCGAGTTAGGGTTCAGGTTAGGCATAGGGATTGATTTAGGGATACATTCGTGAAATTCGATAAAAAAGAATTATAACACCAAAATCATATTTTTAGCTGTTGTAGTTTTAAAGTTATGAATTTTTGAAGTACGACTTAATTTGTCCTTTTTTTAACATGGACCCCCATCTCAATTTTCTGGTACCCAATTTCGCTGTTCGCGTCACGAGCTAAATAACTCTTGTTTTAATGATAATTTTATTTTCAGATCTAATGCTGAATTAAAAAAATAAGTTTAATAATTTTAACAATTATAGATAAATTGTAGCTTATCTAACTATGCACTATTTATATCAGTAAATTAAATATAATGTATCAATATATGGCTTTTCTGTTTATCAAATCTTCAGCGTCCATTATACTGGTAAATGCTATATGGTCTATTATAAGGCAACGCACCCCCTAAAATGTTGTTTGGTATCTACTTATTTTGAACTTTTAACTTTGGCACATGACTAATTAACTAAAGCTTTCCCTGACCAATGGTGTTAATAGTTTTTACACACTGCAAACTCTTATGAATGAAGCTTGAGGTAGTCGGTAGTACTACGACTACGGCATAGCATTATGCAAATGGTTGTGGTTTCCCATGAATTTTTGCACACGGTCAATTCTGATAGCTAATAATATGGACTCTACCAGGTTTTTAAAGCTCAAATTTCAAAATTCTAGTTTAAATGTTTTCAAAATGCATTCTGAAACACAGGTTATCAAATATTTTGATGCATGTAGAGATAATAATGAATATTTCCTAAGCTAAGCATCAGCGTTTTCCGCCATTTAAAAGGAGGCAGGATCACTAATCCAAAATGGCCTGTGCGACCTTTGCATAATGAGGTCAACGTTGAGGAGAATTGTGAACAATTTTTCATGAGCTATCTCAATGAAATTTTGCACATGTGTACTTCAACAAATTATGCAGGCCTACTTTTAATATAAAAGACCTACTTTGAATATTTAGACCGAATTTTTTAATGCGAAGATGCCTTATATTGACATAAGATTTTCCTCACTTATAGTTGAGATAAATAACAAATTAACTCAATGGGAATGTAGTTCAACATTTCTCCTAACGTTAATGGGCGGAGTCAAACCTTAATTATGGGCCAAAAGGACTCCTAATTTATTCAAATTACATGCACATAAAAAAATTAAAAACTCGGATCCTACTGCGCCGATGCCCATTTCCAAAACAAATTTACTAGGAGTGTCCCTTGCTTCGGCGAAGTATCTACTAAGTTAGATAGTAAGTTCAAAAAATGAAATGCTTAGCAGACTTAGCTTAGTATAGCCTAGTTATATATATATTATAGTATAGCTACTCACTGAACTGTGTTTTTTAAGCAAGTAGATTAAGTTACAATACAAATTATGAAAAAAAAAATTACCTGTCATCATACCAGAGAGGTGCGTGAACCATCATAAATTTATAATTTGCCATTCCCTCTTTTACTTTAAATATTTTTTCTGGGAACATTGATATAAATTATTATTAACCATAGCCATAACCTCCATGCCAACAGTTTTTACTTAAGTTTTTGAAAATGTAAAAATTACATGTGAATGTAAAAGATATTTATACCAAACTATTTTTTAATTTACATTTTTAATGTCATGTCACATGTTAACTTAAAAAATGGAGATAAAGTTAGAAAATCATACTAAAATATTATATCAAGTTTATTCTCAGAAATAGATCAAAGATCCATTGGAAATAGCATTATGATAAATAAAACCTTAAATTCAAATAAAAAAATATTTATTTAAATGGATATTTGGCTATTTAGAAACAAAGAGGTAACAAAAATGTTAAATATTTTTCCAAATTTAAATCAAACCAGATGTGAAAGTAAATTTTACATTGAACTTTGGGACTCAGTGTGTCATTGGAGAAGCATTGCCATGATTTGACCCCCCTCTCTCCCAAAATATTGATGGATTGGAGAAAAAAGAGAGAAGCAATAGTGTCCATAATGGTGTCCATAGAGCAGAGAAGCCAATAGAGATAGATAGGTTATAAAATATAATTTAGCCCAGTGGTTCCCAACTAATGGTAGAAAAAAAGAGAGAGGAAATAGTGTCCATGGAGCAGAGTAGCCAATAGAGAGAGATTGGTTATAACATATAATGTACCCCAGTTGTTCCCAAACGCATGCATTTCTCAGGGGCTATGTGGCAGCTCCCTCCCACTGTAACTCTACTTCTAAATATCATTAACTTTTAAGATATAGGGTATGTCTAAGAATCTTCTCCTTAGAAAGTGATTTTAAAAGGGATGCCAGTAGAAAGTTTGGGATCCACTGATGTAGCTCAGTGCGTCTTTATTCCAAAAAGCCTATTATAAAGCTCCATAAACACTGAAAATTAATGTATCACACATTTTCATCATGTTGCCTCAGATTTAAAGAAAAGTTTGTTTTGTGTTAGTCTACTTTAAATACATTTCATTTCAATTTTGTGATGAATGAAATTGACTTAAATTAAAGGTATGACCAGACACGATTGATTTATGTTCCTCTATCTAATTTTTAAGGATCAGCCCATCAAAGTCGTCTGCAATCAAATTTTATAAAAACATCAGGAGAGACGAGTCTTAGGGGTATGCCAAGAAGAAGTCACCTCCCTGCTATTAAAGCACACATAGGCACCAAAAGTTGTAACTTTAGCCAGTATAACATATGTTCCTATGTGATTGAAGTTTATCAAATCACTTTCCTGCTTGATATTTTCAGATTCAAAGATCGTTTCACCTGCACAAGTCACAACATGATTTACACGAGCATATCCCTAGCTCTATAGTTTGGTGTACTGGTTGACAAGTTTCAAAATTGCTCCAGGGACTGGTGCAAGATTTATTTATTATATTTTCTTTTGATTTGACCATAAATATTCATGTTGTGCAGACCAGCAATGTATGGCTCAATGACCAGTGCTGGCCCACTGACAAGCATTTGGGGAAAGCTGATTTACTTTATATGGAAAACAAATAAATCAAAATATTTAATATGTTGACTCCGTAGGTATTCATCACTTCAAAAAGTTACACAGCAGCCATGTCTTTTTCTGTTTACTTTTAAATTGTAGTTCCGCCCACTTTCATTCCATTCTTCTGATCTGTGTTTTTGTGAGGACTGGTACATTTTCTTAATAGTTATTGGTAGGACATAAATATATATACATACATTCATAAAATTTAAAATTTTAATTTACATTAATTTAATTAGTTATACTGTTGTACGGATGAAGGTATTTCATCTTGAATAATTAAAGTTAAAGCTTATATAAACTGTTCTAATTTTGAACAGAAAGAACTGGACCTTAATATTGTTGAGGAAACCACCACCGATTGTTCAATTTAAAAACCCTTTGCCTCACACCAAGGCTACACTATCGCCCCTTTCTATTTTAGATCTGTTTAGTAAAAGATTTTTTAAAAATGTATCAATGCTGTGGCTACTATGATACAGTATAATAACTGTGATTGAATCCCATATTTACATTTCAGAATATTTCAGAAACATGTAATGTAAATGTAAGGCATTGTTAAACAATACAAAACTCTGTTCATTGCAGTTATCACCCGGTGGAGTACTTGATGAAGAAACTATTTCAAGAGGCCTATCAAACTTGGGACGCTCTGCTCATGGAGATCATCAAGTCTATTTAAATGTTACGATTCCTGTATGTGGTAATTCATTCTAATAATTAAAAGAAACTCAAATGATTTCTGTTTAGATCAACTGAAGTCAAAGTAAAAGTAACCAACTGGTCATGGAGTTAAAATTCCTCTGTCATTGAAAAAATAGCCTATTCTTTATTTTGGACACCACCCCACCCCCACCCCCCCAGCCCAATATGCAAATGTACAATGAGATTTCAGCCCTAGTATATATAAAATAGTCAAAATTAAAATTTCCCTGTCATTGAAAAAATAACCTATTCTTTACTTTGGACACCCCCCCACCCCCACCCCCCCAGCCCAATATGCAAATGTACAATGGGATTTCAGCCCCCCCCCCCCTCCCCAACGACTTCCAAAATAAAAAAAAATTACAATTGCAAAATTCTGTGAAAAAAACAAAGCGTATGAAGTGAAAAGGCATACGATGTGACAAAGCATTGGATGTGATAAAGCATATGATGGGATGATAATTACAAAACTCTGCAGTGATATTTTAAAACAAATTAATTATCAAACAGGAAATCCACAGATTTTTAGGTGAAAGTTGGCTTTATTAGAGATATTAGGGACTGTCAGAATTACATGATAATTAATGCAGAATTAATGCATAATCATAAATGTATGTACTTTCTTCTAAGATCTGCCAGCACCACTGATCAATAATTTTTTATGTTTTCAGCTTTGAGAAGTCATGCACAGCACTTAACACTTATTCTGGAAGAGTGAGAAAGATTCTTAAGGCTATTGAAATATAGAATATTTTATTGAAGGATTATGTTCTTGTGGCACCACTAATGTTAGAAGTCTTCAGGCTATAGCATTAAGTTCACAAAGCAGTTCTTCTTCTTCTTCTATATCTTAAGGGCTCACGATCAATTTATTGATCATTTTGGCTCCTATACATGTAGATGGGATTTGCAATGTTTCTGTTACTGGTGTTGATGAGGAAATCATGCACTAGTGGTTTGAAGGCTTAAGGCAATAGACACAAATGTGTCTAGTGTTGTCGCCTCAACCGTTCCTTTTGAAAGATTGTTCCAGTCCCTGATTGTCTTGGGCAGGAATGAGCAGCTCATATACTGGCTTCTTGATGGTATGAGCCTGAATTGCCTGTCATGGCCTCATCGCTGTCTATGGGGGAGAGGGACGAGTTTCTGTTTAATACTGGAACAGTGGACCAGCCCATTATTTATCTTGTACATCATGGAGAGCCTGGATTGTCGTCGTCGTTTCTCCAATGGTGACCAGCCTAACTAGAGGTATTCCTGTAGCGGTTTAGGACAAAGCGTGCTGCTCGTCGCTGGACCGCCTCCAACCTGTCAATGCTCTTCTGGGTAAATGGGTCCCAGACTGAAGATGCATAATCTAAAATCGGACGGGTAAAGGCTTTATATGCTCTTTCTTTCACACGGGAGTTGCCAATCTTTAGATTTCGCCTTAAGAACCCTAGGGTCTTGTTTGCTTGGTTACATACATTGTTAATATGCTCGTCCCAGCGGACCTCTCTTTGAATGGTAACACCCAGGTATTTTACTTTGCAGTTAATGCAGCTATTCAGAATCAATATCTTTGTTTTCATTATGCATTAATGACTGGTCAAAATTATTGCATTCCTGTGCATCTTCAAAAATAAATGCATAATAAAGTCTGTGTCAAAACATCCAATTCTGAATTATGGCATCTTACATGCATGTGCCGTTGTCAAAAGTTGATTGCTTAAGCTGCCACTTGTTCCCAGTAGTGAAAAGGAAGATTTGTTGGAAAATTTTTACTCGATAAAGGTCTCAAAATGGAGAAAAAAGTCTTTCTCATAACTTAGTGGTCATGAAGGTTGGGATTAAGTTTGAAAAAATCTTGGCAGAATGATTCAAGGAAAGTTTTGCACCAAGTAACACTGTCTTTAGTTAAAAATCTCATTATTCTTGAGAGGCATTCTGTCAATGGAAAAAAAAGGGGGGGGGAGTGGTTTGATCAACCAGTGAGGGAATGTGACCTTTGTTGGAGAACCACATATTCCTATAAAAATATGGATACCGGTACACCATGGCCAAAAATGCTCCAAAATACATCATCCTAGATCGCACATCTCACTCCATTAAGTGTTGTCCAACCTGTATTTGGTATGAAAATGCTCATCAAAGACTTTGTAGGGGCACACACAGCACCTGATGGAGAAGACTTGCTTGATTCTCATTTATCAAAACACTTACTGGTCGACCAGACTTTCGTAACCACTTTCATAAGACAGGAAATAATAGTCAACTCTGAATACTTTTCCTCTACTGAGAGAACCATTTCTGAAAACAACTTCCTAACATATCTTCCTTTTTATCCTGAGTGTACAGGAAGAGTTTGGTGGGGGTACGTGCTGCAATGGAACACTTTTTTTTTTTAATAGTTAGAATATGTAATTTTTTTTTAGCACGGGGTACTCAGTGTTATGAAAATTATAGACCAGGGTACACAGATGGCAAAAGTTTGGGAAACTCTACCTTATGGTAAAGCCAGCCATGCTTTACATAAGAAGGAAAGCATTGGAGCTTTCAGAAATGGATTTAAATACATTTTTTGATTTTACCATTTTTATGATCAGATGAGTGCAGTACTGTTATATTAAATAAGATAAAATTAATTGTGTATTATTAAATACTTTTTATTCTGTCATAGGGTTTCTCTCTTACTGATGTAACTTTGTTAGGAGAATATGAATACTTGCAGAAAGTGGAAATTCCATATAATGATATCACAGGTTAGTCACTGCTTTCTCATAAATAACCAGTATTATCATTGCATTTTATATTCTTCATACTTTTTTTTTTACAAACTATTCATGCTTAAAAGTGTTAAGTTTGAGTTTAAAAGACTATATTTACTATACCAGGAAAATCTTATAATATCAAGAGACTTAAAAACTGTTATCTTTGTTGGCCAAGATGCGATTTTGAAAAAAGTATTATAAATGAGAAATTATTAATTATGTTCTTTATTTAAAAAACAACTTTTGTTTTCTCTTTAAAGATCTTTCCCCACTGGGGAAACTTCACAACTTGATCATTCTTGATGCATCCCACAATAAAATTGAAAAGTTGTTGGATTTTACTCCGCCTTTTAATCTTCAAGAGGTCAATTTGTCATGGAACAACATCTCTGAAATGGCAAATTTGTCCAGCCACCGCTGCTTAATAAAGCTTGATCTAAGCAGTATCCTTTCCAAAATGCACTGGTCATAATTAGGTCTTTAAGAAATTTAGTCTAGATTCTGCTTAAAGAGGGGGAAAATAAGCATGTATTACAATAAGTAGGGCATATCTAGGGGAGGGGGGCAGGGGGGACAGAGGTCTCTGGGTGCCAAGACTATCTAGGGGCACCACACCAAAATTTGCTTTGATATTATTTTATTAACGCAAATAATGGGTTTGAGAGTTGAAAAAAGGAGCTTTAAAATGAATCTTGTCCCCCAAGCGCAAAACACTCTAGCTACGCCTCTGGTGGGGTGCATTATATTTTCAAAATTGTAGGCAGTAGACTGTTCTCCCCTGGATTAATGGAAATGTATAAAATAATCAAAATATTTAATTTTCAATAATCCAGAATACCCGGTATTAGCAATGGTTATAATAGTTTCATTATCTCCTTTAGTTTCTCATTTAATCTAGGGAATTATTTTTAAAATAAACATATTTATGGACAGAAAAATCCATAAGCATTTAATTTGTATTATGCTATAAATTGCTCAATTTTTATCAGAATGTTTTTTTTAAGACTCTTTGAGGTGAATTAAAGCCAAACTTACAGAAGCCCTTGGCTTTATCTCTGTTTTATTTGTGTGCATAAGTGGATTAATTTTGCCCCAAACCTGTCATTTCATTCAGAGGGAAGATAAGGTTTAGTCCATTCAACAATGATGGCCAGTGAATGAAACCCCAATGGTCAGGTCCTTCAGCAAATGTCATTATCATTTGGTCCAAAGACATATTAATTAAACTCTTTTTCATTAATACATATTTTCTTTAGCCAAATCAAGATAATTCCATTTCAGAAATATCAGGTCTGAGCCAATGCATGAGATTAAAGTATCTCAGTATGGCACACAATAAAATCTCTCAAATTGTAGGACTTGATGGTCTGCCTATCCAGTATTTAAATCTGGTAAGCGTTAAGCAAGGATTGCCACGCACCTATTAGCAGAATAGGCCAGAAAATCTTTCAAGCCTCTCATATAACAAATATAAAAACCAAAGAGTGTTTTAAAACATGTTGAAAAAATGACTTGAGGATTTTTCATGGTCAGACTATATTTTTTTTAACAAAGCTGAAAAACAAGTTTATTTTATATTGCAACAAATTATATATATATATATTAAAGAATGCTTAAAGCTTAAGAATGTTTTTATTTTATATATGAAAACTTTGCTTTATATACCAAGGGACTTAAAGTATTATTGTCATTTAGTCTGAAAACGAGTACCATTTCTGTTAGTAGGGCAAGACACAATCTGAACTATTTTCAGTTTATATATTATTGGCAGCACATTCATTAATGAACCAAGTACTTACCTGCGCAACCCTAAATTCTAATCAATTTTTACACCAAGGAAGCTCTTGTTCTTTAATATACCAGGATATTATATTGTATTTTCTTGTTTCTCAGAGCAATAATCTAATCAGGATGAAGGAGAGTTTGGAAAATCTGAAGTACCTCAGAGTAAGAGGATATTAATATTATACATTGGCTCTCTTTAGTAGAGGAAATATGTTTTACCACTTTTAGTTACTATCTTTTGTATTTTTAAAAACCTAATTGAAGTATGGAAAGTAAAAACAGAAATCTCATTCAGAGAAGTGACATCATCACATTAAGATAAAGTAATTAATAATTTGCTTTTTAAACCTTAAATTAATTAGTTAATATTTGGCAAATATATAGTAATTTCTAGAGCCATTTACAGTTACACAATGGAATAATAGGTGTACAACGTCAAAAAAAAAGCAAAATTGATGTAAAAAAATTGTAACCAGCCAGTACAGAATTGATTGAAGTATTAAATAATTTATTTATGATAATTCATTTCAGGAATTAGATTTGTCTGGTAACATTATTAGAAGCTTGTCTGGTCTACAAAGCAATGCTCGACTAGAGTTTGTGGATTTGGAGGATAACGAGGTAAGCAGGGAAACAATTTTGGCAAAGATTTAACTCATGAATGTAGAACATCATACTTTAAGTTACTGAAAAAGTTTATCCATTAAAAAATAATATTTAAAATATTTTCAATTATTCCTTATCAAATTTTGATTAAAGAAACATTTATTGAACAATTTTAAAAACTATTAAACTATTCACATCAAGTTTTTAAATTCACTGTTTACTTCTAGTCATAGTCCTCTCATTCAAAGATGAAATATTTTTTAAATGCCTAAGGGACCATTATTAAATGACATCATGCTGTTGCAGACAATCTCTCCCCCCCCCCCCCCCCCCCCCCCCCACTCCACCCCACCAATTATCACAAACTTGTAACAGAAATTTCATGCCCCCCTCCCACCCCACCCTACCAAGTTCATAAGTTCATTTATAGATGGCCCCAAAGAAAGACATATATCACCTAATATTTAACCTTATAACTGTCAAGAACGAATTTCTATCGCAGAAAGCCATTTTTAGCAATTTCATATGCTTGTTAAAAATGAAAAAGATCCCAGACTAAATGAATTCAGAGACCCTTATAAGTATACATTTTGTAAAAGTACATTGGACAAGGTTATTATGGTATGAAAAGAATTTGTTTTTATATTATGCATGTTGATATTGACCTTGACATTTACAGAGAGTAAAATTTTACTACATAACTTCTGAATTCAACCCACCCTAAATACTCCACAAATTGTTCAAACTGTCATAAAATCAAATTTTTGATATACTAGAACAGTGGTTCTTAACCTTTTTGGAGGTACCGAACCCCACCAGTTTCATATGCACATTCACAGAACCCTTCTCAATAGGAAAAATAAATTATGATTTTTTTTCTGATTTTTTTTGGACCTCCGCCGAACCCCTGAGACTGACTCACCAAACCCCTGGGGTTCGATCAAGCCCAGGTTAAGAACCACTGTACTAGAAGAAATATTCTTTCAGAAAATGATAATTTATAGTTACTTATGTAGAAAATTGTGAAATTGGTGAATTGTTTCATTCAACACCTTCAAATTTCTGTCATACAAAATACAAGGAGGGAAGGTACAAAATGATTTCAAAAACTACTTTTCATTTGAAGTTTTTAAAACCATTTTTTATTAATTAATACTCCAGAAAATATATGAACATAAATATCCTAGGGGTAAATCTTTGGGATCAAATCTGTGTCTTTTTCTGTTCGAGTTCCAGCCTCTCTCAAACGAATTTGTCGGTAACAATACGACTAAGCTTAGGGATAAAACTGTCAATATCTGACTCTTATCTCGACAACACTGCTAGAGTCTATACTGTCATTATTTGCATGTGGAATATCTCTGATATCTTTGCTTTCATTTTAATATATTTTAAATAATTCCAATAAAGAAATTCTGTGCTAATTTTGAAATCAGCCCTATTCCGGAATCAGACAATATGGTGGTGAAAAAAATTGATAAATAGTCTGGGACACCACAGAAAAGGGTATAACGGTCAATTGTCAGCCGTTTTGACAGTTATAAGGTTAAAATAAAAAATGAAAACTATTTTCAACTTTTTTTTACTTTCTCTGAGCAGGTGATTGACGTAGCGGATGTTGACTATCTGAAACATGCAAAAGGTTTACGCGAGTTGAACCTGTTAAGAAATCCCATTCAAGAACTACCAGACTACAGACTCTCAGTTCTTCACCGTCTTAGTTGCTTGACAACACTAGACAGACGTCCTGTTAAAGAAGATGAGAAGGTAAAGAGAAAAATGTATAAAATCAGCTTTACTAACATATGAATATAGAGCATTAATAACTAATCAAGGCAGATTGAAAATAATAAACAATAAATATTCATCTATTTAGATTTGAAGAACCATTCATTGAAATTAGAGAGAAGTAAAGAGAAGAAAAAATACAATATACTTTAACTTAAAGTTTGGAGAGTTCAACAAATTATTAAAAGTAAAAAAATGAATATTAAAAAAAAATTATAATTTTAGATTTTATTTTGCTGCTAGAGAAATAATCATACGGCTCCTTCCCAGATAATTTCAGTTACTTCAGAAGGTTTCAGTTATTTTATTGTTGGATTAGATTAAACTATTTCTCATGTCTACGGTATTTGGTCAAAGAACAACTTACTTTGCCAAATATGCACAATAATTCTTTAAACGTGGTCTCCGCAGGTAGCGGCTGTTAATATGTTTGACCCGCCCTTGGATGTAGTGGCGGCCAGAGATCATATCATGCATGTTGTCTACTCCTTCCTTCAACCTTCTCGAGTCTGGGACAGGTAAAGTGCTCAGTGCAAAGCTACACCATGGCATGGTCCACCAAAATAACAATATCAATACCCACAGCAAGGGCTGTATTAATAAGCAAATTTGCATTATTATGATAATTATTCATAATTATTGGCCTTTCCAAATCAACCGATCCCCATTGATCTGTCTCCCCATTATTTATACAAACTTGCTTATCTTTATAACACATATTGATCGTGAAATACTCTCATGAAAATCAGGTGTAGGAAGATTAGGGAACTATTTCATCTGGGGAAATCATAATTTGTTTAAAAGCACATTTGTAAAACAA
This sequence comes from Lymnaea stagnalis, assembly GCA_964033795.1. Taxonomy (NCBI): domain Eukaryota; kingdom Metazoa; phylum Mollusca; class Gastropoda; family Lymnaeidae; genus Lymnaea; species Lymnaea stagnalis. The sequence continues at coordinate 86,746 of CAXITT010000011.1, forward strand.
TAAAAACACACACACACACATATCTTTTCATCATTAAATAAATGACCCTAAGAAAAGTGGCTCCTGCTTCCTTACTGGTGATGTCAGAAAGTAAATTTATTTATAATTTCCTAGTTACCTATTTATTGTAGGCGACCTGAAGACGCAGTTCTCTAAATTTAATCTGAAATCTGGACATCCAGACCCTCCCCTTCAAATATGGATCATTAGAGTAACCTGGATATTCTACATATAATCATTGCCTTATGTTAACTCTCACATCATGTTAACACTCACATCATGTTAACTCTCACATCATGTTAACACTCGCATCATGTTAAAACTCGCATCATGTTAACACTCGCATCATGTTAACACTCGCATCATGTTAACACTCGCATCATGTTAAAACTCGCATCATGTTAACACTCGCATCATGTTAACACTCACATCATGTTAACTCTCACATCATGTTAACTCTCACATCATGTTAACTCTCACATCATGTTAACACTCACATCATGTTAACTCTCACATCAATGTTAACACTCACATCATGTTAACACTCACATCATGTTAACTCTCGCATCATGTTAACTCTTGCATCATGTTAACTCTCGCATCATGTTAACACTCGCATCATGTTAACACTCGCATCATGTTAACACTCACATCATGTTAACACTCCCATCATGTTAACTCTCACATCATGTTAACACTCGAATCATGTTAACACTCACATCATGTTAACTCTCACATCATGTTAACACTCACATCATGTCAACACTCACATCATGTTAACTCTCACATCATGTTAACACTCACATCATGTTAACACTCACATCATGTTTACTCTCACATCATGTTAACACTCACATCATGTTAACACTCGCATCATGTTAAAACTCACATCATGTTAACACTCACATCATGTTAACACTCGCATCATGTTAACACTCGCATCATGTTAACACTCGCATCATGTTAACTCTTGCATCATGTTAACTCTCGCATCATGTTAACACTCGCATCATGTTAACTCTCGCATCATGTTAACACGCGCATCATGTTAACACTCGCATCATTTTAACATTCACATCATGTTAACTCTCACATCATGTTAACACTCACATCATGTTAACTCTCACATCATGTTTACTCTCACATCATGTTAACACTCACATCATGTTAACTCTCACATCATGTTAACAATCACATCATGTTAACTCTCACATCATGTTAACAATCACATCATGTTAACACTCACATCATGTTAACAATCACATCATGTTAACACTCACATCATGTTAACACTCACATCATGTTAACACTCACATCATGTTAACACTCGCATCATGTTAACACTCGCATCATGTTAACACTCGCATCATGTTAACACTCGCATCATGTTAACACTCGCATCATGTTAACACTCGCATCATGTTAACACTCGCATCATGTTAACACTCGCATCATGTTAACTCTCACATCATGTAAACTCTCACATCATGTTAACTCTCACATCATGTTAACTCTCACATCATGTTAACACTCACATCATGTTAACAATCACATCATGTTAACACTCACATCATGTTAACACTCACATCATGTTAACACTCACATCATGTTAACACTCACATCATGTTAACACTCACATTATAAAACACTCACATCATGTTAACTCTCACATCATGTTAACTCTCACATCATGTTAACTCTCACATCATGTTAACACTCACATCATGTTAACAATCACATCATGTTAACTCTCACATCATGTTAACTCTCACATCATGTTAACACTCACATCATGTTAACACTCACATCATGTTAACACTCACATCATGTTAACACTCACATCATGTTAACTCTCACATCATGTTAACACTCACATAATGTTAACACTCACATCATGTTAACTCTCACCTCATGTTAACACTCGCATCATGTTAACACTCACATCATGTTAACTCTCACATCATGTTAACACTCACATAATGTTAACACTCACATCATGTTAACTCTCACCTCATGTTAACACTCACATCATGTTAACTCTCACATCATGTTAACACTCACATCATGTTAACACTCACATCATGTTTACTCTCACATCATGTTAACACTCGCATCATGTTAACACTCACATCATGTTAACACTCGCATCATGTTAAAACTCACATCATGTTAACACTCACATCATGTTAACACTCACATCATGTTAAAACTCACATCATGTTAACACTCACATCATTTTAACACACACATCATGTTAACACACACATTATGACTGGAAAAACGCCCACAAGTAATTAAAACTTTAAAAATAAAAAGGAATTAATGTCATGGTCACATGCCCAGAAATGTAATCATTCTCTTGTGGTACACAATATGTAATAAATTGAAATTAAAACATTGCCAATTACACAATTACAGATTCTCTGGCATTAAAACTTATCTGTTGGCTAATCAGTTCCACCATGCGGAATACATACTCTCCAATGCAGCTGGCTGAACCAACATAAGGCATAAGCTATAGAGTTGTTCTTTCACAACATCCAACTAATCCAGTTACATAAATATATATTAGATATTCTCATACACCTGCAGTATTATTTCAAGGATAATACAAATTATTTATTATGATTTAAAGATGACTGTAAGTAACAGATGAAGGTTTAAATGCTGTTGGTTTTATGAGAGTTGAATGGACGAAAAGAAAGAATTGTAAAAATTATTTGTACGCAATGTAGTTATAATTCTGTGTCCCAAATGGATAAGGTCAAACTAAATACCGAAAATATTTAATAGTATCTTTTGCCTGTGTTACTTTCAGAAGCATCACACAAAATGTCCCAACTGACTAAGTTTGAAATAATTAGAAAAGTTAATTTCTTGAATTTGTTAATCATTCCAGCACACTTCCAAATGTTGAGACACCCTATCCTATGCTTGTCTTAGTGGGGCCACAGGGCTCAGGCAAGAAAGACTTGGCTATGAAACTAGTGGATGAATTTGGGGAGTACTTTGGATATGGGTGAGTCACATGACAGAGGATTTATTGTGGGTGTTTCATTTGGGTATACTGACAGTTCTATGTTTCATTTGGGTATACTGACAGTTCTATGTTTCATTTGGGTATACTGACAGTTCTATGTTTCATTTGGATATACTGACAGTTCTATGTTTCATGTGGATATACTGACAGTTCTATGTTTCATTTGGGTATACTGTCAGTACCCTGTATCATTTGGGTATACTGACAGTACCCTGTTTCACTTGGGTATACTGACAATTCTATATTTCATGTGGGTATAGTGACAGTTCCCTGTTTCATTTGGGTATACTGATAGTTCTGTTTCATTAGGATATACTGACAACTCCATGTTTCATTTGGGTATAATGACAATTCCATGTTTCATTTGGGTATACTGATAGCTCCATGTTTCATTTGGGCCTAGTGACAGCTCCATGTTTCATTTGGGTATACTGAAAACTACAACACCAAGATACCCTTGAAAATTTAAATTGTGATTAATTTTTAAATTGTAACAATTGAATATTAAAAAAAATAAATCCTTGATTTGGTCAGTATTTTCAGAAAACAAATATCAATATAAGAATTATTTATAAGTTTTTACATATTTTTATATATATCTATAGAATTTCTCATACAACAAGAAGGCCAAGGCCTGATGAGATATCGGGAAAGGACTATTATTTTGTTTCCCTTGAAAAGTTTGAAATGGACATAAAAATGGTATGTGCATGGCCTTGATTTTAAACAATTTCTTTCCACAGATTATTGTATCAATACCCATCTCCAGCACTCTATTAAAATTTTCAAAAATATATGTAGGCCTAAGTGGTTCATGCGGTTCCATAGCAGGAATGCGGTTCTATAGCTGGGCTGCTGTGTCAGATTTATTCTTTTTTTTAAATCTGCTTTTTATGTAAACTTTAAAAATTTTCCATGGATATTTAATGCTTTTCTATGGTCCCATTGATTTAGTTATCATTAAGTGCTTTACTATGGTCCCACTGATTTTGTTGTTGTTTTTAGTGCTTCATTTAGGTCCCATTGATTTTTTTTATGTTGTTTATTGCCTTACTATGGCCCCATTAATTTTGTTGTTATTATTAAATATTTTACGATGGTCCCATTGATTGAGTTTGTTATTAGTAAGTGCTTGGCTAGGGTCCTGTTAATTTCACTTGCATGAGAAGAGGGCGCGGAGGGGGAGGTCCACGCCTGTGAAACTTTTTGTTCTATATTATTATAGATTATAATATATATATATATAGAGGGGCAGTATTTTTGGCCAACTGCAGACTTTTTTTTTTGGGGTGTGGGGGGAACCAAAAATCTTGCCCCATCCACTGAGCCTGGGGCTCTACCCATTTCTAACTCATTAACTAATTTGAATTGGTTTGACTCATTTAATTGATTTTTCTTCTCTTTATGTGAGTATGACATGAGAATTAAAGATTTTTTTTGTAACTTAAAGGGTCAGTTTGTTCAGACCCACCAATATAATGGTAACTGGTATGGACTTCAGATGGAGTCAATAGAAAATGTAGCCAGAGAAGGTCTGGCCTCTGTTGTCCATATGGAGCTAGAGGTAAGTTGCTTATATTGAGGCACAGTATATAAGAAATACCAACTTGAACCCCATTTTTTTCCAAATCTTTGGCCTTTGAAAATTCACAGAGGCACCCACATTTTTAATTAATTGAAAACCCACATTTTCAGCCCACAGTCTGATTTATTTCTTGATCATATTTCACTGAACAAAGCTCAATGCCCAACACCTGCCATAATTAATACATCCCTTTACATCAGTGTCAGAGTATTGGCTTTTATATGATAAATGTAAGAGTCTTGACATTGAGATTATTGTTTACGTTGTTAGCAGTTGGGTTATTACATTTCTTTTATTCATTTATGATCAACCTAAGAATATAATACCGTATTTTACGGACATAAGACGCTAAGGAGTATAAGACGCACCTTAATTTTTAAGCAATTTTTAAAAAAAATTAAATTTTTACCATTTTTATATTAATTTGAAGTATAAGACGTACCTGAATTTTGGAGGCAATTTTTCCCAGAAAAAATTGATTCTTATAGTCCGTAAAATATGTTATATGTTTATTTTGTGTTTTATTGGTCTTATTATATTACAATACCCGACAAATTTTACTTAACATTTATTATTGGCCCTAATGTTATTTAAAGGGTGTGCTGACATTGAAAAAAACTTATTTTGAGCCTCGCTATGTCCTGGTGTTACCCCTCAATCCTGAAATCCATGAACGCAGACTTCATAAAAGGGGTTTCTACACAGAAGATCAGATCAACAAGTCCTTGAAAAGAGTAGATGTGTATGTCAAGCAGAATCAAGAGCACCCGGGTTTCTTTGATATGATGATCTGCACTGGTATGTATTTAAAAAAAATCAAAGTAAACCACTTTTTTCTTTATCGTTGTAGCCCAGTGGCAGTGGTGAGTTGTGAAGGTCACTACAGTTTTAAATTTAGTTTATAATTCAAAGAAGTCAGATCTTGAGATTTTTAGCCTTATTAGTAGCTCTTATAGCATGGTCACCAGAAATAGAACAAGCAAATGAAAAAGCCAAAGAAAAAGGACAATCTCTGAAAAGATATAAATAGTACAGACATTCAATTACATAGGGGATAACTCTGTATTTTACAGGTTATTCAATATGTGGCGATTATTTAATCAAGGGGAATAACTCTAAAGTATGTTATTCAAAATATGACAGCCATACACAAATAACATTATACATCTTTTTTCTAATGAGAAGTAATCATGTTGGATGATAAAGGTGGACAACAATAATGATTCATTAGCATATTAGGCCCAACCTGTTAAACCATTAATGATAATTAATTATATGGTCGCCCCACGTGGTGTCTATGTAAGGCAGGCGCATAGCAGGATGGTTACTACAGTGTTACAAAGTAAAATACCCGTTAGTTGTATACTGTGTTAGTCTTCTTCTTTGTCTTTTTGAGACATAAGCGCATTGCAGCATGTCTCACTATATAGATACATCTATCAGTATCATCCAGCGCACATATTATCTTCTATGTGACAATTTTGTTTAATCATCACAATATAATTGTTACGAAACAAATTGAAGGAGCTAACAAGTGATTAAAACACTGCCTTATATTAGTAAGTAACAGATATTGTCCATTATTAACACCTAACAAAAACAAAAACACAAAAATATAATGATTATATAGCTGATTTAGTAAATATTCTGACATTGCCTGTGAACAACAGTGAATAATGGTGAAACAATGGTGACACAATGATGAAAAATGGTGAACAATGGTGCATTTAGTCAGGGGGTGAATCCAGCTTTGAACACACATTAGGCATTCTTAGGATAAGTAGATTTCCCCTAACCTATCAAAGGTAGCCATTCTTAGGATAAGTAGATTTCTTTGATTTCAACCCATATTGGGACCTAACTTGTATATGGAGATGTAATAGTATTATTTGCCTACACTGGTAATAAAAATTTCAAAATTTAGTTAAATCACATGCATTGAAGACATGATTATATGATAGTGTCGGAGTTAAGCCGTAGTTAAGTCGGGGTTAACTCAGAACTTATCATGCATCTCTGCACTTGTCTAGGACTTGTCTATCACCTGTCTTGACAGGGTTATGTAGTTCATAAACTCATAAAGGCCTGTCTAGGACTTGTCTATCACCTGTCTTGACAGGGTTATGTAGGACTTGTCTATCACCTGTCTTGACAGGGTTATGTAGTTCATAAACTCATAAAGGCCTGTGTTTGTTTTTTCTTAACAGATGACCTTGCTGCAGCTTATGTCCAGCTGAGGAAGATTGTTATGGACTACCTAGGCATCACCGGGGAAGTGAAAAGGGAACAGCAAGCCTTAAACGAAACAAGGGAGATTACCCCTACTAACATACGGGGAAGAACCTGGTCAAAGCCCAGTAATTCTGAAAGCCAGGCACAAGTTCGGTCAGCAATGAATGACGTTGGTTCTGCTTTAGTTCGGGGCATAGTGGTGAGTTTGACTTACACTAATTGAGAGCTGAGTAAGCAAAAATGAATGTGGGACATTGGTTAAGTAAAGAAAACAATGACTAAAAGAGCTGCAGAGCCAGGACAATGTCCCCATCTGTATTTCAACACCCAGGACAACGTCCCCATCTGTATTTCAACATTTAAAAAGGTTAGCAGATTCTTAAATCAGGCATTATTAATATTTAAAATGAATCAGCTGAAATAAGACACACAAAAAAAGAGAGGAATCATAAACTAATATAACTGTGTGGAATATGTCTTGGACTTTTGCTTAGAGAAGCAACCATTGGAACATCAGCACCAAAGTTACATTTGAGAGTAAAGGTCCCTTTGCCCAGTGGGTAAATTTTATCTGAAGGTATAGAAATCTTCAGAACTTAACTAATATTTCCATAAGTTTTTAGCTTTTATATCTCATTATATATCCCCTTGGAACAATATAGAACTTTCTGTACAATTCTAGAATTATTTAACCCCCCCGAAACTTGTGAAAAAATGACTCTTCTATGTAATCATTTTAAGAATAAGAAAAATTCCACAATAGTATCATAACTATAAAAAAATTCATTTAATTTAAAATGGGGAACCTAGTGGGGATTCCATAAGGTGCCATTTTAGATATGCCTTGAATAGGGGTCCTTATTAAAAAACAGTCAGATATATAATGAAGTTAAAATTTAAAAGTTGTCCCATTAAAATTGGTTGAGAAATGCCGAATATCTAGCCTTTTAAAGCGTCAAACTTTCTGGAAACTTCTGGACTGGCTTGGAAAGAAGTGGATATTATTACTTTTAAACATAACAAATTTCAATATGGATTATGAAGGGTATAATTACAAAGCTTGGCCAAGATTCACATAGAAGCATATAAATTAAAATATGTATTTAAATTTTAAAACACAATTGTTCTTTAATCTTCTTATAAGGTATTTTTACAAATAAATGTTTATTATTCTCAATGCAAGTTGTCTAGGCATTTTAAAAAGAAAATCACAATTTCAACAAAACAACCATGTTTTTAAAGTAACTTTTAATTCCAACTACATCAGTTTACCTTTTTTTCATTGTAAATCTTAAGTTTTGATCAAGACATTCCTTGGCTGTTCCAACTGTAATAAACTGATTGTCGGGATACGCAAGCAATAGTTAAGGAATAGTTAAGGAATAGTTAAGGAATAGTTAAGGAATAGTTAAGGAATAGTTAAGGACTAGTTAAGGACTAGTTAAGGACTAGTTAAGGAATAGTTAAGGAATAGTTAAGGAATAATTAAGGAATAGTTAAGGAATAGTTAAGCAGCTGAATGCCTTTAATGTGCGGCCACTACTAAATGACACCTTGACCTGTACTGTGCTCAACTTTGCAGTTTCTTTATGAGATCATCATTGGTGCCATCTTCCCATAGGCTCCTTATGTTTTAATGGGTATACGTTGTAGTTTACATCAATGTGGTCAATCTTTCAGGAGGAGGAATCTATTAAAAGACGCCAAAGTGCTGCAAAAGATGTCATCACTGGATATGTTCCTCCACTTTATGATCAACTCATGTCCAGGTACATGTCATATCTGTGTTCATGTCCAGATATTTGTCATGTCTGTTTTCATGTCCAGTATGTGTTATTTTCACTCCTCTTTAAAATTGTTTAATGACCCCAAGTACAAACAACATTGTTATGAGCATCTATTGGTACAGTGCCTTCCCATCAGCACCAAAGTACAGAGTCAACTTACATGGTGCCTTCCCATCAGCACCAAAGTACAGAGTCAACTTACATGGTGCCTTCCCATCAGCACCAAAGTACAGAGTCAACTTACATGGTGCCTTCCCATCAGCACCAACAAGGGAGACAAACATTATTTATTTTAAAGGAATGTAACATTGTAATGCCCCTCCATATATCTTTTGAGCTAATCATTAATTTCTTATCATCCCTACACAACTCAGGTACCCCAGAACAGCCCCACAGGCCACAGATAAACAAGATGGTTTAGGACAACCGGTCCAATCAAGAGCCTTCTCTGCTCCCACCTATCAAAACCAAGAAGGAAAAGATTTGTCTGAGCAAGGCCCACCCATGTCGCCTGACTCATCTGTTGATGATGAGAGCAGTTCCAACTTGTCTGACCTCGACTCGGCCACAGAACTGCACCACGGCCAAAATGAAGATGCAGACTTAAATTACTCACGTTTCCTTCCAACGGAAACACTCAATCCTATCTTTTTGATGGAAGATCTCTCCCCACGTCCACCTTCCGCCGGTCGATCTGAATTTAAGACACATGTGCAAAGGCCAGGTTCTGAAAGACATTCTGTGCTGCCCCCGATACAGCCCACTGCAGCATGATCTCACTTTACTAATGCAACGATGTGCACTATGCTTTTGAATAAAAATGATAAAACATTGGTTTAATGAAAAAATCTGGTCAGAACTGCATCATATCTATTGAGACAGCTTAGTCTTTAAAACAAATATGCAAGCCAACACTAATTAAATTAGATTCATGACAACATACTTGCAAGGGGGGGAAATATTCCTCACAATAATAAATTCCAAAGTTTGAGAAGACCACAACTTCTAACTTTTAAATTTTTAAATTTTTATACAGAAAATATTGGCAGCCAACTTAGCGTAATAGGATAACTTATAAAAAATCTATAGAAATATATTTAAAATGATACGTTTAGAGTGGTTTTATGTCATGCATGTGAACATATAGGTATTAAAAATTGTTGATCAAAAGAATTATTATATCTTTTACTATTGTTTACTAGGCCCGCCTTAACCCCCCCTCCCCCCGAAACAGTGGTCATCTTGACTTTGAGATAGCGGCAGTACTTCTGTATTTTAAAAGGAAACAGTGTTAATCAAAGATGAGTTATAATGCATTCGAAGGAAGTATTTTTTCTTTACAATTAAATCTGACGTATGGGGTTCTATATATGTCAAATAATTGACACTGTATGATAATATGTAAAAAAAAAAAGTAATATTTGTGTAAACAATTTGAGAAATAAAAATAATAACTGAACTGATTCTTTGGTGCTTGTCTTCTGGTCTGATTTGTTCAATAATTAAACTCGACCTTTCATTACTCCAAACATGGCTGAATGAGAGATAGAAAAAAGGTGGTTTTGGGGGGGGGGGGGGGGGGGGGCACTTTGTTCTATATATGGGGGGTTTTTTTTAGTCTTCACCCCTAGCACAGCCGGGACTCGCAAATTTTCAGTATTGGCCACATATTTATTTAATGAACTTATTTGTTTGTAGTTTTGGGGGGGGGGGGAGGAGGGGCACTTTGTTCTATATATTGAGGGTTTTTTTTAGTCTTCACCCCTAGCACAGCCGTGACTAGCAAATTTTCAGTATATGCCACATATTTATTTAATGAACTTATTTGTTTGTTCAGGTATCTGCTTATGTTCGTTAAGTACATTTATTTTATCTTTTCCTTACAACTATATCAGGTGTTCATGTGAAAGTAACCAGCTGACAGGCTGGGAATTTCCCTCACTCGCCACTCGTACACACTAGCGGTAATTTTAATAGGCATTTTTTGATACTGGGTCAGATTGAAACAATTTACACAATTATGGTTGTGCATTACCCACTAACTGACTTTTTAAACTTTTATTACTTTTAATATATGTGTATACAATATTTGAAGCGTGTTTTCTCAAAACCGCACTATGACCATGTTCGTTTTATAAAATAAAACTTTTAGTCCGATTTTAAAATGTTTTTTACCATTATAATCAATGTCCAAACCTATACAAACATAATAAAAATCAGAATTAGACTAGTCGGTGAGATTCGACTAAAACTGTCGTGGAGGATATGAGTATGGGTTCAATACACAGGCCGCATAAACACTAAACTTTGCTGTCAGGTATCAGGCCGCAAAATATCATCTTGCGGGCATTTGCGGGCCGTGAATTTGAGAACATTGAGGTATACAAATTCTGCTCACAATTAATAATTCACTAAACATAACAATGTATACTTAAGTTATGATGTTTTATTATTATTTAATTTTCACTAATTAATTCGTGTATTTGATAAAATTGTGATTTGGTTCACTTTTAGATCAGTTCATCTTAGTTTCCTGTTAGAGGTTCAACCGTGGAAAGAAATTAATTTAATTTGTTCTATGCATTACTGGCTGTTTGTACAAGCATTTTAAACGTTCTAACTTGATTCATTTTTAAAAAAAAATGTAATGCTTGTCAAAAATGTAACCTTGACTGCATTCGAATGTGATACTACCCAAATAGTTTAAAGTGATCACTTTCTTGAAATGTAAGATACAAAATAAAGTGTGTTAATAATAGTGTTCTACTCAATGGAACAGTTCAAGAACATGTCAGCTCTTTTAGAGAACTTCTACTTAATGGAACAGTTCACCAACATGTCAGCACTTTTAGAGAACTTCTACTGAATGGCTCTTTTAGAGAACTTCTACTTAATGGAACAGTTCACCAACATGTCAGGTCTTTTAGAAACTTCTACTTAAAGGAACAGTTCAACAACATGTCAGCTGTTTTAGAGAACTTCTACTTAATGGAACAGTTCACCAACATGTCAGCTCTTTTAGAGAACTTCTACTGAATGGCTCTTTTAGAGAACTTCTACTTAATGGAACAGTTCACCAACATGTTAGCTCTTTTAGAGAACTTCTACTTAATGGAACAGTTCACCAACATGTCAGCTCTTTTAGAGAACTTCTACTTAATGGAACAGTTCACCAACATGTCAGCTCTTTTAGAGAACGTCTACTCAATGGAACAGTTCACCAACATGTCAGCTCTTTTAGAGAACTTCTACTTAATGGAACAGTTCAACAAGTCAGCTCTTTTAGAGAACTTCTTTTCAATAGAACAGTTTAACAACATGTAAGCTCTTTCAGATAACTTTAATCAACAACCGAAATGGCAACAACAAATAAATTATTATCTTTATGTATTTAGCCTAATTTTGAATGTAGACATAATATATTTCAGATAGTGAATGTGCTACACAGATTATGAACACAGATTATGAACACATATTATCAACATAGATTATCAACACATATTATCAACACAGATTATTAACATAGCTTATCAACACAGATTATCAACATAGATTATCAACACAGGTATTCAACATAGATTATAAATACAGATTACCCACACAGATTACCAACACAGATTATCAAATATCATCACAGATTATCATCACATTTTATGAACACAGATTATCATCACATATTATGAACACAGATTATCATCACATATTATGAACACAGATTATCATCACATATTATGAACATAGATTATCATCACAGATTATGAACACAGATTATCATCACATATTGTGAACACAGATTATCATCACATATTATGAACACAGATTATCATCACATATTATGAACACAGATTATCATCACATATTATGAACACAGATTATCATCACATATTGTGAACACAGATTATCATCACATATTATGAACACAGATTATCATCACATATTATGAACACAGATTATCATCACATATTGTGAACACAGATTATTATCACATATTGTGAACACAGATTATCATCCTATATTATGAACACAGATTATCATCACATGTTATGAACACAGATTATCATCACATATTATGAACACAGATTATCATCACATAATATGAACACAGATTATCATCACATATTGTGAACACAGATTATCATCACATATTATGAACACAGATTATCATCACATATTATGAACACAGATTATTATCACATATTATGAACACAGATTATTATCACATATTGTGAACACAGATTATCATCACATGTTATGAACACAGATTATTTTCACAGATTATGAACACAGATTATCATCACATATTATGAACACAGATTATCATCACATATTATGAACACAGATTATTTTCACATATTATGAACACAGATTATCATCACAGATTATGAACACAGATAATTATCACATATTATGAACACAGATTATCATCACATATTATGAACACAGATTATTTTCACATATTATGAACACAGATTATCATCACATATTATGAACACAGATTATCATCACATATTATGAACATAGATTATCATCACATATTATGAACACAGATTATCATCACATATTATGAACACAGATTATCATCACAGATTATGAACACAGATTATCATCACATGTTATGAACACAGATTATCATCACATATTGTGAACACAGATTATCATCACATATTATGAACACAGATTATCATCACATATTATGAACACAGATTATCATTACATATTATGAACACAGATTATCATCACATTTTATGAACACAGATTATCATCACATATTATGAACACAGATTATCATCACATATTATGAACACAGATTATCATCACATATTATGAACACAGATTATCATCACATATTATGAACACAGATTATCATCACATGTTATGAACACAGATTATCATCACATATTATGAACACAGATTATCATCACATATTATGAACACAGATTATCATCACATATTATAAACACAGATTATCATCACATATTATGAACACAGATTATCATCACATATTGTGATTACAGATTATCATCACATATTATGAACACAGATTATGATCACATATTGTGAACACAGATTATCATCACATGTTATGAACACAGATTATCATCACATATTATGAACACAGATTATCATCACATATTGTGAACACAGATTATCATCACATATTATGAACACAGATTATCATCACATATTATGAACACAGATTATCATCACATATTATGAACACAGATTATCATCACATATTATGAACACAGATTATCATCACATATTATGAACACAGATTATCATCACATGTTATGAACACAGATTATCATCATATGTTATGAACACAGATTATCATCACATATTATGAACACAGATTATCATCACATATTATGAACACAGATTATCATCACATATTATGAACACAGATTAAGGTACACAACCCCTAAAAACAAAGATTCCCGTAGAGATCCCCTACAAAAGGTAATATCGAGAAATGGAAAAAAAAAGGGGGGGGGTCGGGCTTAAAATTTGAAAAAACATGCACAGGGGTCGTCCATAAATTACGTCAACAATTGTTACGCAATTTGTGAACCCCAGCCCCACCCCCACCCCCCTGACAATTACAGTATATTTTCTATCTGCCATCATCTTTCAATGGTGTTGCTCTATCGTAACAATGGTCATCAGGGACATCATTTGGGTAGGGCAGGTGGGAATTTGCCCCCCCCCCCCCATTTGCAAGTTTGATTTAACTTGCCTACGGCGCCTCCAGTAATAAACAACTTAACAAGCCGACCAAGATTTGGCTTGCCTCCCTTCCCCCTTGTAAAAACCCTGAAATGACGCCCCTGATGGGCCTATTCTATAATAGTTGATTTATCATTTTCATCTTTGCGGAACTGATATTGGGAGCCTACGAGACAAATCAACATCATCTTCATCTAACCATTCATCACTAAAATAGAACCATTGTCAATGTGAGCAATAATTGTCATAAGCTCTCTCTGTTTCCTGGCAGCTACTTGCATTGGTCGAATCCTTTTTTTGTTGAGTAGCAGGTGGTAATTTCTTACGCTCAACAGGTCATTGTCGATGCTGTTGAACTTGCTATTTCAACGTGACTTGTGATGCCAAAGAGATGTGACACATTTGGCAAATCCGTCCAAGCAGCGATGTTACTATTGTTACTCACTTTACTTTCCCCTAATTCTCAGAATATCGTATGCCTACTTCAACAATGTCATTTATCTTGACTTCACATGACACCTAAAAATTATACGTCTATTTACACTCATTAATTTCTAAATAAAAATAATGTAATAACAAGACAATTTTAATTTAACATAGAAAACAAGATTGTTGACGTCATCTAATCTAAACCCCTATCCCTCCCTCTTGTCAACAACTGTCAAACATTCCCAAACCCCCTCCCCCTTGTCGACACCTGCCAAACATTCCCAAACCCCCTCCCCCTATTTTGTTGACATAATTAATGGACGGCCCCCATACAAGTAACGCACTTATAAGAATCCGAGTTAGTGCCGCGCGCCCCCCCCCCCCCCGGCTCGTAATCGCACTTTTTTTTCACGCCCCTGAACTAGATTCATATTCTAATACCCACAAACGTTTACACCGCAGATTTATTTCACCAACTATTTGAGAAAAAACAAAAGAAAATATATGCACCGAACGCACTTACATAGCTTTTATTTTTAACAAAAAAAAATCTTATTTAGCGCATTTATCGGGAACTTCAGTTGAGCTTCCCCTTGGAAAAAACGTCGGCTTATTTTTAGGAGTTGGGGCTGAACATTTTAAAGCGAGTGTTGTCATGGGAAAAGAGTCAATGTGCCAACTATGTTGACGGGAAGTGGGTCAATTAGCCGTCCGAGGATTTTTGCCAGCCTCCCAAGAGCGAAAGCGAAGTTAATATAAAGGATTTTAAAAAGAGAAGCTGAAAGAATTTTTATAAGTGGCACACCAGGTGATCAATGATAGACTTTTGTAAGTGGCTCACAGGTGACAAATGTTGACTTTGATTAGTTGATTGACATGTTTGCTTCCCTATAGCCGAAAGAGTTAAATGCTTCAATTAAAACTAATTTTGTTGTATTTTTGTCATGCTATGACGTCATATCTAACAAATACAACCCCCCCCCCACCCCCAACTACTCAGTCTTTTGTTGCTTTAGGACTTAATTCACAAACTGTGCTTTAGGACTTAATTCACACACAGTGCTTTAGGACTTAATTCACAAACAGTGCTTTAGGACTTAATTCACAAACAGCGCTTTAGGACTTAATTCACAAACAGTGCTTTAATTAAACTTTAAGCGATTATGAATGATCTGCATGGTTAATAATTATTTGGTGCTGGTTGGGGGGCCGGGGGGGGGTGTTCGGAGGGGGTAGACACCATGATTTTACCGCCGCACAGGGTGACCCCAACTCTAGTGACGCCTCTGGCCTTTGTCCTGCAGACTTTAGTGATGAAACGGGTGGAAAGGAGAAGGCGTCAGTTTCAGGGTTCGCCGGGGGCGCAACGCTTCTTTGACACTGCCCGGACAGTATGACACTAGGGGGAGGGGTCACAACATTGTGACGATGTGTCTTTAGCTGTTTTCGTTACTACTGTAAGAAGTGGTGCACTAAGTGGTGCACTAAGTGGTGCACTAAGTGGTGCACTAAATGGTGCAGTAAGCGTTGTATTAAGTGGTGCAGTAAGTGGTGCTCTAGGTAGTGCACTAAGTGGTGCACTAAGTGGTGCACTAAGTGGTGCACTAAGTGGTGCACTAAGTGGTGCACTAAGTGGTGCACTAAGTGGTGCACTAAGTGGTGCACTAAGTGGTGCACTAAGTGGTGCACTAAGTGGCTAAGTGGTGCACTAAGTGGTGCACTAAGTGGTGCACTAAGTGGTGCACTAAGTGGTGCACTAAGTGGTGCACTAAGTGGTGCACTAAGTGGTACATTAAGTGGTGCCGATATTAAGGTGATGATGTTGTTTTATTTTTGTGACAAATTTGTGGCCGGGGGGGTGGGGGGAGAGGGAGATGAAAAAAAGTTAAAAATAGCGCGTAGCTTTATAGTGTTACGTCTGTTTTTTAAATGTGGTAAATTTTAGATTGTTTTTATTTGTCTTTTTAATTTAGGGGGGGGGGGGGGGGGGGAGAGAGGGAGATGAAAAAAAGTTAAAAATAGCGCGTAGCTTTATAGTGTTACGTCTGTTTTTTAAATGTGGTAAATTTTAGATTGTTTTTATTTGTCTTTTTAATTTGGTTGACTTTGTACCGCGCTTCGAGCTTTTGGGGATGAAACGTGTTTCGTCAAATAAACTTTATTATTATTATTATTATGTAGAGAGTATCCCTGATGCCGTTGTTGATATCGTACCAGGTGCACGAGCACTGTAATGGTACCCAGGGGATTGTCGACTCATCCTTACACGTACAAGTGAGCCGCAAGGATATTGCTTACTTTGGGACCCTATTCATCTTACGTCCCCATGTAGCCGGACCTAATGGGACCAATTGTACATTGTGCGAGTACGCACATCGAGACAATCGGTTCGTAAGTTTTGGCTTGGACGAACATTCGTTAACATATTGTTCCAGACTAACACACCTGAGACCAGGGGCGTCATTTCAGGTGGGGGTTTTTTCCAAGGGGAGTGGGGTGCAAAAAAACCAAAACTTGGCCGGCTTGTTGACTTGTTTATTCCTGGAGGCGCCACAGTAGATGTCAATTTAAAGAAAAATTGCCAAATTATGATTGATGTTTTCTATTGTTAATTATATAGCCTACGAATGAATTACTTTTTTTTTTCCTTATTTATTTTCTGCTACGTTTGATACTGATACTTCTGATACATAGTGAAAAAAAAATCTTGCAAAATCGGGGATTAGGGGGGATGCCCCTCCCTGCCCTACCCGAGTGACACCATTGCTTGAAACCAATCCACACAAACTGTAGAGAAAATGCTATAGATCAGCGATTCCCAAACGTTTGTTTTCGTGACCCATTAACATTTTGTATCGCCTATGCTGCCATAAAAGTAATATATTAATCACAGTTATGAAATGTCCACACAGTTTCCCTATATTACAGTAAAGCATTTACTCATTCAAGACTGTAAAGGAATCAAACATACCAATAATTTATTAATGACTACGTCACGATAATCTAACCAAAAAATTTCAAACGTTTTTTTGTTCGCCCCCCCGGTAATTTTGCTTTTGAGAGCCGGTACCGGGTCGCGACCCGTCTGTTGGGAAACGCTGCTCTGGATATGCCATCCAACTGTATCAACCTTGAACTATTTACCTTGCTTCACTTTAACCCACGTGCACTAAGCAGGGTGGATGTGATGCGAACTTTGACCTTTATTATTATTATTTTCTTTAATAATGGTTACGCTACATTATAGTATTTAGTTGTTTCAAAATGATTTGTTTAACAAAATCAGAAAACCATTACAATTACAACATGTAGGTCAATCTTTAATACACGTAGTGTTTCAAACTTTAACACACGTCATTGGAAGTTAAACTAACAAAAATAATAATACTTATAAAAAAAATAATGAAAAACTAAGCCATTCTTCAATGACCTACTTTTAGGGAGGTTGAAAACGTGGATGGCCACACAGGCAACAACACAGCGAATAAAAACGCGAGCTTAAGCCTGTTGCGTGGAGTTTTGAGTTCGATAAGAAAACGGGCCAAACAAATTTGAACACAGAACCGTTTCATAAGTCTGAAGCATTCCATAAGGTGGATACTACTGCATTGTTCGCCCCAACATTCTGCACTCAGGATTGTCTATTTACCATTTTGAGGTATGTAACACAATGAACGATTCTTAAAATGTGTATTTCAAGTAGCTCTGATTGGCTGACGTCAATCATTTTGGAGTTTGTTAGCTTAATGTAACCTCTTTTTTGTTGAAGTTAAGAAGAACTCGTTACTTTTAACGGCTCGGTCTACAGTGCGTGCTTGCAACTTTGGGTGGTGTGCGATTGCCTGGGTGGTGTGTGATTTCTTGTGTGGTGCGGGATTGCTTGGGTGGTGTTCACATTGCTTGGGGGGTGTGTGATTGCTTGCGTGGTGTGTGATTGCTTCGGTGGTGTGTGATTGCCTGGGTGGTGTGAGATTTCTTGTGTGGTGCGCGATAGCTTGGGTGGTGTTCAAATTGCTTGGGTGGTGTGTGCTTGCTTGGGTGGTGTGGGATTGCTTGGGTGGTGTGAGATTTCTTGTGTGGTGCGCGATTGCTTGGGTGGTGTTCAATTTACTTGGGTGGTGTGCAACTAGCTCGGTGTGGGTGCGATTACTTGGGTGTTGTGTGATTGCTTCGGAATTGTGATTGCTTGGGTGGTGTGATTGCTTGGGTGGTGTGATTGCTTGGGTGGTTTGTGATTGCTTGGGTGGTGTGATTGCTTCGGTATTGTGATTGCTTGGGTGGTGTGATTGCTTGGGTGGTGTGATTGCTTGGGTGGTGTGATTGCTTGGGTGGTGTGATTGCTTGGGTGTTGTGATTGCGTGGGTGGTGTGTGATTGCTTGGGTGGTGTGATTGCTTGGGTGTTGTGATTGCTTGGGTGGTGTGATTGCTTGGGTGGTGTGATTGCTTGGGTGGTGTGATTGCTTGGGTATTGTGATTGCTTGGGTGGTTTGTGATTGCTTGGGTGGTGTGATTGCTTCGGTATTGTGATTGCTTGGATAGTGTGATTGCTTGGGTGGTGTGATTGCTTGGGTGGTTTGTGATTGCTTGGGTGGTGTGATTGCTTTGGTATTGTGATTGCTTGGGTCGTGTGATTGCTTGGGTGGTGTGATTGCTTGGGTGGTGTGATTGCTTGGGTGGTGTGATTGCTTTGGTGGTGTGATTGCTTGGGTGGTGTGATTGCTTGGTTGGTTTGCGATTGCTTGGGGGTTGTGAGATTGCTTACTTGTGTGCAGTTTGATTGTTTACGTGGTTTGCGATTGCTTGGCTAGCGTGATTGCTTGGGTTGGTGTGCGACTAGCTTGGGTTAGTGTGCGACTAGCTTGGGTAAGTGTGCGACTAGCTTGGGTAAGTGTGCGACTAGCTTGGGTTAGTGTGCGACTAGCTTGGGTTAGTGTGCGACTAGCTTGGGTTAGTGTGCGACTAGCTTGGGTTAGTGTGCGACTAGCTTGGGTTAGTGTGCGACTAGCTTGGGTTTGTGTGCGACTAGCTTGGGTTAGTGTGCGACTAGCTTGGGTTAGTGTGCGATTAGCTTGGGTTAGTGTGCGACTAGCTTGGGTTAGTGTGCGACTAGATTGGGTTGGTGTGCGACTAGCTTGGGTAAGTGTGCGACTAGCTTGGGTAAGTGTGCGACTAGCTTGGGTTAGTGTGCGACTAGCTTGGGTTAGTGTGCGACTAGCTTGGGTTAGTGTGCGACTAGCTTGGGTTAGTGTGCGACTAGCTTGGGTTAGTGTGCGACTAGCTTGGGTTAGTGTGCGACTAGCTTGGGTTAGTGTGCGACTAGCTTGGGTTAGTGTGCGACTAGCTTGGGTTAGTGTGCGACTAGCTTGGGTTAGTGTGCGACTAGCTTGGGTTAGTGTGCGACTAGCTTGGGTTAGTGTGCGACTAGCTTGGGTTAGTGTGCGACTAGCTTGGGTTAGTGTGCGACTAGCTTGGGTTAGTGTGCGACTAGCTTGGGTTAGTGTGCGACTAGCTTGGGTTAGTGTGCGACTAGCTTGGGTTAGTGTGCGACTAGCTTGGGTTAGTGTGCGACTAGCTTGGGTTAGTGTGCGACTAGCTTGGGTTAGTGTGCGACTAGCTTGGGTTAGTGTGCGACTAGCTTGGGTTAGTGTGCGACTAGCTTGGGTTAGTGTGCGACTAGCTTGGGTTAGTGTGCGACTAGCTTGGGTTAGTGTGCGACTAGCTTGGGTTAGTGTGCGACTAGCTTGGGTTAGTGTGCGACTAGCTTGGGTTAGTGTGCGACTAGCTTGGGTTAGTGTGCGACTAGCTTGGGTTAGTGTGCGACTAGCTTGGGTTAGTGTGCGACTAGCTTGGGTTAGTGTGCGACTAGCTTGGGTTAGTGTGCGACTAGCTTGGGTTAGTGTGCGACTAGCTTGGGTTAGTGTGCGACTAGCTTGGGTTAGTGTGCGACTAGCTTGGGTTAGTGTGCGACTAGCTTGGGTTAGTGTGCGACTAGCTTGGGTTAGTGTGCGACTAGCTTGGGTTAGTGTGCGACTAGCTTGGGTTAGTGTGCGACTAGCTTGGGTTAGTGTGCGACTAGCTTGGGTTAGTGTGCGACTAGCTTGGGTTAGTGTGCGACTAGCTTGGGTTAGTGTGCGACTAGCTTGGGTTAGTGTGCGACTAGCTTGGGTTAGTGTGCGACTAGCTTGGGTTAGTGTGCGACTAGCTTGGGTTAGTGTGCGACTAGCTTGGGTTAGTGTGCGACTAGCTTGGGTTAGTGTGCGACTAGCTTGGGTTAGTGTGCGACTAGCTTGGGTTAGTGTGCGACTAGCTTGGGTTAGTGTGCGACTAGCTTGGGTTAGTGTGCGACTAGCTTGGGTTAGTGTGCGACTAGCTTGGGTTAGTGTGCGACTAGCTTGGGTTAGTGTGCGACTAGCTTGGGTTAGTGTGCGACTAGCTTGGGTTAGTGTGCGACTAGCTTGGGTTAGTGTGCGACTAGCTTGGGTTAGTGTGCGACTAGCTTGGGTTAGTGTGCGACTAGCTTGGGTTAGTGTGCGACTAGCTTGGGTTAGTGTGCGACTAGCTTGGGTTAGTGTGCGACTAGCTTGGGTTAGTGTGCGACTAGCTTGGGTTAGTGTGCGACTAGCTTGGGTTAGTGTGCGACTAGCTTGGGTTAGTGTGCGACTAGCTTGGGTTAGTGTGTGACTAGCTTGGGTTAGTGTGCGACTAGCTTGGGTTAGTGTGCGACTAGCTTGGGCTTGTGTGCGACTAGCTTGGGTTAGTGTGCGACTAGCTTGGGCTTGTGTGCGACTAGCTTGGGTTAGTGTGTGACTAGCTTGGGCTTGTGTGTGACTAGCTTGGGTTAGTGTGCGACTAGCTTGGGTTAGTGTGTGACTAGCTTGGGTTAGTGTGTGACTAGCTTGGGTTAGTGTGCGACTAGCTTGGGTTAGTGTGTGACTAGCTTGGGTTAGTGTGCGACTAGCTTGGGCTTGTGTGCGACTAGCTTGGGTTAGTGTGCGACTAGCTTGGGCTTGTGTGCGACTAGCTTGGGTTAGTGTGTGACTAGCTTGGGCTTGTGTGCGACTAGCTTGGGTTAGTGTGCGACTAGCTTGGGCTTGTGTGCGACTAGCTTGGGCTTGTGTGCGACTAGCTTGGGTTAGTGTGTGACTAGCTTGGGCTTGTGTGCGACTAGCTTTAGTTGGTGTGTGACTAGCTTGGGGTGGTGTGCGAAAGGGCTTTAAAATTTTCCTTAAAGCAATGAACTAGTCATTTACTAAGCTGTGGTGGGCCTGCCTGGCAAGGGAAAGACAATAAAATACATATCACGTCAATTTGTGTAACGCCAGTGAAGTAGGGTAATAAAATGGGCCATGGACTGTCTGTACGCCATGACATCTCGTACTTTACACGCGCATTGGGTCTCGACATCCTCGGTGTCTTGTGTGTAGCTGGTTCACCGTTTTTAAGCCCAGAAACCCGATTCCTCTTGCAATCATAATAATAAAATAATAAAATAATAGTAAGATTTTCTAAAGCTGTATTCAAACTAACACAGTGTTTCCCGCTGTATTCTAACTAACACAGTGTTTCCCGCTGTATTCTAACTAACACAGTGGTTCCCAAACTTTTAAGTGGATACGTTTTTCGGTGCATACTATTATTATTAATAACATATATATCTAATATACATATATATAATATATGTAATTGATATTTTGTTGATGAGTTTTAAACCCCTGACTCACAACAAAAATCCCCCACACAAACACACACACACCCACCCACAAACACACACTACAACATACACACGCAACAGCATGCACGCACACACCCACATACACGCACACACCCACATACACACCAACATACACACACAATGTGAGGAATGTTCCGTGTGCATAATTAGATTTATTTGGAGCAGGCTTTTTTCATCTGAGCTCCGCTCCATCTCCAATAAAGAACACATTATTGTCATAGCCAGCTCAAAATTAAAACAGGGTGGGGGTTGGTTGGGGGGGGGGGTGCTAAGCCTTTCCATCCATCCCTTGTAGGGCTTTTGCCTGCCTCACTACTTCCTTCCGCTCAGACCTAACTGATGCTTTTTTTTTTTTTTAAATTCATGGTTGGATTCCCAGCTGCTGTTGAAATTTTTCCACAGCACCCATCTATCTAAGCCTAGGTCTGCCTTTGAGCCGATTTCCTCTGGGGTTTTGGCGGTGCACCCTCTTCACTCTTCTGTCATTTTGGCATTTGGTGGTGCACCCTCTTCACTCTTCTGTCTTCTGTCATTTGGAATTTGGTGGTTACACACTCTTCAGTCTTCTGTCATTTGGCATTTGGTGGTGCACACTCTTCACTCTTCTGTCATTTGGCATTTGGTGGTGCACCTTCTTCACTCTTCTGTCATTTGGCATTTGGCGGTGCACCCTCTTCACTCTTCTGTCATTTGGCATTTGGCGGTGCACCCTCTTCACTCTTCTGTCATTTGGCATTTGGTGGTGCACCCTCTTCACTCTTCTGTCATTTGGCATTTGGTGGTGCACCCTCTTCACTCTTCTGTCATTGGCATTTGGCGGTGCACCCTCTTCACTCTTCTGTCATTTGGCATTTGGTGGTGCACCCTCTTCACTCCTCTGTCTTCCTAAGGTCATGCCCAGCGTTGCCTACCCATTTTTAATTTATGCTACTAGCGTGGAATCCTGATATGGACGATACAATTCCTGGTTTGATGGTATGGTCCGTATATTTCTGGAGAACTTTTCTCTCCTATGTGTTTCATAGGTTTTCTAACGTTTTCGTTGGGGTCCAAGTTTCACGTGCGTATGTCACAACTGGTCTAGTTACATTTTTTTAAAATATGGTTTTCTTTGTTTTTCTTGTAATTTTTTTTTTTTTACGTACGAGTATTTTCTGACTACAGATGTATGCCCTGTTTCCAGTCGATATTTTTTCTTTTATTTCTGTTAGAAATTCATTTTTTTTTCTTCATTTATTAAGTATCCTAGGTACTTGAATTGATTTACTTTTTCAAAAGTCTGGTTTCTTATTTTAATGGTTTCGTCTGTCTGTTCTTCTCTTAACAAAGTAATGTATTTGGTTTTCTGGTTGTTAACTTCCAGCCCTTCTTCTAGGAACGAGTCTCATAATTTAATTAAAGCTTTTGATACGTCTTTACTACTTTTCCCTAGCAGTGAGCAGTGCTATGTCATCAGTAAATGCAAGATACTGAAGGGGTTGATTGTCGAGAGTGCCTATTGGTTACATGTCTTGGGTTTCCCTCAGAAATATCCTGTTATTTGTTCCTTGTGTGTCATTATGTATACTTCTTATAACTGTCGCTAATTCTTTAAAGAATTGCACTTATTATTGTCACGTACCTATCTTATAAACTAGGCATTAGAAGTGCTTGAGCCACTAAAATAAGCAGAAGAGTGGGGCAACATAGCTGGTACACGAGTGGGGCAACATAGCTGGTACACGAGAGGGACAACATTGCTGGTACACGATTGGGGCAACATTGCTGATACACGAGTGGGGCAACATTGCTGGTACACGAGTGGGGCAACATTGCTGGTACACGAGTGGGGCAACATTGCTGGTACACGAGTGGGGCAACATAGATGCAGAAGAGTGTTGAAGAATGGGGCAACATAAGTGGTAGAGGGATAGTGCATCCATTTTTAATAATCAGTTTAAACTAGTTAAAAAGTACCATTATATAATTGTTTTTATTTTTGCAAAACTCTTACATTTTTTTTTTGAGCTTGGAGAAGCATGCACTTTTTATTAGCCCCTGCTCCTCTTCAGCTCCGAGCAAAGAGACCTTGATCCCCAGCTCCACTCCTAATGCCTGCTATAATATACACCCTAACAACACTAGCAGAACATAGCATAGACCTAACAAGGCTAGCAGAATATAACATACATCTAGCAAGGCTAGCAGAATATAACATACATCTAGCAAGGCTAGCAGAATATAACATACATCTAGCAAGGCTAGCAGAATATAACATACATCTAGCAAGGCTAGCAGAATATAACATACATTTAGCAAGGCTAGCAGAATATAACATACACCTAAAAAGGCTAGCAGAATATAACACACATCTAGCAAGGCTAGCAGAATATAACATACACCTAAAAAGGCTAGCAGAATATAACATACATCTAGCAAGGCTAGCAGAATATAACATACACCTAAAAAGGCTAGCAGAATATAACATACATCTAGCAAGGCTAGCAGAATATAACATACATCTAGCAAGGCTAGCAGAATATAACATACATCTAGCAAGGCTAGCAGACTATAACATACATCTAGCAAGGCTAGCAGAATATAACATACACCTAACAACACTAGTAGAATATAACATACACCTAATAAGGCTAGTAGAATTAAAGATTCGTGAAAGAAAAAGGAATTCTTCTGTGTCCCAGAAAGGCAAACAAACGTGTATCCTAAAGAAGCCCAGAAACACTACGAATGAAATTTGGCCATATACTGATCGTATGGGCCATAGACTGTGCGTGTGGGCCGTATACTGTGCATACAGACAATATACTGTACGTATAGGCCATCATCATCATCATGTCCCTTAGTCCTTGGATCGTTGGGGCGCCACAGATGACTTGAGAACTATCCTCCTCCATTCGTCTCTGTCTTCTGCACTACGCACAGCATCGCCCATTGTTAGTCCTGTCCACACTTTAATGTTATCCTCCCATCTTTTTCTTTGTCTTCCTCTTCTTCTCCCTCCTCTTGCGGTGCCCTGCAATATTTCTTTGGCAAGCCCTTGTTTCCTTGTTACGTGGCCGTACCATTGTAATTTGCGTTTTTTCACAGTCACCATTACGTCATCGTACTCCCTAATTGCATGACGAATCCTTTCTTTCACTGTATCATTGGAGATATGGTCCCTATAGCAGATGCCAAAAATGCTTCTGAAGCATCTCATCTCCATCGCCTTTTTTTTCCTATCAAGATCGGCTGTTAATGTCCAGGATTCGCAGGCATACAGGAAAATGGAGAGGACTAATGACCGCATCAGCCTGATTTTGGTGCTGGGGGCTATATTTTTGTCGTTCTATATTTTCTTGAGCCTCATTAGTGCTGTTATAGTCTGGGCAATCCTGGACATCAGTTCTGGCTTGGAGCCTTCTTCAGAGCTTATGCTCCTAGGTAGCACAAAGTAGCCTACAGTCTCTAGTCTTTCCTCCCCGACCTTAATTTCAGTGGCGATGCCTGTGGTGTTATTTGTCATTATTTTAGTCTGTTCGGCGCTGATTTTCATGCCATAGGACGATGAAGTCTTGTCGAGACACTTTACTATAGTTTGGCTAGCTCTTCTTCGTTCCCAGCCAGCACGTCTATGTCGTCCGCAAAGCGTAGGTTGGTGATTGTTCTGCCACCAATGCTGACTGTCCTATCATGCGCTTCCAGAGCATCTGAATAATTCTCTCTAGGAAGATGTTGAACAACGTGGGGGAGAGCAAGCAGCCTTGTCGTACTCCAACTAAACCATTCTCCGATGTTGTTGAAGATGAATGCACTGGTGGCCTTATCATAGAGGTTGCATATCATTCTGGTTAGGTTTGTGTTGATGTTGTAGCGCATCATGGTGGCCCATAAAGCAGCATGCCAAACCCTGTCGAATGCTTTTTTGAAATCCACAAAGACGTGGTACAGGTTGTGTTGAGTATATTTCTCACATAGTATTCGGAGGTATATGCCACTTTACTGAGACAGCACTCTTGCGCGTCGTAAACGTCCTTCTGTCGTCTTGTGGTGAGAGCCAGGTATATCCCCTTTGTCGCTACTTGATTTATCGGCAACTTTCGATACGCTTGACCACGGCATAACTTCTTCAACAATGTTCGGTCTCACTGATAGCGTCCTGTGTTGGCTCCGATCGTATCTGACAAATCGGGTCAAGTCCGTTATTTCAAACGGCTTGACCTCGAAGAAATCTAATTTCGAATTCGGAGTACCCCAGGGCTCGGTCCTAGGCCCAGTGCTTTCCACGATGTACATTCAGCCACTGGGTGCAGCGATCAAGCAGTTTGACATGCAATATCACATGGACGACACCCAACTTCATCAATTCGTGATCCCCTCTCAGTCCCTCAGCTGCTCAGTAGGACACAGAAGACAGTGGAGTCAATTAAGCACTGGATGACCATAAACAAGCTCAAATTGAATGATTATAAGACTGAGCTGATCCCCATTCCTACCGCACAGAAGCAAAAATCTGCAAATAACACAACATCACTTACTCTCTCAGGTGTGCGTATTGAGTTAGCTCAAACAGTGCGGTACCTGGGTGTCTACCTAGATAGAACACTAACTTTAGAAAGTAACATAAACATGCTATGCAAGGCGATTTTTCTAGAGCTGCGCAGGATTAGTCACATCAGGTCCTTCTTAACAATTGATGCAACAAAGAGGCTGATGTCTGCATTTGTGCTATCATGCATGGACTACTGCAATTCTCTCACGGTGAGTCTTCCAGCTACGCTCTTGGATAAAATTCAAATAGCACAGAATAGTGCGGCTCGCATTGTTCGTCGCAAACGCAAGTTCGACCACGCCAAAACACTTCTGAGAGAGCCGCACTGGCTCCCGGTCCGCGCTCGCATAGAGTACAAAACTGCAACTTTATGCTATCACCGCTTACATGACCTGGCGCCGTCCTATCTGAAAGAGCTGCTGACGCCTTATGTACCCACTAGACAACTCCGCTCATCCGATAGTGGCAAACTCTCGACACCACGTGTTCGCCTTGAGACTTACGGAAAGCGCACTTTCGCATTTGCTGGCCCAACAATTTGGAACGCCCTTCCTGTCGCTCTCAGAAACAACCAGACACTGGAGTCCTTTAAAATCTATTTAAAGACACATTTATTTCGCAAACTCGTTCTGGGATGATGTTGTCTACCATATTTTCCAGTTAATGCATATTGGCTGTGTTGCTTAGGGTTGAAATGGGTAGAAAGACTTTGGTTTGCTTGTAATTAGTTTTTTTTAGTGTTGCGTCTGTTTTAAATATGGTTGACTTTGTACCGCGCTTCGAGCCTTTGGGGATGAAGCGTGTTTTTCAAATAAACTTTATTATTTATTATTATTAATATTATTAGATTGTGCGAATGGGCCGTATATTGTGAGTATGTGCCAATAACTGTGCATATAGGCCATATACTGTGCGTATGGGCCATATAATGAGCTTATGGGCCATATAATGTGTTTGGGCCATAGCCTGTGTATATGTTCCATATATTGTACGTATGGGCCATATACTGTTTTTATTGGCCATAGACTGTACGTATGGGCCATATACTGTGCGTATGGGTCATAGAATGTGCATATGGGCCAAAGACTGTACGTATGGGTCGTAGACTGTCCGTATGGCCCATATACTGTGCGTATGGGCCATTTTTTTCTGTGTTTGTCTCTGTGTTTCTTTGCTGTTGAAGGTTTTCTAGCGAAACTTCCAGTTCTTGTTTGTTTTTTGTTTTATTTTGTTGGTTGTCTTGCATTTCATCTTGATGCTTTTCTGTGCACTTTCCCTAATCCATTTTCTTGCTCCTCTCTGTTACTTCATCTTCTAACACTGATATCACATACACGCACACTTTATCAGCGTCTTTCCTACTTGACCTTGGTTTGCTCTTGCTTTGCACACTCTTACTTGACCTCCCAAACGAAACTACTATCTATCAACTACGACCCTTTCTCTTGACCATCTTTAGTTGACCTCCAACCGAATTATCCTATGATAGCAAGGAGCTTGCCTTTAAATTAAAAAAAACAAAAAAAAAACCCAACAATACCCATATATTGGGTATCTCTAAATTTTCTTCACAATGACATACGTCTACAAAGTATATCAACATCTACACATCATGCCAACATCTACAGTAATCTACACATTATACCAACATCGACACATTACATCAAAATCTACACATTATACTAGTGGTGTTTCCACGGTCACTAAAATGGGACCCAGCTGTGCTTGTCTTTTCATGGGTCATTTTGAACACACGGTTGTGTAAAAATTATACTGAACGCTTACCTGAATGTACAACGTATGTATTTTGTGTGGCATCGTGGGTGGGTAAGTTATGACCTGGTTATAGTGTCATTGGGGGTGGGGGGGGTAAAGTTATGGCATAGTTGTTTTGTGATGAGGGTGGTTAAGTTATGGCTGGTTGTATTGTCATCGAAGCATAGGCGTTGCGAGTGGGGGCAGGGGGAGACAGATGTCCCCGGGCGCCAGCTAGTTAGGGGCGCCAAAATGTGCTTTGATATTATTTTATTGATGAAAATAATGGGTTTGAGAGTTGAAAAAAAGAAAAAGGGAGCTTTAAATAGATCTTGTCCCCGGGCGCCAAAACCCTCGCTACGCCTCTACATCGAGGGGAGGGGGTAAGTGTACATAGTGGTGCAGCAAAGAGACGTAAGACAATGTCTTATGTAGCAGTTTTGCAGAAAATAGAAGTAAGACAAATGTCTTATGTAGCAGTAGTGCAGCAAAGAGAAGTAAGACAAATGTCTTATGTAGCAGTAGTGCAGCAAGTAGAAGTAAGACAAATGCCTTATGTAGCAGGAGGGCAGGAAATGGAAGTATGGCAAATGCCTTATTTAGCAGAAATGTAGAAAAGTCAAGAACGACAAATGCCTTAATTAGCAGTAGTGCAGCAAATAGGGTACTACAAATGCCTTAATTTATTTAGCAGTAGTGCAGCAAATAGAAGTACTACAAATGCCTTATTTAGCAGTAGTGCAGCAAATAGAAGTCGACAAATGCCTTATTTACCACAAGTGCAGTAAATGGAAGGACGCATATCAAGAAGCCATGTAGCTGTGGCCCCAAACTTGTTTGATTCTTGATCTTGGCGCACGTGCTTTATCTTGGTGTGCCCAAGGGGGAAGGGGGACAGCACGTCAAACTCTAAATAATCTGAAAAAAAAACTAATTGATTTTTTTTTTAAATAAAGGGATGTGGTAAAAGGAATTAGAGGTAAAAAAAATAAATAAAATCACAACACTTTACTTGAATTTAATGGGATTGGTGAGACTCAAAAATATTATGGGATTGGTAAGACTCATATTGAATGGGATTGGTGCGACTCAAATTGAATGGGATTGGTGAGACTCAAATTTAATGGGGTTGATGAGACTCAAATTTAATGGGATTGGTGAGACTCAAATTTAATTGGATTGGTGAGACTAAAATTTAATGGGGTTGGTGAGACTCCAAATTTAATGGGGTTGGTGAGACTCAAAACTACTGGGACTGATGAGACTCCATAATTATTGGGATTGGTGAGACTCCAAATTTAATGGGGTTGGTGAGACTCAAATTAAATGGAGTTGGTGAGACGCAAATTTAATGGGGTTGGTGAGACTCAAATTTAATGGGGTTGATGAGACTCCAAATTTAATGGGGTTGGTGAGACTCAAAACTACTGGGACTGATGAGACTCCATATTTAATTGAATTGGTGAGACTCAAATTTAATGGGGTTGGTGAGACTCAAATTTAATGGGGTTGGTGAGACTCAAATTTAATGGGGTTGATGAGACTCCAAATTTAATTGGGTTGATGAGACTCCAAATTTAATGGGGTTAGTGAGACTCCAAATTTAATGGGGTTGATGAGACTCCAAATTTAATGGATTTAGTGAGACTCCAAATTTAATGGGGTTGGTGAGACTCAAATTTAATGGGGTTGATGAGACTCCAAATTTAATGGGGTTGATGAGACTCCAAATTTAATGGGGTTAGTGAGACTCCAAATTTAATGGGGTTGATGAGACTCCAAATTTAATGGGGTTGATGAGACTCCAAATTTAATGGGGTTAGTGAGACTCCAAATTTAATGGGGTTGATGAGACTCCAAATTTAATGGGGTTGATGAGACTCCAAATTTAATGGGGTTAGTGAGACTCCAAATTTAATGGGGTTGATGAGACTCCAAATTTAATGGGGTTGATGAGACTCCAAATTTAATGAGGTTAGTGAGACTCCAAATTTAATGGGGTTGATGAGACTCCAAATTTAATGGGGTTTGTGAGACTCCAAATTTAATGGGGTTGAGGAGACTCCAAATTTAATGGGGTTGGTGAGACTCCAAATTTAATGGGGTTGATGAGACTCCAAATTTAATGGGGTTAGTGAGACTCCAAATTTAATGGGGTTGATGAGACTCCAAATTTAATGGGGTTAGTGAGACTCCAAATTTAATGGGGTTGATGAGACTCCAAATTTAATGGGGTTAGTGAGACTCCAAATTTAATGGGTTGATGAGACTCAAAATTTAATGGGGTTAGTGAGACTCCAAATTTAATGACAATGATGAGACTACAAATTTAATGGGATTGGCGAGACTCCAAATTTAATGGGATTGACGAGGCTCAAAATTGAATGGGATTGGTGAGACTCAAAACTACTGGGACTGAGGAGACTCCATATTTAATGGGATTGGTGAGACTCCAAATTTAATGGGATTGTCGAGAATTCAAATTAATGGGACCTATGAGACTACAAATTTAATGGGGTTGGTGAGACTCCAAATTTAATGGGATCTGTGAGACTCCAAATTTAATGGGATCTGTGAGACTCCAAATTTAATGGGATCTGTGAGACTCCAAATTTAATGGGATTTATGAGATTCGAAATTTAGTTTCGCATGCTTCTTTGTTTTTATCACAGGGACATCCAGCTTCACTATTAAAAGATGTATGAAATCACCGTTAAATCCTATGGAGGGGGGGGGGAAGGGGGGGGGACCCAATCTTTTACTGACATTCAAAATTCAGGACTAATAATTAATAATAAATTAAATTTTTAAGATTTGTTCAACTCATTGTCTTAAGACAACCCAAGAAGATTATGTTCTTCTGCAGCGGTAGATTCAGATACAGCACTGAAAATACAAGGACTTCAAGCTATGTAAATGTATCTCTATTATCTTGTTAAAGTTATAAACGTAAATGTGGTAGATGCTTCTGCAGACAGTTACCCACCTACTATGTCACTTATGGTTTACGCAAGGTCCTCTATATCTCGCGTCATGTCACAGAGAATTGAAAATGGAAGGGAAAAAATAAATAAATAAAATTGTGTAGTGTTTTTACGGATCACAGTTTGGTAACAACTGCTGCAGGATTGACTGACATATTGATTTAATTAAATAATATAAACATTCTTTAAAATTAGGAAATAGAAATGCATGAACGAGCAGCATAACAGTGGAAGAGTGGAGCAACATAACAGTGGAAGAGTGGAGCAACATAACAGTAGAAGAGTGGAGCAACATAACAGTAGAAGAGTGGAGCAACATAACAG
Organism: Lymnaea stagnalis; assembly: GCA_964033795.1. Lineage (NCBI taxonomy): Eukaryota > Metazoa > Mollusca > Gastropoda > Lymnaeidae > Lymnaea > Lymnaea stagnalis. Next base: position 118,873 of record CAXITT010000011.1, read on the forward strand.
TGGAAGAGTGGAGCAACATAACAGTAGAATACTGGAGCAGCATAACAGTAGAAGAGTGGAGCAACATAACAGTAGAAGAGTGGAGCAACATAACAGTGGAAGAGTGGAGCAACATAACAGTAGAAGAGTGGAGCAGCATAACAGTGGAAGAGTGGAGCAACATAACAGTGGAAGAGTGGAGCAACATAACAGTAGAAGAGTGGAGCAACATAACAGTAGAAGAGTGGAGCAACATAACAGTGGAAGAGTGGAGCAACATAACAGTAGAATACTGGAGCAGCATAACAGTAGAAGAGTGGAGCAACATAACAGTAGAAGAGTGGAGCAACATAACAGTGGAAGAGTGGAGCAACATAACAGTAGAAGAGTGGAGCAGCATAACAGTGGAAGAGTGGAGCAACATAACAGTGGAAGAGTGGAGCAACATAACAGTAGAAGAGTGGAGCAACATAACAGTAGAAGAGTGGAGCAACATAACAGTGGAAGAGTGGAGCAACATAACAGTGGAAGAGTGGAGCAACATAACAGTGGAAGAGTGGAGCAACATAACAGTGGAAGAGTGGAGCAACATAACAGTGGAAGAGTGGAGCAACATAACAGTGGAAGAGTGGAGCAACATTACAGTGGAAGAGTGGAGCAACATAACAGTGGAAGAGTGGAGCAACATAACAGTGGAAGAGTGGAGCAACATAACAGTGGAAAAGTTTAACAACATAACTGTAGAAGAGTGGAGCAGCATAACAATAACAGTGGAAGAGTGGAGCAACATAACTGTAGAAGAGTGGAGCAACATAACTGTAGAAGAGTGGAGCAACATAACTGTAGAAGAGTGGAGCAACATAACTGTAGAAGAGTGGAGCAACATAACTGTAGAAGAGTTGAGCAAAATAGTTGTTTTAAAAAACGTATGAGTTTTAATTAAATATAAATAAATAAGGTCTACGTATGTAATATTATGTTTAATATTTTTAAAAACATAATTTTGACTTTGGAGCAGTAAGAAATTTTACCCGCTTTAGCTCTTCTCCAGCTCTTGACAAAAAGATCCTGCTCTAGCTCCGCTCCAGAAATAAAGATCCTGCTCTAGCTCCGCTCCAGAAATAAAGATCCTGCCGTAGCTCCGCTCCAGAAATAAAGATCTTGCTCTCGCTCCGCTCCAGAAATAAAGATCCTGCTCTAGCTCCGCTCCAGAAAAAAAGATCTTGCTCTAGCTCCGCTCCAGAAATAAAGATCTTGCTCTAGCTACGCTCCAGACAAAATGATTCTGCTCCAGAGCTCCGAGCTCAAGCCCTGATGTAACCTACAAGGCATAGTTTATTATGCCCGAGAACGAAAATGTCCCCCCCCCCCAAAAAAGTAACCCCCACCCCCCCCCCCCCCCCCCCCCCCCCCCCCCCCCCCCCCCCCCCCCCCCCNACTTTTCTTGATTTATAGCTTTCGGCATTTTTCCCACTGTAGGTTTTATCCATGTCGAATTTTCACCCCCCGTGTCAGCCATCAGTCTAACGTGTAATGATCATTTTCACCCTCAACCGACATTTTTTTTTTCCAAAGTAAAAAAATAGGCCTATTATAAAAAATTAATGACAACTTAGCCACGAGAGAAAGAAAGAAGTTTGAGAGAGAGTGGGGGGGGGGGATACAGAGAGAGAGAGGGGGGAGAGAAAGGGACAGATAGAGAGAGAGAGGGATAGAGAGGGAGAATTAATGACACTTACCTGTCACCAAATTCATTTACCGCCAGTCGTGGTATTTATTCAGTCCATGAATTTCAAAGCACGCATCAGCATAATAATTTAATAATGTTGGATACGTTGTTAAGAGCCCGTAAGTAGACAGCTTGGAATACGCTTGTGGTAGTGGCCATTGCTTTGGGTTAGTATCATTCTAGTTTTTGCATCAATGACACTGTGGTTTTTATAGTTGGTTGAGTTCTTTCTAGCAGTGCACGAATTTATAGATTTATTATAAAATTGTGAAGTTGGTTACTTTTCGAGTATTTATTTACTGTCCACACTAGTCTTCCCCACTTAAAATAATGTTAAAATAATAAATATTAAGTTGAGATTAAGAGCTATTTATAAATTTCGCGACCGAGCAAGAGTGACCCCTGGTGGACAATAAAGAGAGGCGACCAGAGCCTCAACACCCAGATGGGGACAGGTCATTGCGCGAAGCGCAGCTACCTCAATAGACTGGACAACAGGAGGGAACCAAACTGCCGTTGTTGTGGCCAGGCAGACTGGACAGCGGCCCACTTGGTGGTCGCCTGCCCCGGTGCTGGGAAGTGCGCGGAGGGTCGAGACCCCGAGGCCTGCCTTGAAGAAATGATTTACGGTAACGCCCACCAGATGAGGCAGGGCGCCACAATATTAGCCAGGGCGCTAAGAGATTGAATCTCAGCCCTAAAGTGTATGTAACGTTTGCGGCTCTTTTAATTTTAAAATATTAAACAATCCCCCCTCCCACCTTTTTTTTTTTCCATCAGTGCTCCGCAACCGGTGTGTCTCGGCACACTGCTCCGAGGGTAGGAGGCCCTCAAAGCTTTGAGGAAACCCGTAGAGTTGATAGTGAGATCATCATTCCAAAATACCTTTTCATCAGCTATATAAAAGCCTATAATAATGATAATATTTGGGAAAAGCACTTCGAGATTTAATTATTTCTCATAAAAAAAATGAACACAACTTTTAAAGGAGGGTAGGTCGTTGATTACCAATTGTGTAATCTCATAATAATGCTTTTAAAATATAGTTTAATTTTAAATGTGGTCGATTCTATGAATGTTGAGAATGATAAAATGAAAACTTTAAAGTTTAAACTACATTTTCAAAAAAAATGTAATGAAGATTTTATCGTGGAGCATATAATAGTGTTCGTTTTATTTATTCCGGATGTAATATTGTTCGTTTTATTAATACTTAATTAAAACGAAATCAATTGTTTTCTTTATTTTTTAAAATATTATTTTTTACTTTTAAGACAGAGTTTGCTCTATAACAGATATGAAAAACAGAAAATGTGAACAATATATTGCTTGGAATTGTGTACTTCAATTTTAAAATCAATTTCACTATAAAAAAAACATTAAAAAAAAAAAAAAAAAAAAAAAAAAAAAAAAAAAAAAAAAAAAAAAATATAAAAAAAAAAAAAAAAAAAAATAAAAAAAAAAAAAAAAAAAAAAAAAACTCATCAGTTTTAGTAAGCAATTCTTTTTAAAATCGTCAATGAAAAAATAATAAATCTTAAAATATATGTTCCAGTTCAACACGAAGATCTAACTTTAAGGCTGGGAAATACACCAACATTTAGACTTGGAACAAACACCAAGACAAGGAACTAATTACGAATAGACTAATAAATCAATCTATTGCTCCTTTAACACCACCACCTATGATACAACCCAATCACGGTCAGTGTACTGTTCAAGTTCATGCCACACAGTCCAGGTATCGGGTCCGAATAGTCTAGTTTGAGATTGTTGCTTCGGATGCGGGTATTGCAATTCAGAAATTATCTATAAAAGCGAGAAATGTGTTCAAATTAAAGTGATAAAATGAAAACTTTACGGATACACAAGTATGGGGCAATCCGTATATTACGTACGATTAAAAAAATCAAATTGTGCCCC
>CAXITT010000011.1:122536-195036 GCA_964033795.1 Lymnaea stagnalis
AAAAAAAAAAAAAAAAAAAAAAAACAACAACAACAACAAAAAAACTGTTTGGTGGCCTTAACATAAAGCTCCAGTTGAGCTTACATTCTTGCGGCTACTTATTTGTAAAGTATTTGAATCATTATTGATTTCACTCTTGTATTTAGCGAGGCTTATTCAGGTTATTATCAATATATACGCCTAGTGATAGAGTTTGTAATTGTTGTTTAGTCAGTGTCTGGTTTATTTCATACATAACACTTACTTTTTGTAGCCCCACTAAATTGTATAAAATTAAAGTTTCCCTAAAATTTAATATACACAACTTTTCTTTCATGAATAATTTTAATAAAATTTAGCTCACAACACCAGTCACCAGTCACAACGGCAAAAAGTAATGCCTTTCGATATCCGACGTCTATAGACTAAATTAATGTTTTTATTGTGAAAAGGTGAAACCTCGTTTAATTTCTATCATTCTATAGACTCTTCCTCAGATTTTATAATATAAATTTAAATAAAAAGCATTTATTTGACTCGTGCAGAGTGTTATCTAATCGAGATTTTCTTCCACGTTTTTTATTTTTTGTATTCAGAAACCTCAACAATGAAGATTGCCATCATTGGCCAAAGTGTTTTTGGTGCCGAGGTTTTTAAGCTCTTACGTAAGAATGGCCACGAAATTGTTGGCGTGTTTACTATACCAGACGTCAATGGTAAACAGGACCCACTAGGTTGGTGTAGTTAAATATTTTTTACATTTCAATAAAAAAATACTAATAGATGCAAACAACAAGACTTCGGCTTATACTTATGATCAGGAGCTGCCACTTTTTGGAACAGTAGGGTCAGACAATTTCGTCAATTTTTATGAAATATATTTTCATTTTTGTTTGTTTTTGTTTTACACATTTTTCTCCGGGGTAGGGGGAGGAGCAGTTGACTTGAGAGATATCTGAAAGTAGGCCTAATGCTGAATTTCATATGTCACAACATCCTCTATGACTATGTGAATGTGGTGCTAGTCATGGCATGGCATCAGTGTTTTATTTCTCCTGATTATATGCTTTTCAAGCTACCAAGAAGGAATCACAAACACTGAGATGTACCGTTTTGTTTCAAAAGAGCCTTAAGAACAATGTTTCTCTTTTTTTCTTTTATGGAAAAACAAAGTCCTTTTGGACTTGAGATTAAGTGTTATGGACTGTTTTCAAATTTACAGAGGGGGAGCGTCCCTGCACTATAGCTTACCTAATAGCAGCACTGTTAAAAAAATATTATTAAAAGTTCTTCTTCTTCTTATATTTGAGGGGCCCACGATCAATTTGTTGATCTATCTGGCTCCTGGTTTATATTCAGAGTTTGCCGTCTCTTAGATGGGTTGCCGTTCAAGGCTAACAAGTCCCATCCTCCCAGGGTGCTTGGGATGTTAGCTTTGGTGGGGATTGAACTCCAGACTACCAGGTATTTGGTTTGAGACAGTTTAGACCACTTGGCCACCTAGCAGGTTGCAGGTACTGACACTTTGATTGTGGCGGAAAAGGAGGGCGCATTATTCTATTTAGCTATTAATGGATCTTTGTTTGTATAGTCTTAGATTTTTTCAATGTTTACTTTTGTGGTGCCTCCTTTTTCCTGGTGCATAAGGGGGACATCCATAAAAGATGTCTTGCTATTTTTGCAGATTTTGGACCCCCCCATCATCACAAATTTTGCATCTAAGCCACATGCTTACATTGCTTAATGGGTAAGACCATCGGTGAACGCTACTTCTACTTTCTGGAACCAGCTCCCCTTCCACATCCGTCATTGTGAAACCTCGTCCACTTTCAAAAAGTCCCTTAAAACCCATCTGTTTAGGTCCGCCTATGACCTGTGATGAACCCTCCTCGCCCTGCCTCATTTTCTGTCTCGGGTTGATCCTGTACTTGTTTTTATAGCCATTTTAATGTTTTAGCTACTGTTTTTATGTAATTTTTCACATTGTAGTTACTATTCTAGTGTCTCTGGTTTTTCATTTTTAGTTTACTTTAGCAGTTTAAATAGTTTACATATTTTTAATAATTGTAAAGCGCTTAGAGCTGTAAGGTAAGCGCTATACAAAAATGCCTAAATAAATAAATAAATCTGGACCTTCCCACCAGCAAAAATATTTTCCAAAGTGATGACAGATCTTTTTAAGTTCAAATTAATTTTTAAGATCAGATTCTGCTATGCTAAAGTGTGCTTGAAAGTACAGTGGAAAACAAAACATGCACCTCCCCCTTATCCACCATGGGGAAAAAAACAACAACTCTAAGTGAAACAATTCAAATAGACTGCCTTACTAGCAACTCTTAATGGTGTTGCCTTACTAGCAACTCTTAATGGTGTTGTATCTGCCTTACTAGCAACTCTTAATGGTGTTGTCTTACTAGCAACTCTTAATGGTGTTGTATCTGCCTTACTAGCAACTCTTAATGGTGTTGCCTTACTAGCAACTCTTAATGGTGTTGCCTTACTAGCAACTCTTAATGGTGTTGCCTTACTAGCAACTCTTAATGGTGTTGCCTTACTAGCAACTCTTAATGGTGTTGCCTTACTAGCAACTCTTAATGGTGTTGCCTTACTAGCAACTCTTAATGGTGTTGCCTTACTAGCAACTCTTAATGGTGTTGCCTTACTAGCAACTCTTAATGGTGTTGCCATACTAGCAACTCTTAATGGTGTTGCCATACTAGCAACTCTTAATGGTGTTGCCTTACTAGCAACTCTTAATGGTGTTGTATCATTGTAATATGTATTTTTTAAAATCGTATTGGTAAAAACCTTTTAAATTTAGGTTTTTACCCATATGAATTTTTTGTAGGTAGTAGCTAGTAGTCTAATAATTATTTTATTCACAGATATTTATTTTCAGCGACTGCTGCTACACTTGCTGGGGTCAAAGTCTTCAAGTACAAGAGGTGGCAAATTAAAAAAGAGGTTTGATTGAAATGCCAATGACAAAATAGGCCTTTAAGCTATATAATTGCTAATAAAGATATGAATCTACTGCATGAATGTAAAAACTACTGCCTTTTTGGTCAGGAGCTATCCATAAATGACACACTTTTGGCTAAGTTAGATCTCTGTCCCATCATCTGGTATCATAAAAAAAATAACCATACCCCCCCCCCCCCCCCCCCCCCCCCCCCCCCCTTCTAAAAAGCAAAGCACAAAGCTCTGCTCAGAATGAAGGATTGAAATTTGTCTTTTAATTGATCAACATGAACATTTTAAAAGGCATGTCTGGTCTTTAGGAAGGACAAGAGACACTGATATTTAGAGACCCAAAATGTATACATGTTTGAGAGATTTCCCGCTAATGAAATAATTTTCAATAAGAAGATATAACTAGAATGTTATTTTAATAATTTAAGTTGCAGGGGATCAAAATTCTATGTTAGACTACACATTAAAATGTGATCATATGTGTGGTCTAATTTATCATGATAAGGTGAGCAATTATATGGTCTAATATTAACAGGATAAGTTAGAAAATGTATGGTCTCAATCTGGCATGATACATTGATTGTATGCATGGTCTAATTCTGACATAAGTTGAGCAAATAAATAAGTAACTTTTTCCTAGAGTAATATGAACTTTGAACTTCAACTTTAAAACACTTCTATTTGCAGGTCATTCCTGAAGTGTTTGAAGAGTATAAATCTCTGAAGGCAGAGTTGAATGTCCTGCCATTCTGCTCACAGTTTATTCCAAATGAAATCATTCTATTTCCTAAATTTGAAACAATCATTTACCATCCTTCTCTACTACCAAGACACAGAGGAGCCTCGGCCATCAACTGGTTCGTATTACACAATTTTATATGAAAAACAATACGATTTTTTAATTGGATTATTCATAGGTTTAAAATTTTGAGTTAAGCCTTTTGGTATTTAAAATGTTAATCTCAAACCCAAGATTTTCAGATTTCATGACACTGTTTCCTACTCACTCATACATCTCAAATAAGTTTTTTAATAGTCTCTGTTGTTCTTTGTTCAGTTTCCTTTTTCATTGTGAAGTCAAAGGCCTTTAGCTGAAATGTCCATTGTTTGGTTTCGCACGTCTTCAGATTTGCTGCCACCTCATGTGCAATATCTCTTATGGTATTAAAATGCTTTGCTTACACTTTCCAAGGACGCTTATGTGTGGAGATAAAAAAGGAGGCTTTACAATCTTCTGGGCTGATGATGGCCTTGATACTGGGCCTATTTTGTTACAGAGAGCAACTTACGTGGATCCCAATGAAACTGTTGAATCCTTCTACAACAGGTTTTGCTTTCCTGAGGGAATTAAAGCAATGGTAAACATTTTACCTGTATTCACCAAATGTTTACCATATGTTTACCAATTGATTATCTTCATCTTAAAGGAAACTTAACGAATCAAAACTTTTTTAACATCCACTACATTTTATAAAAAATAACATAATATATTTTTCTTCATTATAAAATTTTGTCAAATTCCTTAATTTGTAGCCATCTGGTGTTGGTATTTATTTGATGGATAATGTTCACGTGCATGTTTCAAAGTTAATATTTAGGAATTCATGGAATACAATTTTGACTATGTAAAATATGTGTAATTTTCAATTTTTATTTGAGATCTAAAATAATATATTATTATAGGGAGTTTTTAAAATGATTACATAAAAGAGGGAATATTACATGTATTTTCATGAATATTTCTTCTTGAAGGCAGAAGCTGTGGAGCTAATAGCAGCTGGAAGAGCCCCAAGAATTATTCAACCAGAAGAAGGCGCCACCTATGACGCATTAATAAAAAAGGATAAAGTGCAAGTAAATCAATTGAATATACAATTTATGTATCGTTTGAAATAACTTAAAAGTCAGAACGGTTAGTTTCACCAGGACATTGCACTGCAGTGCAGGCAGTGGTGGTCAAGTCCTCCTAGGGCACTAGACCAGGACATTGCAGGCAGTGGTGAAGTCCTCCTATGGCACTAGGGTGTCTCTAAAATCTTTTATGCTGCACCTTGCCTCACAAAATCACAGTTAACGTAAAAATTTAGGTTTTATATAGATGTATCATTTAATGTTAGATTAGTATGACTGATTCAGTTATATCTTCTTTTTTTATCAATGTCCTTTAACAAAAAAGTGTATATTTTATTTTTATTTGAACAGAATTCAAAATGTCAAAAGTAGTTAAATAGTCAAGAAAGAAGAATTTTGAAGTGTCGTATTTTTGGCACAGCCTTTCTTAAAAATGTCAATTTTATATCTGTTGTAATAATTATTTTAGTGGAAGAGCCTTCCCCAGTTTACATGCCATACGGTCTGGTACTGTAGCCTTCCCCAATATACATGCCATACGGTCTGGTACTATAGCCTTCCCCAGTTTACATGCCATACGCTCTGGTTCTATTGCTTTCCCCAGTTTACATGCCATACGCTCTGGTACTGTAGCCTTCCCCAGTTTACATGCCATACGCTCTGGTACTGTAGCCTTTCCCAGTTTACATGCCATACGCTCTGGTTCTATAGCTTTCCCCAGTTTACATGCCATGCGCTCTGGTACTGTTTATTTGATTTCTGTACCATGAATTTCAGGGTGGGCCTGGTATAATAAAATCAAGACTAAGGTGATATTTGATTATTAACATATGTCCTTTAACATAAAGAAGTATGTCCTTTAACATAAAGAAGTTATCTTTGTTTCGTCAGATAAAGTTTGATCAACCGGCTACTGCCATTCATAATTTAATCCGAGGCAACGACAAGGTTCCTGGCGCCTGGACAATCATTAATGGGGAAGTATGTTCAAATACTTATCTATGTCTTCAACTCTTATAATTGCCTTAATTCTCTGATTGTTTATGTTAGGTTTAACTGGATAGTATTATGCTAATGAGCAGGTTATCTAATTTTTTCCATATTTATGTTCTTAACAACTTTTGCATGCATAGAAATATTTGCGCTACAATTAGCAGATGACACTGTTATGGATTTTTCTTCACAAATTTAATCTTACATGCGAAACAGTATGGGAATATACGTATCAATATTTCCAAAGAAGTAAGAATTACAATATTTTCAGACAATTACTTTCTTTGGTTCGCAACTCTGGACAAGGCTGCCTCCTCGAGGTACTCAAGTGGCAATAGACGGTGCCAAACAGCCAGCCATTGTGCATAAGGGGGGAATAATTCTGTTTGGCAATGATGGAAAGATGGTTGGTCTTTTGTTTTTTTTAATGTGAAAGTTACCATAGTGAAACTGCATTTGGCATATATAATATTATGTCAAATAATATTTACCACTGCCATATTTTTTAAAAATAACTTATAATGAAAAATAATTTCTGTCTTTACTTCTAACACTGTCAATGTATGTTTCTCTGTTTTTACTTCCAACACCGTCAATCACCGTCAATGTATGTTTCTCTGTGTTTACTTCCAACGCCTTCAATGTATGTTTCTGTTCCCCGCATTAATCAAAGGAAACTGATGTTGTTTTAATGTGTTCATTGTATACCAGGTCAATGTAGCTCAGGTGCAGTATGCCAGTGGGAAGATGATTTCTGCTTCAAAATTTGGCAAGGAGGATGCTTCAACACAGAAAATTGAATTAACACCAGAGGAACTAGATTATGGAAATGTTGTTAAGGTAAATTTTTTCAGAAGTTGGATTTACTTTTTAAACAGTAACAATTTTAGGCATGCACTGAATATTTGTTTTGAATGGATAAGGGTGGATCCTGCATATCAAATTAAGCTGACATGCTGCCATTGTCAGAGCCACTATCAGATTTCCTAGGCTGTCATTGTCAGACTGTCAATGTCATGCTGCCATAGTCAGAGCCACAATCAGATTCCCTAGGCTGTCATTGTCAGACTGTCAAAGCCAGACTGTCATTGTCAGATCTACAATCAGATTCCCTAGGCTGTCATTGTCAGACTGTCAAAGCCAGACTGTCATTGTCAAGCTGCCATTGTCAGAGCTACAATCAGATACCTTTAAAAAGTGGTAAATTAAGTTAACATTTAAAAAAAAAAAAATTAATTTTATCATTACAACAAAGTTTTAGCTAGCTAATTTTATAATCACTAAAATACCTTGAGCGTAGATTCTCAACAGGCACTTTATAGATTCTCAACAGGCACTTTATAGATTCTCAACAGGCACTTTATAGATTCTCAACGGCCATTTAACTCATATATATTAATATTTTCCAGACTATTTGGAAAGGTATTTTAAACACAGAAGTCGAAAATTCATTGGATTTCTTCAAAGCTGGAGCGGGATCAATGGATGTGGTCAGGTAAAAAACTAAGAGAGCACACTCTATAAAAGTTTACGCCCTAACTTGTTTGTATGTGAGCTGAGTGATGGTGGTGTTTGAAGAATGCACCCCTAGTGCATAATTTCCTCATCACCACCAGTAACAGAAACATTGCAAATCCCATCTACATGCATAGGAGCCAAAATGATCAATAAATTGATCGTGGGCCCTCAAGATATAGAAGAAGAAGAAGAGAAGAAGAATAATTGAAAATGTCCAACATGCTTTATTTCAGTTTCTAAGTAATCGCTATTTCTTGTCGTATTTTTTTTTGTCCTGGCTGCTGAGGAAGACTCTGAGCCAAAATGTTCTTATCTTATTGTCCTGTCTGTATATTCAAGCTTCCACATACGTGTAGCTTGAACGCAATCTTTCATTTATCCTCCTTAATTTGGAAAGAAGGGGGGACATAATCTGGATTGTTAATGTTATCGTAAAACTATTTTACTGTAGAGGTTTGTTCATAACATTAAACAGCACACTTTATTTGATTTCAATTTCAGATTTCATTCCTGATGACTATCATTTTGAATTTCAGATTTCATTGCTGATAGCTATCGTTTTGAATTTCAGATTTCATTGCTGATAGCTATTGTTTTGAATTTCAGATTTCATTGCTGATAGCTATTGTTTTGAATTTCAGATTTCATTGCTGATAGCTATCGTTTTGAATTTCAGATTTCATTGCTGATAGCTGTTGTTTTGAATTTCAGATTTCATTGCTGATAGCTATTGTTTTGAATTTCAGATTTCATTGCTGATAGCTATTGTTTTGAATTTCAGATTTCATTGCTGATAGCTATCGTTTTGAATTTCAGATTTCATTGCTGATAGCTATCGTTTTGAATTTCAGATTTCATTGCTGATAGCTATTGTTTTTAATTTCAGATTTCATTGCTGATAGCTATTGTTTTGAATTTCAGACTCATTGAGGAAATTAAAGTTAATTTTGACATCAAATTATCTGTTGAAGATGTTTATATGAACACTGTGTTTGAAGATCTTGTCATGTGCATCATCAGGAGGGGGAGAGGAATAGAGGATAAAGAACCTTTCACTTACCATGCTGTAAGAAGCTCCACTTTAAAAGAACAATTGTAACTGTATTAACTTAGAATATTAAATGTAAAATGCCATTTTAACCCTCTTGAGACTGAGCATTTTTTGATTGTCTGTGCCAAAGAGACAGAGCCTTTTTCACAAGCCCTGCACTTACTTTGCAAAATTGTTAATAAAAAATAAACTAATTACTTTTCAAATATAAAACTATATATATTCTTGTAGGGAATTGAATAAACTAATACATTCTTTATGAATCAAACTGAAATCTCAAAAATTTTTGCAAATGATATAATTATATAGCCTGATTTGCATAATTTATGCATGGACTTGTTTTTAAAACTTAGAAGAAAATTTTATTTTTTGAAGAATTTTGTTAAATTTTATGATAGTTGAAGTCTAAATAAGTGCTTACCCATTTTTAATGAGATTCAATGTGAAGAACTGCAATAAAATATTCCCCTGGGGCTGTTATGCCTTTTGGCATATTTCAAGGTCACATATTTTTAAGCACTTGTAGGGGTCACTAGGTATAAAAAAATTGATATCAAATGGCAGAACACGGTAAAATATCAATGGAAGCCGCCATTAAAGTATTGAGATGAGCATGTCAGACGAGAGAAGCAATCTGATTAGCTGTTAGGAAGACCAGCCAGCCAATCTGGACGTTTTGTTACTAGGCCTATAGATAGGCCTTTTGTTTTTTTCTCCATAACACTCTGGGCAGATAGATTGGCCCAGCCGTCACTCTGGGCAGATAGATTGGCCCAGCCGTCACTCTGGGCAGATAGATTGCCCCAGCCATCACTCTGGGCAGATAGATTGGCTCAGCCGTCACTCTGGGCAGATAGATTGGCCCAGCCGTCACTCTGGGCAGATAGATTGGCCCAGCCGTCACTCTGGGCAGATAGATTGGCCCAGCCGTCTCAAGAGGGTTAAAAATGTATAAATTCCATCCTACAATCATAAACTAGCTGGATATTTCTTTTACTGTTGGATTATAAGTTCTTTTTGGATTGTAAGTTCTTTAAATTCAAAAAAATATAATTTCCGAAACTTTTTTTTTATGCAGATCTTTTAATGCATATAATAGATGATGGTCATGTTGTTTCTGTTGACAGATTGAGATTGAGGCCAACAAAATGAAACTTAGATTTCCACACCAAGTATTTATTGACAATGAGTTTGTTGATGCTTCTGATGGTGCAACATACAACACAATAAATCCAGCAGATGAATCAGTAACCCCCTTTTCAAGCCGTTGTTTATTTTACGTTAAAGAAATAGTCATTTTAATATATTCAGAAAAGAGACTAGTCGTTTTAATATCTTTAGAAAATTAATATCTTCAGAAAAGAGATGAGTCATTTTAATATCTTTAAAAAAGATATTAGTCATTTTAATATCTTCAGAAAAGATATTAGTCATTTTAATATCTTCAGAAAAGATATTAGTCATTTTAATATCTTCAGAAAAGATATTAGTCATTTTAATATCTTCAGAAAAGATATTAGTCATTTTAATATCTTCAGAAAAGATATTAGTCATTTTAATATCTTCAGAAAAGATATTAGTCATTTTAATATCTTCAGAAAAGATATTAGTCATTTTAATATCTTCAGAAAAGATATTAGTCATTTTAATATCTTCAGAAAAGATATTAGTCATTTTAATATCTTCAGAAAAGATATTAGTCATTTTAATATCTTCAGAAAAGATATTAGTCATTTTAATATCTTCAGAAAAGATATTAGTCATTTTAATATCTTCAGAAAAGATATTAGTCATTTTAATATCTTCAGAAAAGATATTAGTCATTTTAATATCTTCAGAAAAGATATTAGTCATTTTAATATCTTCAGAAAAGATATTAGTCATTTTAATATCTTCAGAAAAGATATTAGTCATTTTAATATCTTCAGAAAAGATATTAGTCATTTTAATATCTTCAGAAAAGATATTAGTCATTTTAATATCTTCAGAAAAGATATTAGTCATTTTAATATCTTCAGAAAAGATANGGGGGGGGGGGGGGGGGGGGGGGGTAGTGTTTGGGGGGGGGGGGGGGGGGGGGGGGGAGGTTGGGTAAAAAATTGACCAGAACAGTTTGGTGTCATTTATTGATGGCCGGTATATTGAGATATGATCTTTGTTCATACTTTTAGGTCATCTGCGCTGTGAGCAAAGCAACGAAAGAAGATGTTGACAGGGCTGTTGAGGCGGCCAAGGTAAATGGATCAACTTGATTTGATGGCTGTCTTGAACTGAACAACATACAAGTAGAAAATCATCCCATTGATGAATATCTTCTTGTGAAATAAAAACTAGAACTCTGCACTGTAATTTAACCCTCAAACTGTGGCATGCATCATTCTGTGGTGTGGAGCTTTTCAGAGGTTTTTGAGTGCCTTTTGAAATTGCATTAAATGACATAGAAATATTGATACAACACCCCAATAATTATATATTTTTAGAAAGGTAAATGGATGGAGATAAAGTTGGCCATATTGCCCACCCCTTAAAAAAAATTTGCTCAGTGTCAACACAATGTCTTGCTTTCAAGTGCTCATAACATCATTAATTTTTATAGATACACTTCAAACACTAATCTAAATGTTGTAGCCAATTACCGTATATACTCGCATATAAGCCGACCACCTAAAACTGCTTTAAAATGGCCAGTTTTTGCAAAAACCCGAATATAAGCGACCATACAATTGTCTAATTTTACTCCATATTTTTGGTTCATAGAAATGTGTTACTGTAAAGATCTAAAATGCTTACTTTTATGTTAAATACCAGTTTCTTAACCTTTTGGAATGACACAAAAACGTGTTCTGCTCTTTCACACTCAGTATAATTATCAGCTATGCATACATTAAATTCTTTGAAGTGACACCTCTGTATATATATATCAGTACTCTGTACACACAACCAAATAAAGAGTCAGATAGCGATGAAAATGTGTGGCTGGAAAATTGCCATTAGTGTCTGTCCTTGTGTCCATATTGTTTTATGCACATATAAGCCGACCCCCTGATTTCAGTATTGTATTTAATAGTTCTAAATTCGGCTTATATGCGAGTATATATGGTAATTCATTTTTCAAAAAATGTATAGTTTGCTAAGGTTTTGATTACAATTAAACCTCTCAAAGCAATTTTAGTAATTTTAGGTCATTTATGTATAAGCTGAGACCACAGCTAAAACCAGTACAAAATACAAAATCTCAAGCAAAATAGTTATTATTGACTAGTAAACATTTTAAAAAAGAACTGTGGAACTGATTTGGGTTTTTAAACTATAAAATTTATTAGTTCTGATCTATAATCTGTAGCTTCTGTGACTAATATTCAGTCAGTCCTTGCCCAACCTCCGAGCCTGGCTCGTAGTCTAACAGTAGCCTCAGTAGGCCTACTTCAGTATCACTAAGACTAGTATCAGATTCACAAAAAGAAGAATCTGAAGTGAGATATAATGGGGAATGTTAAAATCATCATCAGTATCACTTAAATCCTCTCTTAAAAAGCTTTAAAAATATTTATATTGGTTCTCACACTGAAGGCCCCGGCCATCCGCCATTTTAGCTTTAATAAAAAAACAGAGATTAAAAAATTCAGATTAAAAAGTACTTTTTCTTATTAAGTTATCAAGAAACAGCTTGACCCAGAAGTTGATTTAATTATTAATAAAAAGAAGTGGCTATGACTTCGGTTAAATACTGCATTGGAAGTTGCTATCGGACCGTGTTTATTATCTGTCGATTTTTTCGGCCCTAACAGCACAAAACGAAAATATCAGCAGATTTTGTCGGCCGACCTCAGTTCAAAGGTTAAGTCAGTACTGTCAATAGCAACTTATTAGTGTGAATAACCTTTAAATATTTGTGCTCATTTGAAATTAAATCCATTTTATTCCCTTTTGAAATTCCCTTTTGAAATGATCTTTAAGAACAATTAAATCATACTTTTTGTCATAGGAAGCCTTCGAGGTAGGAGAGTGGGGTAAGATGAATGCAAGAGACAGGGGAATGCTTCTTTTCAGGTCAGTCAAGTTGGTCAGTTTCTCTTTAAATTCTTGGGATGCCTTTTTAAAAAATACTCATTTTGACTCAAAATTTTTTCTAAATTTCTTTTTACTGTTCACAAAATGAAATGGAATTTAGAAAATAATTTTTTTTATAATCAATAACACCATCTTAATAAATATTTAATCCCTCTGAGGGACAGGGGGCTTGTAGATTTTTGCCTGTATCAGATATTCACAATACTGGCCTATTTTTAATGCATGTCTAGCAACATGGGGGACAAAATGTGAATATGTTACGGTCATTCTATTCAAGAGAGTTATCTCATCCTGCCACTGGAGATGTTACTGTTTTCATAGTTACGACCGTTTGAACAGTGTTCACAATTTCTTAAATTTCTTGCGACGCGTCTAGACTGGCAGATCTGATGGAGAAACACCAAGAAGAGCTGGCCACAATTGAGAGCCTTGATTCTGGTGCAGTGTACACCCTGGCCCTAAAGACACACGTGGGAATGTCCATTCAAACATTCCGCTACTTTGCCGGCTGGTGTGATAAAATACACGTGAGTTAAAATTTGGGAATTTTCCTTTTTAAAAAAAAATCCCCGTGCCAGATGGTTTATGCAAGTGTTTAAATTTGACACAACTTTGTTTGATGTTTCGGACAAAGTTCTGTTTAAAAATAATTGGGCTGTTTTACGAGAGTAATTTTTGAATACACAGTCAGGCAGAAAATTAATACACACTTTAGGGACTTAAATTGAAAGAGTAACATTATTTGTTTTTAAATGCAAAATATCAAGAGATTAATATGTATTTAATATTATAGTAACATAGGAGCCAGAATGATCAAGGGCCCTCAAAATATAGAAGTTGAACAGAATGATCAGTGTAAAATTGAAACACTTGCATCTTCTATATTTTGAGGGCCCACGATCAAAGCAAAATCAGTAATGCAAACAGCAAGAAAATGACAGAGACACAGTTGTGATTGGAGGAAGTTAAAATCATTCTAAAGTGATATTTCAAAGTTGAAGATGTCTTTAAGTCCTACAAGTGCAACTGATTTTTCCAGATTTAACACGTGCAAATTTTTACAAGTCGTATACCAAAGAATACCAATTACATGGAGAAGAATTTAAAAATTCATGTGCAGCAATCCAATACTTGGCCAGTGTTGCCTTAGCAGCATTTTGCCACACTATTAAATGTTTGGGAATTGTGCCGCTACTTTGAGCACCTCTTGTAATTATGGAGCTCAAATGCATCTTGCTTTCATCTCGTGATGTCTGATTTTTAATAAATTCATGAAAAGATTTTTTATACAAGTTTTTTCTCTCTTGAAGTGTGAATACATTTTATGGTATACTCTGTATACTTAAATACTCAAGCCTGATTACTAGTGTGCATGCGAGGGTTAATGAATGTGACAGCCATGGACATTCCTATTTGGAAGCATCCAATCAAAGTGTGAAATAAAGATTTTTTTAAATTCGACAGCGTCTTAAATTAAATTTTGTTGTTGTCATCATGTGGCCTTATAAGTGAGTCTTAGTGGGCCTGCCACCAATGAACTGGCACAGTTATCATGTTGTCATCATGTGGCCTTATAAGTGAGTCTTAGTGGGCCTGCAACCAATGAACTGGCACAGTTATCATGTTGTCATCATGTGGCCTTATAAGTGAGTCTTAGTGGGCCTGCAACCAATGAACTGGCACAGTTATCATGTTGTCATCATGTGGCCTTATAAGTGAGTCTTAGTGGGCCTGCAACCAATGAACTGGCACAGTTATCATGTTGTCATCATGTGGCCTTATAAGTGAGTCTTAGTGGGCCTGCAACCAATGAACTGGCACAGTTATCATGTTGTCATCATGTGGCCTTATAAGTGAGTCTTAGTGGGCCTGCAACCAATGAACTGGCACAGTTATCATGTTGTCATCATGTGGCCTTATAAGTGAGTCTTAGTGGGCCTGCAACCAATGAACTGGCACAGTTATCATTTCTAGAAAATACTCAATTCTCTCCAAATGTAAAGATTTAGTGTCTCACAATATTCTGGCACCATCCCTTAATGATGTTAATAACATAAGCCTCTTTGATCTATTCCCATTTATCAGTCATTAAACTCAAAATTGAAGTACCAAGTGCTAGATTGTGTCTATTTAAACAAAAATATTTTAGAATGGCTATTCAAAAGTTACTTTCAGAAACTAATCACCATACAAATATGTTCAGTTTGAACGATTGTTTTATTGATATCTTCTGTACAGGGAAAAACCATTCCTATCAGCAATGCTCGACCAAGCCGAAACCTTACATTCACTAAGCGGGAACCTATTGGGTAAGTTACTTATATTCCTGCAGTACTTACCATTTTTATTAAATTTAGAATTGAAATTGGCTGTTTCTGTAGGTTAGTGTGCCACTACACATCCGCAATATACCAACCACCCAGGCCTTCAAAACTGCACTCAAAACACATCTCTTTAAACTCTACAACCCTGACTGATTCCCTTCCTCTGACCGATCAATGATCTTGCTGACTGTCATCCATTGTTTGCCTTGTAAAAGTCCTGGACTTCATGCTGTTCTTTATTTCATACTTGTATTTGATCTTAATGTCATGATTAGGTCTCTTTTGATAATATTTTTATGTACAGCGCGGTGAGCTTTACCGCGCTATAAAAGGCCACTTATTATTATTTTAAAAAAATTGTACAATATTGTAATGATTGATTTCCTCAGAGTGTGTGCAATAGTGGTGCCATGGAACTACCCTCTGATGATGTTGGCGTGGAAAATTGCAGCTTGTCTGGCAGCAGGAAATACAGTGGTTCTCAAACCAGCCATGGTGAGATATCACTTTGTCATGTTTTACCTTGCTTGAAAAAAATATGTCAAAATGACCTATATTGATGTCATTGTGTTAAAAAAGTATTTTTTAAAAAACGTTTTAGTTAAATAAGTTGTATTCATGAAATTATTAAAAAAAATGAGATAACATAATACGTTAAAATACTTGAAAGTTATGCTTATGAGATGTGTTGTGACATATAGGCTTGAGGAAATCATGGAGCTGTTAATTATTTTACTAGACCTGTGTATTGTGACTGTCAATTCATTATTTTACCAGACATGTCTATTGTGACTTTCCGCTGACTTTTTTACAAAATAAATTTGTTCATAATTTTGTCAATTTAAGTTTTGATCTCTGTAATAAAACAGGTTACACCGCTGACAGCTTTGAAGTTTGCAGAGTTATCTGTCCTGGCCGGTTTTCCTCCTGGTGTTATCAATATATTGCCTGGTTCAGGTCAGCTGGTTTAAATTGAAGATAGAGTATACTTGAATAGATCTGAAATGACAGTAATACTTCGTGCAATTGCGGTTCAGGATTCGCAAATTCATGGATTAGATCAATTTTCAATGGAACCTAAATAATTTGCATATGAAATTTTTTCACATATCTGTGAAATGCTAAAAAAACTATGCCGAAGTTTTTGTCAAATTTTAAAATCAATCTATAAGTTTTCATACTTTAAAATTTAAAATTGGAAAGAAATAATTTTTTAATGAAAATTCTATTGTTTGGAAGGGGAAGGGGTGTGTAATAGTGGCGTAATAGTGCAATAGTGCGTTTAGCTTCACCGCCCACTTACATCAAAGATCCCAAATATGCTTTGAAAAATTTTCAATCCATCAACATCCCTCCTGAAAAGAAACATCCATTTCAGCTTGATACATGTTCTCTTCATACTTGCCCTATACTGATGATCTCTGAGCTCCACAATTCATTCTGAAGAGTAAACAGAATCATTTGATACCTGCTAACACCCTCCTCTGATTGGTTCACCAATTGATGGTGGTGTTGGGCTCATCACTAGGGAGAGGCGTGACCTTGACCTTTTCATCAACTTTGTTGGCTCTTTTCACCCCTCCATTAAATTCATATCACTTTTTGGATAATATGGTCACATCACTGGTCTTTGAGATTGAGACCTCAGTTAACTTTTTGGATATGATGGTCACATCACTGGTCTTTGAGATTGAGACCTCAGTTAACATTTTGGATATTATGGTCACATCACTGGTCTTTGAGATTGAGACCTCAGTTAACATTTTGGATATTATGGTCACATCACTGGTCTCTGAGATTGAGACCTCAGTTAACATTTTGGATATTATGGTCACATCACTGGTCTTTGAGATTGAGACCTCAGTTAACATTTTGGATATTATGGTCACATCACTGGTCTCTGAGACCTCAGTTAACATTTTGGATATTATGGTCACATCACTGGTCTCTGAGACCTCAGTTAACATTTTGGATATTATGGTCACATCACTGGTCTCTGAGACCTCAGTTAACTTTTTAGAGTACAAGATCGCAACTTTGTGCTACCGCTGCTTACATTTACATGACCTGGCGCCGTCCTATCTGAAAGAGCTGCTGACGCCTTATGTACCCACTAGAGAGCTCCGCTCATCCTATAGTGGCAAACTCTCGATACCACGTGTTTGCCTTGAGACTTACGGAAAGCGCACTTTCGCATTTGCTGGTCCAACAATTTGGAACGCCCTTCCTGTCGATCCTAGAAACAACCAGACACTGGAGTCCTTTAAAACCGATCTAAAGACACATCTATTTCGCAAATACCTTCTGGGATGATTGTCTACCTTATTTTTCAGTTAATGCATAATGGCTGTGTTGCTCCGGATTGAAATGGCTAGAAAGACTTTGAGATTGTATGCTTGTAATTAGTTTTTGTAGTGTTGCGTTTGTTTTAAATGTGGTAAATTATAGATATGTTTTTTGTTGACTTTGTACCGCGCTTCGAGCCTTTGGGGATGAAGCGTGTTTTTGAAATGAACTTTATTATTATTATTATTATTATATTATGGTCACATCACTGGTCTTTGAGACCTCAGTTAACTTGTTGGATATTATGGTCACATCACAGGTCTCTGAGACCTCAGTTAACTTGTTGGATATGGTGGTCATCTTTCACAAAGAAAGCTTATGATGGTCATCTTTCACAAAGAAAACCTATGATGGTCATCTTTCACAGAGAAAGCCTATGATGGTCATCTTTCACAAAGAAAGCCTATGATGGTCATCTTTCACAAAGAAAGCCTATGATGGTCATCTTTCACAAAGAAAACCTTTGATGGTCATCTTTCACAAAGAAAGCGTATGATGGTCATCTTTCACAAAGAAAGCCTATGATGGTCATCTTTCACAAAGAAAACCTATGATGGTCATCTTTCACAAAGAAAGCCTATGATGGTCATCTTTCACAAAGAAAACCTATGATGGTCATCTTTCACAGAGAAAGCCTATGATGGTCATTTTTCACAAAGAAAGCCTATGATGGTCATCTTTCACAAAGAAAACCTATGATGGTCATCTTTCACAAAGAAAGCCTATGATGGTGAAAGAAAGCCTATGATGGTCATCTTTCACAAAGAAAACCTATGATGGTCATCTTTCACAAAGAAAGCCTATGATGGTCATCTTTCACAAAGAAAACCTATGATGGTCATCTTTCACAAAGAAAGCCTATGATGGTCATCTTTCACAAAGAAAGCCTATGATGGTCATCTTTCACAAAGAAAGCCTATGATGGTCATCTTTCACAAAGAAAACCTATGATGGTCATCTTTCACAAAGAAAGCCTATGATGGTCATCTTTCACAAAGAAAGCCTATGATGGTCATCTTTCACAAAGAAAGCCTATGATGGTCATCTTTCACAAAGAAAACCTATGATGGTCATCTTTCACAAAGAAAGCCTATGATGGTCATCTTTCACAAAGAAAGCCTATGATGGTCATCTTTCACAAAGAAAACCTATGATGGTCATCTTTCACAAAGAAAGCCTATGATGGTCATCTTTCACAAAGAAAGCCTATGATGGTCATCTTTCACAAAGAAAGCCTATGATGGTCATCTTTCACAAAGAAAGCCTATGATGGTCATCTTTCACAAAGAAAGCCTATGATGGTCATCTTTCACAAAGAAAGCCTATGATGGTCATCTTTCACAAAGAAAGCCTATGATGGTCATCTTTCACAAAGAAAGCCTATGATGGTCATCTTTCACAAAGAAAGCCTATGATGGTCATCTTTCACAAAGAAAGCCTATGATGGTCATCTTTCACAAAGAAAGCCTATGATGGTCATCTTTCACAAAGAAAGCCTATGATGGTCATCTTTCACAAAGAAAGCCTATTCTCTTCCACCTATTTGAAACCTGCTGACAACCACAGCTTTTACTCTTCTTCCTACCCTATTCCTTTTTCTAAACTATTTCGTCTTCGTTGATTCTGTCAATCTGAAGATGACTTTTGGGATATGGCACTTGTGCTGATGCCTTCTTCAGGTGTCGTCTGAGTGACAATGGTGACTGGACCTTATTCTCACATAGTTGGTATCATCCTCACAATCTCATGGCCAAACAAGTTTTCCTTAAAAACCTTGCCATTCGCCTCACAGACCCTGATACCCACTACATTTTTCTCAGCCCCTTTTTTACAAAAGATGAAAATCTGAGTGATCTCCTTGTACATAGTCACACCCACTCAAGCCATGTGGACGCAACACTCGCCCTTTTGTCATCCGGACTCAACACATTCCCTTCTCTAAGGGTAATTTTCAGATATGGGACGGTTTCCTTGGCACTAGCAGCAATATTGTCCTTGCCATTGTTTGTATCTAGGTGATAATGGAGGGCGACTCTTGGACAGAACAGCAAGTTTTAAACGCATATTAAAGAAATATTTAACTTAATGATATTGCGATAGGACAGATATTCCTAAAAGTATGCAGTAAGCAGATTTTTCAGGATGGGAAAAAGTTGAAATTATTTAACGGCAGAAAATAATCATGTATTTAAACAAACGAACACATGACAGTTGAGGCCTTCATATTTCTTCTCATTTCTCAGGAGCCCTTGTTGGCCAAGCCATGTCTGATCACCCTGATATAAGGAAACTCGGCTTTACTGGTTCAACTCCTGTTGGAAAAACTATAATGGAAAGGTAATTGGCATTTAACAACCTAGGGCAGGGAAAGGCAACCCATTGCCAGTAGGTAACATGGGTCCTGCTGAAACATTTAATGCCTACCACAAGACCTTCCAGGAACAGGATTAATGTTTAAGTACAACGTAGACATTTTGAATTATTATGTGTAAAACCCTTTGAAAATAAATAATCAGTGTAATAACATTTTTAAAGTGTAATATAATAACAGCAAATTAGAAGTTATTGCACTGCTTATTTTCAAAGTCAGCTCATAGAGTGATTATTTTGTAGTTATACTTAAATGATCTATAAGACCTACACTATTTATTATCATACGTTCTAAAAAATTATTTTATTTCCACGCTGCCCTCTGCACAAATTCTGGTCCTGGAGTTGGAATCTATAACGTAGCCAGTAGGGGAACATTTGTAGTTTAAATCAATAATAGCTTTGTGATTAATGATGAATTATGTTTCTGATTTTTACAAATTAGATGATGAATTCAAGCTGTCATTTATAAATCATGAAAAAAAATGGAAATAAAAAAATGACATCTTTATTAAAAGAGTCATGAGATTTCTAAAATTAAACCTACTTTGAAATCAAATGTCAGCTGACAGTTTAAAAAAAATACTGCTGAAGGATTACTATTCATCTGTAATTGCTGCTGATATCAGAAAATATTTTGTTTTTCCTTTTAGAAATAGTTTAATAAAAAAAAATTTGTAATTTCCGTGTGTGTGTGTAATGTAAATTAAAAAAATTAATAATTGCTCAACACAAAGGCCATGACAGGCAATTCAGGCTCCTACCAGCAAGAAGCCAGTATAGGAGCTTCTCATTCCTGCCCAAGACAATCAGGGACTGGAACAATCTTTCAAAAGGAACGGTTGAGGCGACAACACTAGACACATTTGTGTCTATTGCCTCAAGCCTTCAAACCCCTAGTGCATGATTTCCTCATCAACACCAGTAACAGAAACATTGCAAATCCCATCTACATGCATAGGAGCCAAAATGATCAATAAATTGATCGTGGGCCCTTAAGATATAGAAGAAGAAGTTGTAAATATTAATTTTAATTGAACTTATTTCATGTAGGTTCTCTAGTTTATTAATCAAGGTAAAAATGAAAATACCTATTTCAATTTGTGTCCATCAAAATTTAGATCCATATGCTCATGAATATTTAAAAAAAAATTTTTTTCTCTAAGTTGTGCCAAAGCCAACCTGAAGAAAGTCTCCCTGGAGCTGGGAGGGAAATCGCCGCTCATCATTTTCAACGACTGCGACATGGAGAAAGCTGTTCGTCTTGGTTGTGGTGCCGTTTTCTTCAACAAGGGAGAGAATTGTATAGCAGCAGGCAGACTGTTTGTGGAAGAATCAATACACGATGAATTTGTCAGGAGAGTGGTAAGTTGATGCATTGCATGGCACTTAAGAGTACCTACGGCACTTAAAAGAGTACCTACGGCACTTAAAAGAGTACCTATGGCACTTAAAAGTACCTACGGCACTTAAGAGTACATACGGCACTTAAAAGTACCTACAGCACTTAAGAGTACCTACGGCACTTAAGAGTACCTACGGCACTTAAGAGTACCTACAGCACTTAAGAGTACCTATGGTACTTAAGTATACCTATGGCACTTGATGAAAATTACCTTTCAACTACAAATATCAAGTGTTAATAGCCAACAAATTTTTATATTAAAAGTACCTGAAATTTAGTTTTACTTTCATCTAAAATGTCAAAGCCTGTCAAGTCTGTCATACCTAAATAGATGTTTTGAACTCAATTTTTTGTTTGTGGTAAATTTTACGTAGGGCTCTCCATAAATGACCATGTCACACTTTGGTGGGGGGGGGGGGGGTCATAACTAATTTTTGACTGTGTGATAAAAGTGTCAAATTTGTGACTGTGTGATAAAAGTGTCAAATTTGTGACTGTGTGATAAAAGCTTCAAATTTGTGACTGTGTTATAAAAGTTTCAAATTTGGGACTGTGTGATTAAAGTTTCAAATTTGTGACTGTGAGATAAAAGTGTCAAATTTGTAACTATGTGATAAAAGTGTCATATTTGTGACTGTGTGATAAAAGTGTCAAATTTGTGACTGTGATAAAAATTTCAAATTTGTGACTGTAATAAAAGTGTCAAATTTGTGACTGTTTAAAAGTGTCAAATTTGTGACTGTGTGATAAAAGTGTTGAATTTGTGTAACAAATTTGTGATGATTTGGGCAAAGGGAAGTAAAAAAGCTGCCAAAACATCATTTATAGATGGTCCTCCACACCCACCCCCCCCATCCCCCCTGGATAATAATAATAATAAGACGTCTTATATAGCGCGGTACCCCAACCTAGGGCTGGGCTCACCGCGCTGTACATAAAAATTTTATCAAAAGAGACATAATTATGACATTAAAATAAAATACATTTATGAAAAAAAGAACAGCAATGTATATTCACTTTTTTTTAGACATTCCCAGTATATAATAAATTTAAATTAATTTTAGATTAATTTGGAGAACATTGCAGTTGCATGTGTCAAAACATTGCAGTTAAATGTGTCAAAACATTGCAGTTAAATGTGTCAAAACATTGCAGTTAAATGTGTCAAAACATTGCAGTTGAGCACTGTTCTTGTACATGTGAGCACTGTTCTTGTACATGTGAGCACTGTTCCTGTACATGTGAGCACTGTTCTTGTACATGTGAGCACTGTTCTTGTGCATGTGAGCACTGTTCTTGTGCATGTGAGCACTGTTCTTGTGCATGTGAGCACTGTTCTTGTGCATGTGAGCACTGTTCTTGTACATGTGAGCACTGTTCTTGTACATGTGAGCACTGTTCTTGTACATGTGAGCACTGTTCTTGTACATGTGAGCACTGTTCTTGTACATGTGAGCACTGTTCTTGTACATGTGAGCACTGCTCTTGTGCATGTGAGCACTGTTCTTGTACGTGTGGTCATATTACTGATGCCATTTTTTTAAAATACAATTTTTTAGTTATTAAAATATTTTCAATTAATTCTTCTTCAGTCACCTGTTACAGCTTGTGTGCTGCTAGTATAGAATCACCCCTCTCTTGTTACAGCCTGTGTGCTGCTAGTATAGAATCACCCCTCTCTTGTTACAGCCTGTGTGCTGCTAGTATAGAATCACCCCTCTCTTGTTACAGCCTGTGTGCTGCTAGTATAGAATCACCCCTATCTTGTTACAGCCTGTGTGCTGCTAGTATAGAATCACTCCTCTCTTGTTACAGCCTGTGTGCTGCTAGTATAGAATCACCCCGCTCTTGTTACAGCCTGTGTGCTGCTAGTATAGAATCACCCCACTCTTGTTACAGCCTGTGTGCTGCTAGTATAGAATCACCCCTCTCTTGTTACAGCCTGTGTGCTGCTAGTATAGAATCACCCCTCTCTTCTTACAGCCTGTGTGCTGCTAGTATAGAATCACCCCTCTCTTGTTACAGCCTGTGTGCTGCTAGTATAGAATCACCCCTCTCTTGTTACAGCCTGTGTGCTGCTAGTATAGAATCACCCCTCTCTTGTTACAGCCTGTGTGCTGCTAGTATAGAATCACCCCTCTCTTGTTACAGCCTGTGTGCTGCTAGTATAGAATCACCCCTCTCTTCTTACAGCCTGTGTGCTGCTAGTATAGAATCACCCCTCTCTTGTTACAGCCTGTGTGCTGCTAGTATAGAATCACCCCTCTCTTGTTACAGCCTGTGTGCTGCTAGTATAGAATCACCCCTCTCTTGTTACAGCCTGTGTGCTGCTAGTATAGAATCACCCCTCTCTCATTACAGCCTGTGCGGTGCTAGTATAGAATCACCCCTCTCTTGTTACAGCCTGTGTGCTGCTAGTATAGAATCACCCCCCTCTTGTGTTTGTGTCTTCACCGAGTAAATTTGTGCCACACTATACAACACTTGCCACATGATACAAACGTTGCACACGATAAACACTTGCCACATGATACAAACGTGGCACACTATACAACACTTGCCAGATGATAAAACGCAGTGCACATGTTGTTTGTGAAAGCTATGAATATTGACAACATCTAGAAATGTACTAATGAGATGCAGAACTCACGTTCCTAAATAATGTTCCATTTCTAGAATTATTCTCCCCTACTATAAATAAGACGGTTAATTTTGACCATTTCTATCCTACTATTTGTGGGGATAACTATTTGCACCATTGCCATTTCTTGTGTGGATAAATATTTTCACTGCGTGTGTGTGTGTGGAGTACTATTTCCACCATTTATCACTAAATATATTCAAGTGCTGTAAGTTGATATTTAATTTTCTTTTTCTCATTTCTATTTCTCTATATTTGATTTTGTAGTTATGATATCACAATTGCTAGTGTAAATAAATTTGATTATTGTAAACTTCACTAGCTTGGTATCATTTTCTTCTTACACCGGTTTCAGTCCTTTGTTACTTATTATTCTTGTAATGAGCCCATGTTAAAACAGATTAAATTGTTAAAATCTTATAAGTTTACATAACACACATGAAACGGAAAACTTAAATGGTGTGATTAAAAGAGTGTGATTCCTTTTGGGTCCACAATGAAAGGACTCATTAAAAGCTATTTATTGAGTAAATATAAGTCTTCAAACTAAACACCATATATATATATATATATATGGCATCCTTCCGTCTTTGCGAGACTCACTAGGCCAATCCTGGAGTGACTGTCTCGGCTGCATTTCTCACAGGAAAATATTGACTCTTGGTTAGATTTGGCCTTCTGTATTGTTCTTTTTATTGCAAAGGCTTCGCTTTGCTCATCTTCTGCCCTTTTTGACTCTTTCATACACTGCTTTTCACCAGCTGGTAAGTTTTTCAGCAAGGATCTCCCATTTGTTCATTTAAATGTTAGATTCCCTCATGCACCTTTTGCAAACGTCAATAAATCTCATGCGTGGCCGTCCAATAAGTCTTGTGCCTTCTGCGAACTCTTCATGCAGCAGCTTCTTTGGAATACATCCTTCCTCCATTCTCCTTACATGGCCTAACCAGCAAAGGCGCCTCTTGCTAAGAGCAGAGAATATGCTAAACATTTTTGCATGTTTCAAGACCTCTGTGTTAGGGACCTTGTTCAGCCATCGAAGGCGTTAAATGCGACGCAAACGTCTTTGATGGAAGCTGTTGAGTTTCCGCTCCTGACTGGTATATGTGGTCCACACTTGGCTGCCACATAGGAGTGTACTAAGCACACATGCCTTATAGACAGTTTTTATATCAGTTAGATTGAGATTATTCCACAACCGCTTATTTAGTTTAGCCATAGTTTGCTTTTGTGATCCTGATGTTTACCTCTTCATCAACGGAGAGAGAACTAGAAATATTGAAACCAAGGTATGTGAAATGCTAACAACCGACAGATTATGGCCCTCAATAGATATGATTGGAGGGGACAGTGCTTCTTACATCATGACATTTGTTTTCTGTAGACTAATTTATATTTTTCTATTATAAATTGTGAGCACTCAATAAAATAATTTTGAAGTATAGATTCTTTTTTTTTTTTATTTAGAATGGAATGTTTACATTTCTGGTTCTAGATTACAGAAATTGACAAGATGAAAATTGGCAATCCCTTGGACAGATCTACAGATCATGGACCACAGAATCACCGGGCTCATTTGGAGAAGCTGGTGGAGTATTGTGCCATTGGTGTCAAGGAAGGTGCCACTCTAGTCAAAGGTGGATTTCAAGTTAAAAGGCCAGGTAAGAACCCCTTGCGATAGGCATTATCTTTAATGAATGAAAATTTATTTTTGGAATATTCATTTGCCCCATAAACATTATAAATCCACATAAATACAATTAAACAAATATATATGTAGGATCATTTTCCTTGATACTCTTAAATTTAGGAATGGTTTCCATTTTAAAATTCAATTTTTAAAAATTGCATCATGCCTAAGTTGATTTCAACTTCAACACAAATGCTGGGTAGATTATTCCCAGGCCTACAGTTGAAGCTGATTTTTAATTTCACTTTAAAAATAGTTTTTAGTATTTTATTTTAAAAGAAATTTTATTAGATAAAGCTTACATTACACTTTAATTTAATTAAGATAATTAAAAATATAATGCAAATGTCAGACATTGTTAGAAAAAAAAACTCTGTTTTTCTCCTTTCAATGAGTCATTACTAATGTAGTAGAACACTGCTCATACATGAAAACTGGGATCCTTAATCATCCTTCAAATCAGATTTATTAATACACTTGTCAAATTATAGAGCGGCTTTAATTTACAACATTCGATGCAAATAACGTAAATTTTTAAAGTTGATTTCTGTTTTAAAAATCTCATTTATAATCTTTTGTGGTTAGCAAGCTATGTCGTGTTGATGATGCACTAGTTGTTCTGAGCTATTTCGTGTTGATGATGCACTAGTTGCTCTGAGCTATTTCGTGTTGATGATGCACTAGTTGTTCTGAGCTATGTGTGTTGATGATGCACTAGTTTTAGGAATTTTTATACTTTACTTCACAAACTTTGGTAAAACTTTCATGTTTGAATTAATAATACCAAATTCCAGAAGCCATGCCACAATGGCTATATATCTGAATTAGTGCCATGCCACAATGGCTTTCTATCTGAATTAGTGCCATGCCACAATGGCTTTCTATCTGAATTAGTGCCATGCCACAATGACTTTCTATCTGAATTAGTGCCATGCCACAATGGCTTTCTATCTGAATTAGTGCCATGCCATAATGGCTTTCTATCTGAATTAGTGCCATGCCACAATGGCTTTCTATCTGAATTAGTGCCATGCCACAATGGCTTTCTATCTGAATTAGTGCCATGCCACAATGGCTTTCTATCTGAATTAGTGCCATAATGGCTTTCTATCTGAATTAGTGCCATGCCACAATGGCTTTCTATCTGAATTAGTGCCATGCCACAATGGCTTTCTATCTGAATTAGTGCCATGCCACAATGGCTTTCTATCTGAATTAGTGCCATATCAGGTTGTGATAGTTGGTTTTCACTGTACTTATTTCAAATCAAAATAATTTATGAGTATAAGATTGCAGTTTTCCATCAAATTATATTTTTTCATAACAACATGTATAGCATTTTATTTGACAAGTAATATGATAAAAACTTTTTCCCAACTTGCATTCCATAGAAATGAATTTCTTTTCTCCCTAGGACTCTTTTTTGAACCAACCGTTTTTATTAATGTTGAAGATGACATGATGATTGCTAAAGAGGAATCTTTTGGCCCAATTATGATCATTTCTAAATTTACTGATGGGTAAGCAGTAATTTTTTTATTATGGTTTGGCAGTCTTTTACATTACAGTTTGTGTAATTTTTGTTGTTGCTTTATTTAATATGTGAGACAATTTTTGTTGTTTCTTAGTGATTGGAAAAACAACAACATTTTATTCAACAACAATCTCTTTGAGTTCATGTGGAGAGCTTTCTTTTATTTCCAATTGTATTCCTTGAAACAGTGACATCGAAGGGGTGCTGCGGAGTGCCAACAACACAGAGTTCGGCCTTGCCTCTGGAGTGTTCACACGTGATCTTGACAAAGCAATGCGGGTTGCGGACACCTTGGATGCGGGAACAGTCTTTATCAACACCTACAACAAAACTGATGTAGCCGCACCGTTTGGTGGCTTCAAACAATCAGGATTTGGAAAAGACTTAGGTACGGCAGTCTCTATTTACTGTATTATCATACATGATATTATGTTTGAACAATCAGGATTTGGTAAAGACTTAGGTACGGCAGTCTCTATTTACTATATTATCATACATGATATTATGTTTTAACAATCAGGATTTGGAAAAGACTTAGGTACGGCAGTCTCTATTTACTTTATTATCATACATGATATTATGTTTAAACAATCAGGATTTGGTGAAGACTTAGGTACGGCAGTCTCTATTTACTTTATTATCATACATGATATTATAAAATAAAATGAGTAAAACAGAGTATGGTTAAACCTGAAAAATTAAACGTAACAAAACAGCGAACGTGTTGGCAGAAAGCCTTCGTCAGCGAACAAAACAACAGAAAAAACGTTATAAAAATAAGAAATAGCACTTAGCTGGTAAGTAGTATCTGTGGGCAGCAATAGAAGTTTGCTGATATTATAACACAGATATCTGAATGTAATTATTGGTTCTAAATTTATAAATGAAGATCATAAATTAAATATGACTAATATGCTCATCAAATTTCATTATTCAATTAATCTTGTCAGTTTGTTGCTGAGGCTTCTAGTTGCTGAGGCTTCTAGTTGATGAGGCTTCTAGTTGCTGAGGCTTCTAGTTGATGAGGCTTCTAGTTGATGAGGCTTCTAGTTGATGAGGCTTCTAGTTGATGAGGCTTCTAGTTGATGAGGCTTCTAGTTGATGAGGCTTCTAGTTGATGTCAATACGTGAATACATTTTAATGCACTTCAGTTTTTGTGTTGCAACTACTTACAATGAACAGTTTTTGTGTTGCAACTACTTACAATGAACAGTTTTTGTGTTGCAACTACTTACAATGAACAGTTTTTGTGTTGCAACTACTTACAATGAACAGTTTTTGTGTTGCAACTACTTACAATGAACAGTTTTTGTGTTGCAACTACTTACAATGAACAGTTTTTGTGTTGCAACTACTTACAATGAACAGTTTTTGTGTTGCAACTACTTACAATGAACAGTTTTTGTGTTGCAACTACTTACAATGAACAGTTTTTGTGTTGCAACTACTTACAATGAACAGTTTTTGTGTTGCAACTACTTACAATGAACAGTTTTTGTGTTGCAACTACTTACAATGAACAGTTTTTGTGTTGCAACTACTTACAATGAACAGTTTTTGTGTTGCAACTACTTACAATGAACAGTTTTTGTGTTGCAACTACTTACAATGAACAGTTTTTGTGTTGCAACTACTTACAATGAACAGTTTTTGTGTTGCAACTACTTACAATGAACAGTTTTTGTGTTGCAACTACTTACAATGAACAGTTTTTGTGTTGCAACTACTTACAATGAACAGTTTTTGTGTTGCAACTACTTACAATGAACAGTTTTTGTGTTGCAACTACTTACAATGAACAGTTTTTGTGTTGCAACTACTTACAATGAACAGTTTTTGTGTTGCAACTACTTACAATGAACAGTTTTTGTGTTGCAACTACTTACAATGAACAGTTTTTGTGTTGCAACTACTTACAATGAACAGTTTTTGTGTTGCAACTACTTACAATGAACAGTTTTTGTGTTGCAACTACTTACAATGAACAGTTTTTGCTATTTCTAAACAGGTGAAGAGGCGCTGAATGAGTACTTGAAAACCAAATCAGTAACTATAGAATATAACTGATCACATAGATGGAAAACAGTAAGTTCCTATTTGATCATTTTGGAATTTTAAATTTAAACCATGTAGAAAAAATATAGGACTCAAAACTGAGATGTGTTACCATTTTAATATCATCATCAGTGGCACTACAGCCCATTTAGGATCCTGGCCTGCTCCACTGAATCCTTTCATTTATGGCTTTCTGCCTCCATGTGCGGACCCCCTGCTGGTGTAAGTTATTTTCTGCATGGTCAATCCATCTCAGTCTTGGTTGACCGATGAGCCATCTGCCCCTAGGTTTCTGCTCGCAGGTCACTTATGCTGCTCTACAATCTGACATCTTCTCAAGATGTCCCGTTCAGTACAAGTCTACCATTCTTAATTGTTGCGCCTATGGGTGGGTCTTTGTACAATTGATATATCTCTTGGTTTGTACTGATTCTCCATCCATCATTGTCTATCACTGGATGTAAAATTTTTCTGAGGAGTTTCCTCTCCCAGGTATTGAACAGGTTCTCTGCTTTTCTGGTAAGGGACCAAGTCTCACTTGGGTAAATTACAACTGGGCTTAAAATAGTAGTGTATATTGCCTTTGTTCTCGAGAACTTTTTGCTTCCTAGTAGCTTTTGTAGGCTGAAATAAGAGTTGTTCCCTGCTGTAATCCTTTCAAGCTTTGTTTCACCTTTGACATTATTTCATTGTGCTCATTTACAGTAGCTACCAGATATTTGAAAGTAGCCCCCCCCCCCTCTCAAAGGTGTGTTTGGTTATTTTGATGTCACTGGTATGTGTGTTTCATGAAATTACCTTATATTTTNTGTAATCTTTTCAAGCTTTGTTTCACTTTTGAAATTATTTCATTGTGCTCTTTTACAGTAGCTACAAGATATTTGAAAGTAGCCCCCCCCCCCTCTCAAAGGTGTGTTTGGTTATTTTGATGTCACTGGTATGTGTGTTTCATGAAATTACCTTATATTTTGTCTTTGCTTCATTTACCTTAAGGCCAGCTTTAACTGGGGCATCTTCAAGTTCCCTGAATGCTTTAATTATGCCATTGTTGTTTCTGCCCTACTAGTGCTATCTTGTCTGCATATGCCAGGTACTTCAATAGATGGTGATATAATGTTCCAGATGGTTCTTTTTCTGTAATGTTTCTCTGGAAATATTTTGTTATAGTTCCACTGGTGCTCACATGCATGTTTCTCATGGTGTGTGCTAATGTGATGTTGAACAAGATACATGATAGTGACTCTCCCTGTCTGAAGCCTTGCTTAATCGTGAAATCTCTCGATTACTTTCTGTGTTCTTTGATTCTACTTTTGGAGTTAGCCACCGTCTAATGTACAAGACGTGTAAGATTGTTAGGGCCTCCAAGTTCCTGTCGAGCATCGGAAAGATATTTCCTTTCTACACTATCATAAGCTGTTCTGTAGTCCACATATAGATGGCGTATGGTGATGTTGTATTCTAAGCATTTGTCCCGGAGACATCTGATCTTAAAGATATGATCTGTAGGTATCTGTTGTTAATCTATTTTGATTGAATCCACATTGATATTCCGCTAGGATCTGTTGACTATACATTTCCAGTATTCTTGTTTTACTTTAGTAAGTTACTTTAAGTTGGGAGAGTCCTCTATAATTTGAGCAATCCAGCTTAGATCCGTTCTTGTGAATTGTAATTATGAGCACAGCACTCCGTTATTTTAGAATTTCTTCCTCCTGCCAGATTCTAGTTATGTGGTCATGTATTTGTCTATGCATTTTGTTTCCGCCTCTTTTTATAATTTCTGCGGGGATAATGTCTATTCTATTTTAATAAGGGTAATCTATATGCAACGTGGAAAAAAAATATTTTGTCACACCCTTCCCTCTTTTGCACCAACATAATACTTCCAAAATTGCTCAGTAACAAAGTAACAAGCCTGGAAGAGCCCTATACTCATTAAGAAAATATAGGTATTTAATTGGTTTGCAATTATGATTATCATAATTGTTTACCACGATCCATATATAATATGAATCTCATTGCATATGTAATGTATATAGATGAATCTAAGAAATGGATTGTTCAGAGCCAATGATATGCAGTAGAAATGTAAAATAAATTTAATAAAAAAAACAGCTCCTCAGGTTTAAATAACATAATAAAGGAGATAAGTAGACAAGATTGTTGTACTTTTATTTTTGGTGACATTCTCCTAGAGCTAGACTGGGAAAGAGAGAATCATTTCTTTTAAATATAATTTTGCTACAGGAAAAAATTCAAAAAATTCTTTTTTATTTTTAAACATTCAATGTGGGACTTTTCTTCTCACCTAGATGTTTCATAGATCATATTTTCAAGAATCTAAATTATTTTTTAAAACACATTACAGGTTTTTCACTATTGAACAGGGACTTTTCTCAACTATCTGGAATGTTCTTTGTTTAGTACCAATAAAAAAAAAAAGACTGTCCAGTAAGGGGCTCAAGTCAAAGTACTCAAACTGATTATGGCAGTTATTTATCTTTTTCTTTTCTGAAGTGTTGGCCAAACATGTATGCACAAATGTTAATAGCTGCTGCTGCTAGACCAATTATTATTGCATTTAAAATTTATATTTATACTGTTATGATATATGAAAACTCGCCTAAATTTTCAAATGTTTATCAGATGTTTATTGACACAACAAATGTGCCTGTAATAAATCATATTGCCAGTGGAATGCCAATCATGCTTTTGGAGAAATAATGCTAAAATGACGTGAATAATGAAATGTGCTTTTAGTTTAATAGAGACAAGTATTGTTTTAGACTTGTTAAATAACATAATGTTATGTGTAGAAACAATTACATTTTTGTTTCAGTTTCATATAATATAAATGTGTGATTTTCAAATTTGTTTCATGTATATGTTATAATTTACATTATTTGTGATGCATTCATTTACTTTATCTTACAAGCATTGCATGTTTTCCTGTGCAAGTAACAATAAGGCAATGCATTAGACTTAAGTATTTGATTTTTTATAGTTAAATTATCTATAAGACGTTGTACTTCTAAATACAGCAAGCACTATGTTTAACACAAGTAGGACATTGACAAATCGATAAAGATTTGTGTTGAAATGAAAAAGTTAATAAATATAGAAAGCTGTTCAGTGGGCGATAGAAGAGGGAGAAACAGATTACAGATACATAAATTGAACATAAATTAAACAGATTCTGCTGTTGATAAATAAATCAAGATTTTAAGTGAATCAAGTTTCTTGATAATTGAATCAAGTTTGGTGCTAAGTGAATCAAGTTTGGTGATAAATTAATCAAGTTTGGGTTCATAGGAATATGTAGCTGAAATTTAAAGTCCCGAAAGAAATTTTGTTAGAGGACAAAGCTTCAATCTTGACCCATTCTAAATAGCAAATGGGTGGTTCAGTGAAGGGCCTTCCATAAATATCTAGGTCCATTCTAAATAGCACTAAGTGTTTCAGCTGAGGGGCCGTCCATAAATACCTAGGTCCATTCTAAATAGCACTAAGTGTTTCAGCTGAGGAGCCGTCCATAAATACCTAGGTCCATTCTAAATAGCACTAAGTGTTTCAGCTGAGGGGCCGTCCATAAATATCTAGGTCCATTCTGAATAGCAATGAGCGTTTCAGCTGATGGCTGTCCATGAATTATGTCAACACATTTTAGGCAATTTTTGACAGCCCCCTCCTCTATCCGTGTCTAAAACTTTTAATGACCTCCTTGTCCAGCTGTCCGCCAACATAACTAATGTGCAGAACTTTTTGGCAAAAGCTTTCTCCTGCAGTTAAAACTTCCTTAACATTAAAATTTGTTAAAATGCTGATCTGATGTAAGGTAAATGCATTCAATTTATCTATATTTCCTGAAATATATTAATTTATGCAGGATTCATTTTTAATTATTTAACATTGATTTGTGACTACTCAATAAAGTGCTTTTATTGAACTCTGAAATGAAAACTAATTATGGTTTTGTTACTTTTATTGATTTATTTAATTAAATTAGAATTTTAAAAAATTAATTAATAAAGTTGTAATATAGGCCCCTGTGCTCTATATGATTGTATGTGAAAAAGTAGACACCTGTCCCCTATATTATTGTATGTTACATAGTAGGAACCTGTGCCCTATTTGATTGGATGTGACTACATGGGCCCTTGTTCTCTATACGACTGGATATGACAACATAGCCCCTCTGCAGTGCCCCATATGATTGGAGGTGACAACATAAGCCCTTGTGTGGTTGGATGTGACAACATAGCCATTGTGCCCCGCCCTGTATGAATCGATGTGAAAACATAGGCACCTGTTTGCTATATGATTGGATGTGACAACGTAGGCCCCTGTGCCCGATATGATTGAATGTGACAACATAATAATAATAAAATAAAGTTTATTTGAAAATCATGCTTCATCCCAAAAGGCTCGAAGCGCTGTACAAAGTCAACCATATTAAAAGAGAAATGAAACAATCTATATTATACCACAATCAAATACAAAACTCAACATTACAAAAACTACTTACGAGGATACCCATTCTAAGTCTTTTATCCCTTGCAACCATAAACAACACAGGCCAATACATATCTAGGAGATAAAAACCAGCTGGAAAAGATGGTAGACAACATCACCCCAGCAGGTATTTGCGAAAAAAGTTTTCATTTTGGTTTTGAAAGACTCCAGTGTCTGGCTGTTTCTGAAAGCAACAGGACATAGACACATGTGCCCTATATGATTGGATGTGACATTGAAGGTCCCCCTATATGATTGGATGAGACAATGTAGGCCCCTGTATGATTGGATGTGACAATGTGGGCCCCTGTGCCCTCTTCAATTGGATGTGACAACATAGGCCTTCGTGCCCTATATAATTGGATGTGACACCGTAGGCCCCTGTGCCCTATATGATTGGATGTGACAATGTGGGCCCCTGTGCCCTATATGAATGGATGTAACATAAAGGCCCATGGACATTATATGATTGGCAAGCTCTTGGAAAGTTCTATAAAGTTAAATAAAAGACAAGTCTAGCTCTCAAAAGTTATAGAAAAAAGCTAAATGATTCTTAGCTTTCTTCTGATATGAAATGAAGAAACAGTTTTATGATTGAGTTATGTGAAATGAAGAAACAGTTGAATCTTAGACCACTGGGATGATTGGACAATATGAAATGAAGAAACAGTTGAATCTTAGACCACTGGTATGATTGGGCTATATGAAACAGTTGAATCTTAGACCACTGGTATGATTGGGCTAAGAAATGAAGACACGGTTGAATCTTAGACCACTGGTATGATTGGGCTATATGAAACAGTTGAATCTTAGACCACTGGTATGATTGGGCTATATGAAAGAAAAAAAGGAATCAAGCTTCATAAATTATTTACCAGTGTTTTGTTTTGCCTTTATATTTTTGCAAGAGATAGTGGACTGTTTTACTTGAAATATTGAAAAAGTGGACATTCAAATATTTCACAAATATGTTACAAATATGTTACAAATATGTCAAAAATATGTTACAAATATGTTGTATGTTACAGAACAGTGGCGTCACTGGGGGGGGGAATGCGGAGGGGGCGTGCAAACCACACCTTGTGACACCCTCAGGGGGATGACACCCAATGTGAAATGCAAATTGTCATTAGAACAGGTTGTCTCCAGAACAGGTTGCAACAAGAGCAGGTTGTCTCCAGAGCAGGTTGCAACAAAAGCAGGTTGTCAAAAGAGAACAGGTTGTCTCCAGAACAGGTTTCAACAAAAGCAGGTTGTCTCCAGAACGGGTTGCAACAAGAGCAGGTTGTCTCCAGAACAGGTTGCAACAAGAGCAGGTTGTCTCCAGAACGGGTTGCAACAAGAGCAGGTTGTCTCCAGAACAGGTTGCAACAAGAACAGGTTGTCTCCAGAACAGGTTGCAATAAGAACAGGTTGCAACAAGAGGAGGTTATCTCCAGAACAGGTTGTGTCAGAACAGGTTGCAACAAGAACAGGTTGTCTCCAGTACAGGGTGCAACAAGAGCAGGTTTTCTCTAGAACAGGGTGCAACAAGTACAGTTTGTCACCAGAGCAATGTGCAACAAGAGCAGGTTGTCACCAGAAGAGGGTGCTACAAGAACAGGTTGTCACCAGAACAGAGTGCAACAAGAACAGGTTGTCACCAGAAGGGGGCGCAACAAGAACAGGTTGTCACCAGAACAGAGTGCAACAAGAACACGTCACCAGAACAGGGTGCAACAAGAACAGGTTGTCACCAGAACAGAGTGCAACAAGAACAAGTCACCAGAACAGGGTGCAACAAGAACAGGTTGTCACCAGAACAGAGTGCAACAAGAACAGGTTGTCACCAGAACAGAGTGCAACAAGAACAAGTCACCAGAACAGGGTGCAACAAGAACAGGTTGTCACCAGAACAGAGTGCAACAAGAACAGGTTTATTTGACAGGTATACGTCGTTTCAGATCAGGAACATAACGTTTCTACTGTAAGTTGATTGTTTACATTGCAATAACAAGTTTTAAAAAAATGATGATTTTTTTTTACGCTCTAACTTCAAATTCTATGTTTTATTCTCAAGTCTTTAGTTGCTTTAAGATACAATTAAGACATATCATACGCCTGATTGATCATAAATAAACGAATTCATTCTTTAAAAAAAAACAGAAGAAAAGCCGCTATTAAGAATTAAGTGCTACTCGGGCCCGGATCCCTTTAGACCAGTGTTTCCAACCTTTTTTTGTGCCATGATGCCCCACCCAGGCATTTCTAAAATTCTAAAGGGAAACAAAGCCGACCGTACTCTAAGGGAACCAAGCCGACCGTACACCAAGGGAACCAAGCCGACCGTACACCAAGGGAACCAAGCCGACCGTACACTAAGGGAACCAAGCCGACCGTACACTAAGGGAACCAAGCCGACCGTACACTAACGGAGAGTATCGATATCACGAATAAGTTAGAGTAATGACTTTTTGTAGTCTTTTGTCAATTGAGGAATTTCCATGCCCTGATAGGGAAAGCCACACTTAATCGGTGTTAATAAGTGGGTAGAGACATTGAATAGGCGTCCGTGGGTAAGGATCTGGTTTGGGAGAAAGTCGTCTCTATTAACGTAGCAAGCGAATAACCGAGGGATTCCCGTGATTGAGGTCTGGATATAAGCTAGAGTTTTGGGGAAACTCGACAATGGGAGTCGCTTAGTCAATTATTTTGTCACGTGATGTGAGTAAAAACGAGTAAGATTTCCGGTATAATGTATACAACACACTAGTGCTTGACAACAGTAGCCCGCTACACATTACAACTACACTACATTTCGTCCAATGAAAATTAACAATAAAATAAACAAAGGGGAATGACTCCTGCATCAATATTGAATAAAAACGCAAATGACGTCATGAGCACGCACGGCGCTCAACAACATCCTGCCGATAATAGTATTGATAGTTCCCATCGAATATCGCTCACAAATTTTTCTTGAAATAACTTTCTTCCTTTAATCATAACTGACGTATATTTATTGTCACATTTATGTATTTCATTTAAAAAACGCTTGCATTCCAGAATATTACGAAAGGTAAAATTTTTAATTAACATGACATTGGGGAAGCACTGATGAAGTATCTTTTGTTGTGTGTAGCAGCCTAGTGATGGCTTACTCACATCACGTGACCAAACAAGGAAGTGACTAAGCGACTCCCATTGAGGAAGGGAGAGCCGAGTTGAGTTGTAGCAGTGAGGGAGAAAGGTCGAGTGCGAAGCGGGGCAGGAGTGGAGTCGAAGACAGACGTGACTAGACATCAACGGGATAGAGAGACAAACACGATAGTCAGAGCAGAGTCTAGATCCTGAACGTGTACAGCAGAGCAGATCATTACAGTAACGTCTCACCAGCAACGTGTTGTTACCTGACTGTGCAGTACGAGAGACAAGAGTGAACGAGATTACCATCCAGATATGGCAGTTAGAGAAAAAAGACGGTCGTAGGGCTCTCTGCAATACGAAGATGGAAACTTTATCGGATTATTTGATTTCTGTTTCCTCGCATTAAATGCAGCATTAAATCTGCGAGTTGTTCAAATTTGAAAAATCAGACAAATCCACTAACATTGGCTGCATCATCCAAGTTGAAAAATACAATTTTAATCAAATCAGCCTATATCATTTTCAGACGATCTGATCGACAATAACAAGTAAAGCGGTAAGAGTCACTTCCCATTTTTTGGCGCCAACGAAACGTCACAACTTTTGTTGTCAATATTTTCCCGACGTCACTCAATCAATTTAATGAAATTAATATCTTCGCTTTTCATCAACAAGAGTATTATTTGTTTCTTTGAATTTGGTTATTTAATATATTTATTTTTTTCAAAGACATCGGCTAAGGGGTCGTCCATTAAGTACGTCACGCTATTTTCGACCATTTTTACCCCCCCCCCCCTTTTTCCCCCCGTGTCACAAATCTTGGATTTTTCCCCCCGTGTCCAAAATCTTGGACCCCCCCCCCCTCTAAAGTACGTCACACTTTCGAACAAATAAAAAAAAAAAATAACACCTAATTAAAATTTAATCTAAAACACACTTCACTATTAAGCTGTATTAAAATATAAAATTTCAACTTAATTTCCAGTATCACATTATTAAAATGACTTTAATAGTAGAATAGTTAATTGTCAACAGTTGTCACAGTTATTCATTGAAGCAGTAACTCAATCTAGATTGCATTTGAAAACAAAAATTGCAAGAATTAGACTAGACAATTATATAATACACATCATTTATCGGCTGCTTTTTCATTTACAATCGGTGAGTTCAAGTTTTAAATAATCTTCCGATTATGCAATCTTTTTACACAGGATTAGAAGTAGATTAGCGAAAATTGACCTCACCCAGTGATTAAATAATAAAAAGGACAGTGACATAATCATGCAGCGGACAACATAGAAATAAATATACCTTATGCATGGCGAAAGCAAGGCTATACATAAAACAAGGCTTCGCAACAACATACTAGCGCTCCTGGCGAGAGGAATCGTGAACAACAAATTCAGGAGATACGCATTTCATGCTATTTTGACATAAAACTAATTCAAATTGTGGCAATGTGCCACTATATAAGAGAATCCACTCTCATAGTGTCACTGCTATGGGTAACCCCAAGCACGTACACATCCATTATCCATGGTCATTCAACGTAACACTCAGCCGTGTACTGGCCTTAAAGCACGTACACATCCATTATCCATGGTCATTCAACGTAACACTCAGCCGTGTACTGGCCTTAAATTTTATGTAGGTTATTTAGACGCGGGAATAACCATCCCTGCTACGGGGTTGACCCATGGTCAGCTCGGACGCGGGTTCCCTGTGACTGTGTGTGTGTGTGGGAGGGGGGGCGAACTGGGACTTGAGGTGTGTACATTTTGGGAGATTGTGGTGTGGAACGGATGCGTCGGGTCGATGGCAGGTGTGAGAGATTTTCCTGTCGGCTCTGTCAACGGATTGTACCTTACATTAAAAAAAACTATAGTTCTCAGACCTGATTGTTTTATTTTGATTTTATGTCAACTGTAAGCTACGTCACCACACGGCTACAGTTTTTGGCGTTGTCGGCAGGATTCTTTGAGGACAGTTTTAAAGAAAAGGTAACACAATCATAGACAGAACACACATAGCCCGACCGATGGAGAAAACTGCAGTAGAGCAGCTTCACCTAGCCAACAGTCCACCCAAGCTGTCTAAATTTAGTGGCGAGTGCAATGCAGAGCAGTTTGTGAAGGAAGTAAGGTTATTCCTGCAACTTCAGCCGATGCCCGCAACCTCAGCGGTCATCTGGATAATAGGTGCCCTGGAGGGACGTGCTCGTCAGGACATTTTGGACCAAGCTGTTGCTACGATAGACACTCCAGATAAACTACTGCACTTGATTTTGCAGAACTGGGGTGATCATCGTGACGTCATAACTCTAGCGGCCGCATTCTACCGTAGACAACAATACCTTGGGGAAACTGTCGAGGACTATGCGAAAGAATTGCGCAACATCTTCATGTTAGCTAATTCTGCACGACCTGGCATTCTCCCAGAAGACATACTGCGTGACGTATTCATCCAAGGTCTCCAACCACCCACACTACGCAGAGATGTCAAGGCCTACGCAAGGCTACACACTAGCCGCTCATTTGATGACGTCCGTAGGGAAGCACAACGGTGGATGCGTGAGTACATTTCTGATGTCGCCACCGCCCAGCTCTCAGCATCACCGTCACCTTACCTGACCCGGCTGACAACACAACTTATGGCTCGTATTGACCATCAAGTGGCAGCCAGGGCAGAAAGGTATAACCCTCCATCGCCTGAAAGGGACTGCGACGTCCGTTTTACCGAGTCTACACCAGCACCTACACATCAGCGACGACATAAGCGCAAGCGACAACCCACACGCACGGATGTGTTATGTCGTTGGTGTAGTCGTAGAGGTCACACAGAGCAGGTATGCTGTGCCAAGAAAAATTACATTTCTCAAAGAAATGGACAACCACAACACCCCAAGAGGCGACGGTCAAAAAGGAAATCCAAGATGCCATTTGTCCATGATGCTGCTCACGACCAGCCTACTGCTGGTCAGCATGTGTCAACATATGTAAGAGAGCCTGGTCAGTTTAGCCCTACTGTTGTTGGAACTAAATCTGAGAATGTGCGATCCACAAACTCAGACGCAAATACGATTCTTAAACTTCAACCCCAAAGTGTGACTAATACAGCTGGTCATATTGACCGTCGAAATATTAGGAAGAGATCAACAGTTAATTTTTCTGACACTGTTTTACAGGATGGTTCTGTTAGTGTTGCACCAAAACAACCGGCAGTTTGCCCAGATGTTGAGAGAAGAACCGTTATCATGACCCACACAGTAACACTAAAAACAAAGACACACGTTTTTAATTCTAAGGGAGAACTTCTGAATGTTTTTGAGAAATCTGAAATTTTATTAAAAAATGAAAGTGATCCAATTGAAGAAGCCCATCAAATCACAGAGGATTCAATCCCTACCGTGGTTTCGCCACCACCAACTTCCAGTACAATGAGTACAGGGCACCTGGACGATTTTAGCTCATCCTCACAAACCAGGACATTTAGTTACGACTCAAAATCAACCGTGTCCAGTTTGGATGCTATCCCATCAAGACAGGTTTCACTACAACGGCATGACACATGTGTACCTGTCATTGCTGCTCCCCAACATTCATCACACTCACGAGGTAAACACGTGACAACAACGCAAGTAGTACCTCCACCAGTGGTACCTCCACCAATAGTACCTCCACCAGTAGTACCTCCACCAGTGGTACCTCCACCAGTAGTACCTCCACCAGTAGTACCTCCACCAGTTATACCACGCAGATCACTTGGCATCGCAAATCGAGAGAAACGGAATTAAGGCAGTGGCACAAAAAGACACTAGTCCTAGTTGTTGTTTATGCTAAGTGTTTTAATTTGTTTTTAAATATTCGATCGTTCTTTAAATTTTTATTACAAAGTAGTAGGCCCAGCGGGGACGCTGGGATTTAAACAGTTGGGGTGGATGTGGCAATGTGCC
Organism: Lymnaea stagnalis; assembly: GCA_964033795.1. Classification (NCBI taxonomy): domain Eukaryota; kingdom Metazoa; phylum Mollusca; class Gastropoda; family Lymnaeidae; genus Lymnaea; species Lymnaea stagnalis. The sequence goes on from CAXITT010000011.1 coordinate 162,929, forward strand.
ACTATATAAGAGAATCCACTCTCATAGTGTCACTGCTATGGGTAACCCCAAGCACGTACACATCCATTATCCATGGTCATTCAACGTAACACTCAGCCGTGTACTGGCCTTAAATTTTATGTAGGTTATTTAGACGCGGGAATAACCATCCCTGCTACGGGGTTGACCCATGGTCAGCTCGGACGCGGGTTCCCTGTGACTGTGTGTGTGTGTGTGTGGGAGGGGGGGCGAACTGGGACTTGAGGTGTGTACATTTTGGGAGATTGTGGTGTGGAACGGATGCGTCGGGTCGATGGCAGGTGTGAGGGATTTTCCTGTCGGCTCTGTCAACGGATTGTACCTAGAGCATTAATAAAGCTATAGTTCTCAGACCTGATTGTTATATTTTGTGATTTTATTTAAACTGTAAGCTACGTCATCCACTCGGCTACAAAATGATTCACAAAATTTTTGAAAATTATTTTTAAAGCTATTAAATTCCACTAAAAAAAATTAATAAATTAGAAATATTAAAAAAATAATAATAAATGTGTGACGTCACACATGGCCTGACCCTCCCTCCCCCTTGTCACAAACTGTCACACTTTCTTACACCCCCTCCCCCCTCTGAAGCGTGACGTACTTTATGGACGGCCCCTAAATAACTCACAAATGTTTTACCATTGACCGTTAACAGATAATTCATTTTAATAGCTTTAAAAATAATTTTCAAAAATTTTGTGAATCATTTGAATTAATTTTATGTCAGATTAGCATGAAATGTTTATACCTCCCAAATTTTCCCTATGCATAACACAATGCACTAGTAGCATTTCTGGATTATCACCTTTCAGCAATTTCAAGCAGATTTTTTTCTTGCCCATCATATTAGGGACACCATCTGCAGCACAATATTTTATATTTTTCATTGGTATATTATTGACATCTAAGTAATTTTGTTTAGCTTATCTCTATCTTTGGCGGTAGTGGCGCTTTCTAATGATTTACACACAACATTTCTTCAGCAAAATTCCCTGTATCAAGAGATCTGACGTAAGTTATCAACACACAAATTTCTTCAGCAAAATTCCCTGTATCAAGAGATCTGACGTAAGTTATCAACACACAACATTTCTTCAGCAAAATTCCCTGTATCAAGAGATCTGACGTAAGTTATCAACACACAAATTTCTTCAGCAAAATTCCCTGTATCAAGAGATCTGACGTAAGTTATCAACACACAACATTTCTTCAGCAAAATTCCCTGTATCAAGAGATCTGACGTAAGTTATCAACACACAACATTTATTCAGCGAAATTCCCTGTATCAAGAGATCTGACGTAAGTTATCAACACTGCCTCACCGTTGATTCACCCATTTGCACTTAGATTTTTTGGCTTTTTTTTTCAGCTTTTCAACAAGTTGTATTTCGATATCTTCACCCATTTCGTCTGTTCCTCTGCTAACAGTGGCATCGCTTTCACATCTTTGTCACCTTTCTCCAGCACCGTCTAAGAAATGCTGATCTTGATGGTTTGATGAAATTCTCTCTTATAGTATGACTCTTCCAAGATTTAGCGATGATTAAGGAAATTTCATAACTAGCCTCAAGAGTCCGATTGACAGTTGCAGTATGAGCAGTAAATAGATAGGCCTACTTTAATTTTGCTATTTTTTTTATTTCAAAATACAAACTAAATCATAGTAGACAGTTGGTTTTCAAATTGTAGACAGCTAATTTTCCGATTGCACTTCTAAACAATCCAATTGCCCCCCCCCCCTCTTGTGGTGCGTGTGTCCTACGTTGGGAAAATCCGTTTTAGACTAAATGCTATTCGGATGTCATTTGTGGTGGTTTATTTTAGTTAAACTGAAGAAGTAAGTTTACAAACATATATTCCATTCAATTACCTTTCATTTGATACCAAATTTTATCTCGCAAATCATACAATAATATTTCAAATATTTTTTTAATAAGCCCAACTTCTCATTCTTTTCCGGGTCTGAATCCCGGGTCTGGATTGACGCAGCCTTTTGCTAATAGATCATGAACCGTTGTGGACCGAAACATTATTAAAAATACTTATAAAGCAACATATAACAAAATCTGCTAACTTGTGGGCGTCTGCAATACAACGTTACACCCCAGCCCTCCCCCTTGCCACATATGTCCGCTTTGGAATGACCCCCCCCCCCCCCCAAATAAAAAAAAAAAAAAAATTTGTCTTCGCGGATAGTCTTATGAACGATCCATAACTCTTAAGAAAAAAAAATCAGATTTTCATGTTGCAGTTGCAGTTCCTGAACAATTTTTAAATTATTAAAAATTTAATTGGGGGAAATTGCTGGAAGAAAACTATACGACATATTTCAGAATGATACTATTCTGTTCTTCAAGCAAGTTTTAAAATCCTTTATATTTTATATTAACTTCACTTTTATTCGTTGGTGGCGGACTGGCTGGCTGACAAAATCTTCGGATGGCTAACGGGCCCACTATCGATCTATCGAAACTTGCCACACAGAGTCGTTGCCAATGACAACACATTCTTTGAAATTTTTAGCCACCTCCCCCCCCCTCCCCCAGAAAAGAAATATCAGTTTTTTCTTTTTTTAAGAGGGACATGAATGACAATCCCCGATAACTGCTCTAAAAGATTCTTTAAAAAAAATAAATATCACAATTTGGAGGGGAACATTTTCTTTTGTTTTAAAATTTCTGAAATATATGGTAAAAATGTTAAATAAATCTGAGGTTTAAATGTGGGGGTTGATCATTAGAATATTAATATAGTTCAGGGGCACAAAAAACTGTCCGGTTGGGAGACTTGGGGGAGCATTAATGGGATTCTCATACCCCCCCCCCCAATTGCTTGATATTATAATATTTTATAGAGGATTTGTACGAAAAACATTTTTTAAGGGTTGTTATGAGAAGTTCAGAGAAGACAGCAGGCTGAGTCTGTATTCTGCATGCTCCGTTTTTTGCTTTGCAAATGATTGCCACAATAGGCCAACTATTTTTTTATTACTATACTAATTTAACTGCAAATGCTTAGTTTCTCTATTCATTTAATTTTAAGATTTTTTTTTTTTCCAAATTTAAAACCAGAACATTTTATATTGTTTTGGGTCTAGGCAGGATTAACAAAAAAAAAAANNNTTAAAAAAAAAAAAAAAAAACAAAAAAAAAACGATATTTTTTTTTATTAACTAGTGAGCTCTTCTATTTGTGAGGCGTTCTTTTTCAATTAAAAAATAAATAAATGTTATCCTGATGCAAATTTGGATTATTTAAGTCTTGATAACAAAAAACATTATCACATGTACTCAATCTCTTGATAAGTTAAAAAAAAATCAATGGTAGTTTAAAATCTTGTGTCTTAAGGTTAAATTGCACCGGGTTTCTGCATAACTCAAGTGTCATATTATAAAAAGTACCTGTACTTGTACACGTAACCTTATAATATTTTATTTATATTATTTTATTTATTTCAATTTCACAGTTCATTTTTTAAAACTTTTAGGCTTAGTTTTATTTTAATTTTTAGTTTAGTAATTTAGTTTTTTTTTACTTGTCCCACTTTGATTTTCTGTTGAGGCAGAAGGATATAAATTTCAACATTTTATTTCAAGTTTTAATAACTTCTCTATACTATAACTATACCCGTAACCACCTTGACTTCAAGTCATCACTGTTACTGTTAGTTAGTGTTAGTAGTCTAGTAGTAGTAGTAGTAGTAGTATTAGGCAGTAGCCAGCTTAATTAATCAAATTGAAAAGTATAAGTATAAAATAAAATGAGATTAAAAATTACAGCATCAGCATAGTCATAGTCATAGTCATAGTCAGCATATAGGCATAGTAGTCAGTAGTATCACATCGTCGTATCAACTGGAAAGCTTTATTTCTCAGAATTTAGATAAATATTGTATGTATCGGCGTATAACACGCACTTTTTCTCCCTGAAAATAGGGGGCAAATGATGTGTGCGTGTCATACGCCGATATAATGTTAATGCAAAAGAAATCTGCCCGGGGGGGGGGGCTGGGGAGGAGGGGGAGAGTGGGTGGTTTATGCCGATAAAAGTATAACACGCACTTTTTCTCCCTGAAAATAGGGGGCAAATGATGTGTGCGTGTCATACGCCGATATAATGTTAATGCAAAAGAAATCTGCCCGGGGGGGGGGGCTGGGGAGGAGGGGGAGAGTGCGTGTTTTATGCCGATAAATACAGTATATGTTATATAGCTTCCTGTCCCTTAAGAAAGTTACCAGACACTTCAATGGCCGTGGAATCGTCTTCAAAACAGTGTTTTTCTGACCTTATTAATTGGGTCACCTTTTTTTGTGATGCATCAACCTCGAAGTTTTAATAAAGCACACATTTGAGTTTTAAAATTTATGTCTGATCGGTTATCCTTTTATGAAATTCAGTTAGACCGAGCAATGTGTGCTCTGTAAATATGCAATATTGCAAATTGGTGTCACCCTTTTGATGGTGTCATCCGGTGTGGTCCGCACTCCCCTAGCTACGCCACTGGCTATAACTATAGTATAGTACTAGTTAGGCCGGCAACATTATTGTCATCATAATAATTATATAGTCAATTTCTCAATATAGAGTATTATAGGCCTATAGTGTAACCTATAGCAAAAAATGTAGGTAGGTCAATTAATTGGTACCGGTCTTGGTAGACTACTTATTAAATAAAGTTCAAGATTTGATATTATGTTATATCATATATCACTTTAACTTTATTCAAGGAGGACTATTATTAATAATATTAAATTGACTGAACTAAGACTAAGTAGTCTAAATAATTAATAATACCTACACCATACTACTAATATTACTTAATTACTAATAGTAGGCTACTTAAGTAGGCCTAGCTACTAGTATGTTAGTCTACTTGTCTAGTCACCTGGGCCATGTGTGTGTTTGTGGGGGGGGGGGTGTCAAAGGCATTTATCATGGAAATATGTGTGTTAATATGATATATTAACATTTTGGCAAGAAAGAAAGGGTCTAACTTCAGGCTTGCCACAGTACTGCTAGTATCACCTTGTTGAAATGTTATTACTTATCTGTAACAGTGTAAAGGCATAAAATTCATTATTGCTTTTTAATCTACTCTTATATCTTCACAGTTTTACTGTTAAAACTACAAGCAATAACAGTGTTTGGCTTTTGAGAAATTTTTTTAATGAAACACGTCAAATTCAATGATCTTAATTGATCTTTTTTTTTTCACAAAAATATTTCAGAGATCACATTTTATACAGTTTAAAGAAGGCTACTGTACGACTGGATTGGATATGTCTTACCCTTGTAGTTACAGTATATTATCAAAACTTGAGGAGAGTGTCTTTTCAAAAGTTTACCTTCTGCAACACACAAATGGTGAAAAAGTGAGTTAAATGTTTTTTTTTAATGCCTTATTACACCACTATCCCATTCCATTGTTACACTCCCACCCTTAAGCACATGAATTTGACTGCATTTGCATCTCCTGCCTTAATGATTAATTAAAATTATGAATAAAATGGAGATCATTGATTGAAAAGATTATAGTTTCTTTAGCTTTAACTAAATTTCTGGTTTTGGTGGCTAAAGTAATTAAAACAATAAATAAATTTCAAATGTTTGAACAGGTTATACTTCATCCAATATTTTGTTTTAAATTGAACTTAATCATTTTATATCTTATTACCGGGTAGTACACCTTGAAAGTCACTGATGCTTCAAAGACAAAAAAAAATGAAACAAAAGAGGAAGTGGAAGTACTTATGAGACTTAATCATCCACATCTTGTACAATGCTGCAACTACTTCCTGTCCGGTGAGAGTGATCTATACCTTCTACTAGAACACAATACAGGTGGGACTCTATCTCGGGCCATTGAAAAAAATATCCCAGAACCAAAGGCCCTAAAATGGTTCTCTCAACTGGCCGATGCTATAAGGGTTTGTGTAAACCTTTCTTTTTTTCTTTCAAATTTCCCATAATTTAATGTCTGTTCTATATGTTTTAAGCATGCTGTTTAAAGAAATAAATGTTAAGAAAATTCTTAGGAAACGAGCAGAACAAAGTATGGGAGAACCTGAAAAAAAAGAACGCAACAAAACATCGAATGTGTCGGCAAGAAGCCTTCATCAGAATTAAATAAAAATAACACTTAGCTGTAATGCAGTATCCGAGAGGACAGCAAGAGAAATGTGTAAAAAAATGCTCAGCTGGTTAATAAAAATTGCTGCTGTAAAAATGCTGGCAAAAATTACACTTGATAGTTTATTTGTTTCATTTTTTTTGGGCAATCTGTTGTTTAAGCAGAATGTTATGTATATTAGAAGAACAATTGACACAGAATTGACCCCATTAACATCTAGTCTAGATGTCAGCTGAACCAATGATATGATAATTTTGTAGGTCCTTCCTCTATGTAAATTGACCATAGAAGTAGAAGCATATTGCAGATTCTGATTATTGTGTCACGTACCGGTACACATTTTTTTTCTTGGTTATCCAAAATAAGCAGTTGAAAAAATTCTAAACTTCGGTCAGCGAAGGAGTGGACCCTAAATGATTTCTGTTAGAAAAAATAGCAGTGTTGGTCGTGTGACATGTCGTAACCTATCAGTAACCGTGGGAATCATTAATGAATAGAGTTTACATTACATAGCATAACTAAGTAACACTGAGATAATTAGCTTAAATAATGTGCTTTTTGCTGTCAATAATGAAGGGAAACTCCAATGGGGTTTAGGATTATTGGAAGTTTCCATCAAAATTCTGAACATCACATTTTCAAACCAAGTTGAATGACCTTTTAATAAAAAAAAGGAAAAACATTTTCTAAAACTGCAACAACAATGGAAATGATAAGTTCATAGGATTACAGATTAATTAGACTCAGGGGACATTATTTTTATATAATTTACTTTATAAAATAAACTTAGCGTTGTTTAAGAGTTAAAACCTATCCAGTCATCATAATAAGGCCAAATTTGCTTGTGTGTCAAAAGCGCGAATCTCCAGCTGCACTCCACACACCCTCACAACGATGATCGAGTTGGTCATGGTCAATATGGACTGACGAACTAAAACAGCAGTGTCAAGAAAGTTCTGTTGGGCGGTTGTTAATAGAAATGAGTTTACCTATGGAGAAAAATATTTTTCTAGTTGAGCTTTATTTTCACTTGTATGTAAGGAATTAAGTGATTGGGGGGGGGGGGGCATGTTTGTTTAAAAGTGGGAGAACAAAGATAGATTTAATAAGATGGCACCAAGTAACACAATTTTGGTGTCTGTTATTACAAAATTTTGCCATTATGAAAGTGCATTGTATCAAATTTATTTTCACTTGTATGGAAGGGATTAAGTGATTGGGGGGGGGGGGGCATGTTTGTTTAAAAGTGGCAGAACAAAGATAGATTTAATAAGATGGCACCAAGTAACACAATTTTGGTGTCTGTTATTACAAAATTTTGCCATTATGAAAGTGCATTGTATCAACAGAAGAGATGGTCTGGCAGACCCGTAACTTTTGGGATGGTGAGAATCAAGCCCATTTTACCAGAGGGTTCTGAATTTGCCCTTACAAAATCTGCCAGGAACATCTTTCAAACTCAACATCAGCATGCATACGTCTGCAGATTGTTTAAAAACATAGGTAAATTTTCATACCGCACACAGGTTGGACAACGCTTGATGGAGCCAGGATGAGGTTTTTTGGGAATTTTTGGCTATGGTGTTTGAGGATCAAGTTTATCTAGTAATGTGTGACTCTCCAAAGACCGTCACATTAACTTACTAATCGTACTGTTGATGGAGGGCTTTTCCAGAATCTTGTTACTTTAAACAAAAAATCTCTATTGGAATGGTCTTCCACTTTTTTTCAAACACTATCACCGTTTACATTCACTTATGTACAAGTGAAAATTTTGCTGAACTATGAATAATTTTTCCTCTGTGGAGAGACCCATCTCCAGCAACTGCTTCCCAACACATAATGGTTTTCACTTCTATGGTCACATGGTGGCTGGAGCTATGCACCGCTGACAAACGCAAGATGCAGGAGTTTCAGCACTGTTAGTTTCAGGACATGCTGTTTTTATTCAAACTTTAATCTAAAATAAAACAAAAATGTTATATTTTATTGTTTAGTATCTACATTCTATTCTTTTGCTAATATCTACATTCTATTCTATTGTTTAGTATCAACATTCTACTTTTGCTAATATCTATATTCTATTATATTATTTAATATCCACATTCTATTCTATTGTTTAGTATCAACATTCTAATTTTGCTAATATCTACATTCTAATTCTATTATTTAGTATCTACATTCTATGAAAGTGATCCACCGTGACTTGAGGCCCGACAATATTTTTCTTGACAATGATGGTAACATCAAAATTGGGGACTTGGGAACTGCAAGGTATAAGCATAGTAGAAGTACAGTGAAAATAGTTAAAGTCATGATAGTTGGTTTTGTGACACCAGATCTATCATCTTTATATAAATCATTGTCGCTTTGATGTGTATTGAATCCCTCCTCTGTATTGAATCCCTCCTCTGTATTGAATCCCTCCTCTGTATTGAAAAATACAGAGTGGAATAGATGCAAATATTCCTTTTAGAAATTATGTGAAAATGTTGGATGATCATGACATTGTTCAGTTTAAGGCGTTGGTTACCAACCTGTTTGACTAGCGGAGCCCATTTTAGAATCACTTTCTTTGGCTGAGCCCCCTTAAGCCTATCCTGTGTTTAACAAGTTAAAGTGTTAAAACATTGTGTAACGGGGGAGAGAATGGCTCTGGACCCACTGAAAATTGCTTGGAGAGCCCTTAGGGCTCCACGGAGTACAGGATGGGAACTGTTTTTTAAGATGTTTGAAATTTATATAACAAATAATTAATGTATTGAATGCTTTTATATACATAATTATTGAATTGTACTGTATTCAGTCAAAAATGATGTTAATTGACTTGTAGGATAACATTTACTTTGTACCAAGATTGATCAAAGTTCTGTCCAGACATTTTGACAATGGTGTCAATTTAAAGAGATTGGAGTTATGTAGTATATTTGGTTTTTGTTGCTAGACACTCATGTGGTTAATATGAATGGAATACCCATGATAGTACATCAGTGATTTTTAAAAAAAATATTTTTTTGACATACATTTCTTACAAGCTCTTAAAGATTTCACAAAGCTTTGCGTATGGACTGCATCTGAAAGTTCTGTTTTAGAACTTTGAACTTTTGCTTTTACAATCATTTCCAACTTAAATGTGATCAGTTCATTTCATGCATTTTATTTTGAAATAAAATTTATTGGTAACACTTATCAGTAGAGACTTAGATATATTTTCACTTCATTGAAAATACCACTTGTTCCTCTGCAATGTAGCTGTTATACCATTGAATTATTTACACACTTCAGACAGCAAGAAACTGTAGCATTAAGTGGTGATGCACCAGCGGGTACACCTTGTTACATGAGTCCACAAATCATAAATGGAAAACCGTACACAGAAAAGGTACTTTTTCAAATTCGTATACTTCTGTAAGATTGTTACTCCAAAGAAGGTGGGCAAAAAGATATTACAGTGTGAACCAAACATAAATAGTAGTCTAGAATATTCATAATATCACTTCATAGATGAAATGTGTACAATATAATTTTCTTGTAAACCTTAAATTGTAATCATAAAGATTAGCAACTATCAACAAGCCAAAATTTAATAATTATTTAACAAAAAAATGCATACAATTTTTTTTTGCAGCAAAATTTTTTGCTAATAGTATTAGAAATATTATTTCACAGCTGCATTGAATCCCTCCTCTGCATTGAATCCCTCCTCTGCACTGAATCCCTCCTCTGCATTGAATCCCTCCTCTGCATTGAATCCCTCCTCTGCATTGAATCCCTCCTCTGCATTGAATCACTCCTCTGCATTGAATCCCTCCTCTGCATTGAATCCCTCCTCTGCATTGAATCCCTCCTCTGCATTGAATCCCTCCTCTGCATTGAATCCCTCCTCTGTATTGAATCCCACCTCTGTATTGAATCCCTCCTCTGTATTGAATCCCTCCTCTGTATTGAATCCCTCCTCTGCATTGAATCCCTCCTCTGTATTGAATCCCTCCTCTGCATATTTAGATGACATCTTCCTTGAATGTTTAAGTTGAATTCTTGACTTATTCAGATGAGATAATAATAATACATGGTTGCTTTGAAAGCTTGGTGTAGGGTAGACAACAAAAATAAAAAAAAAATAACAGAGACTGAAAACTCTCTAGTTGCTAAAATGTGTCTTTTTGGATATTCAATCATAGTTTAAAATGATCTGAGCCAAGGTTTATTGTGTATTTTCAAAAAGCATCTTTCAAAGTTAAGTTATAGTTATACCGTACGTCATTGTAGACTGAATGATTTTATAGTTATACCGTACATCATTGTAGACTGAATGATTTTATAGTTATACCGTATGTCATTGCAGACTGAATGATTTTATAGTTTTACCGTATGTCATTGTAGACTGAATGATTTTATAGTTATACCGTACGTCATTGTAGACTGAATGATTTTATAGTTATACCGTATGTCATTGTAGACTGAATGATTTGATCCTTTCAATTTTATTATTGTTTCATTTTATCACCAGTCAGATATTTGGAGTCTTGGCTGCATTTTTTATGAGATACTTGCTCAGCAAGCGCCTTTCAGCTTTCCCAAGCTCAGTTCTATTATATATGAGCATGTAAGTAAATCTAAAAAAAACATTGTGTTTGTTACTGTAGCATGGTAAGATTGTGTTTGTTACTGTGGCATGGTAATATTGTGTTTGTTACTGTAGCATGGTAACATTGTGTTTGTTACTGTGGCATGGTAAGATTGTGTTTGTTACTGTGGCATGGTAACATCGTGTTTGTTACTGTGGCATGGTAACATTGTGTTACAATGACACCGTACCATTGTAACACAAACAATGACACCGTTGGTAACATTGTGTTTGTTACTGTGGCATGGTAACATTGTGTTTGTTACTGTGGCATGGTAACATTGTGTTTGTTACTGTGGCATGGTAACATTGTGTTTGTTACTGTGGCATGATAATATTGTGTTTGTTACTGTGGCATGGTAACATTGTTTGTTACTGTGGCCTGGTAACATTGTGTTTGTTACTGTGGCATGGTAAGATTGTGTTTGTTACTGTGGCATGGTAAGATTGTGTTTGTTACTGTGGCATGGTAAGATTGTGTTTGTTACTGGGGTATGGTAACATTGTGTTTGTTACTGTGGCATGGTAACATTGTGTTTGTTACTGTGGCCTGGTAACATTGTGTTTGTTACTGTGGCCTGGTAACATTGTGTTTGTTACTGTGGCATGGTAACATTGTGTTTGTTACTGTGGCCTGGTAACATTGTGTTTGTTACTGTGGCATGGCAACATTGTGTTTGTTACTGTGGCATGGTCACATTGAACCAAACAGAATAAAGAAAATGATGGAGCAACTGACTTTGTAGACTTTGAGTAACACGAAGACTGTAGAGGAATATCTGTATCAGAAGAAGAGAAAAAGTCACTTCTTTACATTTCTGTGTTTTACAAATTTCTGCTCTATTTCATGCCAGCACTGGCACAGTTTTATTTGAAAAAAGTGATTCTTTATTAAGTATAGAGCAAGGTTGCCTACTCTACTAGGTATAGAGCAGGGTTGCCTACTCTACTAGGTATAGAGCAGGGTTGCCTACTCTACTAGGTATAGAGCAGGGTTGCCTACTCTACTAGGTATAGAGCAGGGTTGCCTACTCTTCTAGGTATAGAGCAGGGTTGTCTACCTTCCTTATATTTAAGGATAGTCTGTACAGGGAACATTTAACAAAGTCCACAATAATTTTTGATTTTCCAGTAAAAAAAAAAAAAGACACTGTCCATTTGAAACCAAATAAAATAGAACATCTCATCGTCTATTTTGTAACTTATTTCTGCTCAAAGGATGAGTTTTATTTCTCCCAGCCTCCAGCAATACCAAACATGGCCTATGGATTGAATATACGTTTCTTTATCAATACAATTCTGGACAAAGATGATGCCAGACGACCCTCAGCACAGTGGATTCTTGATAAAGTTGTTGTGAGTTATGATCTAGTCATTTTTATCAATAGGTGTTTATTGATACATTTTATTGAGTAGGACTGAGCTGGGTTTGTTTTTGTCCGGGCATTTTGAGACTGTACCGGGTGGGTCCGGGCATTTTGAGACTGTACCGGGTGGTTCTGGGCATTTTGAGACTGTACCGGGTGGGTCAGGGCATTTTGAGACTACCCAGTGGGTCCGGCATTTTGAGATTGTACCCGGTGGGTCCAGGCATATTGAGACTGAGCCCAGTGGGTCTGGGCATTTTGAGACTGTACCCAGTGGGTCCGGCATTTTGAGACTGTACCCGGTGGGTCCGGGCATTTTGAGACTGTACCCGGTGGGTCTGGGCATTTTGAGACTGTACCGGGTGGGTCGGGCATTTTGAGACTGAACCCGGTGCATCAGGTTATTACAATTCAGGAACCTTCAATAAGACTAAGAGAGAAAATCTTTTACATTAAATGGGGAAAAGTGAAAATTGCATGTATAGATGCATTAAGGGGCCATCCATATATTATGTACAAAACTCATGTGTAGATACATTTAGGGGCTATCCATATATAATGTACACAACTCATGTAAATATGTATTAAGGGGCCATCCATATGTTAGATGAACAACTGATGTATAGATGCATTAAGGGGGTAGGGGCCTGATTAAATCTTAATTTGTAAAAAAATTATCGAAATGTTTAATTTTTTTCAAATTTGAAAGTTCAACATTCATAGAATCGACCACATATAAATTGATTAAAACAGGGATAACAATAAACAGCTGATTTTGAACTCCCTACCTCTTTGAAAAAGTTGACCTAATTTTAGTAAGATTATTAAATATTAAACAATAAGACCCTTTTGACACCTGGAAAACTCTATTTTTAAGTATCAGAATGGGCCATTATAATATATAAACGGAAAGGTGATATCATGGGCTATTTTACTGTTATGAATTATGAGCATTAAGTAGATTTTCCATAAATATTCAAGCCCTCAAATGTATCAAAAATAATATTTCATTGGATGACTATTTTTTTTCAATTTTTTCATCGGTGTAAAATGTAACCATGGCCCTTATTTTGTTCATGCATGCGCAGCCCAGTTTTCTCCTTCGAATTTCTTTCCTAGCGACTCTTTCTTAGACTGACTTGTTACCGGCGCATCAATTTCCAACATTTTTTTTCTACAAAAAATTATAATATGCTCTTCTAAGAGGCCTAAAAAGGGGGAGAGACCGGTTTGGTAAAAGCAATGAAAATAAAAAAACCTAGGGGAATTCATCACCCGGAAACTAACTGAAGTTTATAATTCAAGGTAAGTTTGCTATTAGTAAAAGTAAAACTAGAAATTAGGACCACAGGCCATGTCATGTCATAGTTCATACTATTACTGGTATTGTGGTAGTAGTCTCTTATTAAAACTTTTTAGACTTTGTGTTATTTTGGTGTGACCAGTCTTCCTGTTTCCATTGTTTAGGTTATGTTTATGCGGGGGGGGGGGGGGGGGGGGTGGGAGACTGCATAAATTATTGATATTATAAACATTTTTTTTTTTTTTTTTTTAGGGGGGGGGGGGGGGGGGGGGGGGGGGTGTCGGGAACTGACTTAATTAGTATACATATAAACATTTTTTTTGTTTTGTTGTTACGTGCAACATGGTGATTGAAGAACCTTACTAGTATTAGATAGCATATGGATTTAGCAAAGACTGTTTTTGTCAGGGGCATATATTGCAAAAGAAATTATTTCAATCATAAGAAAGACCTAAGCTCATTGTTAATTCATTTTAATGATGGAAATCCATTTCAAGGGGGTCATACAACTACAAATTCTTTTTTTTTTACAGTTCATCCATGAATGCTGACTTGAGTGAGCCTGCAGTCATGACAGAAACTACTGGACTGCTAAAATGTAGTAGAGCGGAGCAGAGGTTCACTGTTTAAAATAATGCAACGGAGGGAATACTTGACAACGACTCGTACACAATGGTTCACAATGGTACATCAAAACTACCTCCAGTCTCCTCGATCAGTAGAGGGATGTACAAATTGCAGAGGCAACAGCCTACAGCTATTTCCAAAAAACGACAACAAACAAATGGTCTGGCTGCCCATTTAAAAAGGTGCTGTCCAGATTGTATGCCAGAGTGGTCAGAGTGGTCAGATTGGACATCTGCACAAGTGAATAAGCAGTTTGACATTAATTACCTAACAATTATAGGTCGTAGCGACAATGGAATTGGGTGTGCTATGTTGCATTCTTTGTTTTCGGCAATGAATATTAAATCGCAGATGCACCACAAAACCTATTATAGGTTGTCAAAAACTCTCAGCACGGCAGGAAAAGAAGCAGCAGATGAAGCAATGTGCCAAGCTGCTCGGCAGCAAAAGAAGCAGCAGATGAAACAATGTGCCAAGCTGCTCGGCAGCAAAAGAAGCAGCAGATGAAACAATGTGCCAAGCTGCTCGGCAGCAAAAGAAGCAGCAGATGAAGCAATGTGCCAAGCTGCTCTTGTTGTTTGTGAAAGAGCAAGAGCTGCAGACCCCCAAACAGACTAAGCCAAAAGCAAAACAGGGTGTCCTATCATCTCAATGCCCTATGATGGCACCTGGCAAAAGCAAAACAGGGTGTCCTATCATCACTGTGCCCTATGATGGCACCTGGCAAAAGCAAAACAGGGTGTCCTATCATCACTGTGCCCTATGATGGCACCTGACAAAAGCAAAACCGGGTGTCTCATCATCACTGTGCCTTATGATGGCACCTGGCAAAAACGAGGCCATTCATCTCACAGCGTGGTTGGTGTTGCAATCGACGTGGACGGTGGCCTAGTTTTAGTTACGCATGTAATCAGCAAGTATTGTAAAATGTGTGCCGCTGGGCCAAGGCCGGGTTCACCTGAATTTGTAACCTGAATGGAAAAACACAAACCCAGTTGTCAGAAGAATGCAATGGAGACTGTGTCAGACAGGATGATCTTTTCAAGATCAGGCAAAAAGAGAAATGTAATTTATGGCACAATGCTTTGTGACGAAGTGCAGAAGTGTTATGAAATTGAAATAACAAAAGAGGACTGTATAAATCATATCACAGAGAGGACCATATAAATCATATCATAAAGAGGACCATATAAATCATATCATAAAGAGGACCATATAAATCATATCGCAAAACAGACTGTATAAATCATATCATAAAGAGGACCATATAATTCATATCGCAAACGGACTGTATAAATCATATCATGAAGAAGACTGTATAAATCATATCATAAAGAGGACCATATAAATCATATCGCAAAACGGACTGTATAAATCATATCATAAAGAAGACCATATAAATCATATCGCAAAACGGACTGTATAAATCATATCATAAAGAGGACCATATAAATCATATCGCAAAACGGACTGTATAAATCATATCATAAAGAAGACCATATAAATCATATCGCAAAACGGACTGTATAATTCATATCATAAAGAGGACCATATAAATCATATAGCAAAACGGAATGTATAAATAATATCACAAAGAGGACTGTTTAAATAATATCGCTGCAAAAAAATGTTTAATGCTTTGGAAAATGTGAAAAAAAATCAAAGAAACTTAAAATCACCAACTGACAAAATCAGTTATTGAGAAAATAACTAATAAATAAATTCAAAGAATTTAAGAGACAATGCACCATGTACATAAAATAAAACAAGGTGAATTCTTTCACATGATGATTACCGACAAAACTCTTAACCACAGAAATTGTCCAGAGGGGGAAAATTCTTGGTGCCGCTACCAGAGAGCAGTAAAGACTGGTCTCCATGAAAACACAGACCTACATTTTCATCACAAGTTTGGAGTATTATCTATTATTGTAAGATTCACGGAATCAAATCTGTTTAACCGCTGTACTAAAACAGGTACGCAGGATGTCTACGAAAGTTTCATCTCGTTGATTTGGCAGTGCTGCCCTAAAACTGTGTTTTTTTCCATGGCAGCAGTGGAGAGGGAACATCACTTGCCACTTTATCGTTTAACTGTGGTCTGGTGGGACTAAAGTTGGTCCTAGAGAAAATTGGATTAAAGTGGGGGGATTTAGTCAATATGTCTGCTACAAGGATGTTGGAATCCAAATGTAACAATCCATAGAAACAGACACTGGGCATTTAGACAATATGTCTTCTACTCTACAAGGATGTTGGAATCCAAATGTAACAGTTCATAGAAACAGACACTGGGCATTTAGACAATATGTCTTCTACTCTACAAGGATGTTGGAATCCAAATGTAACAATTCATAGAAACAGACACTGGGCATTTAGACAATATGTCTTCTACTCTACAAGGATGTTGGAATCCAAATGTAACAATTCATAGAAACAGACACTGGGCATTTAGACAATATGTCTTCTACTCTACAAGGATGTTGGAATCCAAATGTAACAGTTCATAGAAACAGACACTGGGCATTTAGACAATATGTCTTCTACTCTACAAGGATGTTGGAATCCAAATGTAACAATTCATAGAAACAGACACTGGGCATTTAGACAATATGTCTTCTACTCTACAAGGATGTTGGAATCCAAATGTAACAGTTCATAGAAACAGACACTGGGCATTTAGACAATATGTCTTCTACTCTACAAGGATGTTGGAATCCAAATGTAACAATTCATAGAAACAGACACTGGGCATTTAGACAAAATGTCTTCTACTCTACAAGGATGTTGGAATCCAAATGTAACAGTTCATAGAAACAGACACTGGGCATTTAGACAATATGTCTTCTACTCTACAAGGGTGTTGGAATCCAAATGTAACAATTCATAGAAACAGACACAGGGCATTTCCAAGTGGAAACAGAAGAATCTTTAAAAAAGACGCTTTGAGCGAGAGCACCTCAATGAAGTTGAAGAAGGGGAACCTATGTTCCTGGTTCCTTTCAACAATTGATTTTGTTTATAAATGATCATGGTTATGATGCTGTACAAAAGAAAATAAGCCACATCACCATCTTTCTAAAATAAACTTTGTATTTTTCACTTTCAACGTTTAAAATTGATTTTTTTTCAAAATTGTTTTTATTCTGTTTTTTTGTAACATAGTGTTGTAAAATCTCAGCTAATTTAAAAACTATAGTCTTAAAATTTTGTGTGTATCTTCCTTGTTGTGGGGAATGATCCATACAAAATGTAATTTTTCTTCAATTAATTTTTTATTTACTTTTGATGATAAATTTTTAAGTTTTCTGCTGAGGCAAAATAAAAAAAATAAATAGTATTTACTATTTTGAAAAAATTAAACTATTGGTAGCATTCCATGTTATCAGTAGCCATTTAAGTTATCTTTACCCATCAATGTGATCAGTAGGCTCCAATGTTATCTGTGGCCATCCATGTTATCAATAGCTACCCATGTTATCCGTGCCCATCAATGTGATCAGTAGCCATCCATGTTATCGGTAGCCATCCATGTTATCTGTGCCCATCAATGTGATCAGTGGCCATCCATGTTATCTGTAGCCATCCATGTTATCTGTGGCCATCAATGTGATCAGTGGCCATCCATGTTATCTGTAGCCATCCATGTTATCTGTGGCCATCAATGTGATCAGTAGCCATTCATGTTATCTGTAGCCATCCATGTTATCTGTGCCCATCAATGTGATCAGTAGCCATTCATGTTATCTGTAGCCATCCATGTTATCTGTGCCCATCAATGTGATCAGTGGCCATTCATGTTATCCGTAGCCATCCATGTTATCTGTGGCCATCAATGTGATCAGTGGCCATCAATGTGATCAGTGGCCATTCATGTTATCTGTAGCCATCCATGTTGTCTGTGCCCATCAATGTGATCAGTAGCCATCCATGTTATCTGTAGCCATCCATGTTATCTGTGGCCATCAATGTGATCAGTAGCCATCCACATTATCTGTGGCAATCCATGTAATCAGTAGCCATCCATGTTATCTGTGGCAATCCATGTAATCAGTAGCCATCTATGTTATCATTAGCCATCCATGTTATCTGTGGCCATCCATGTTATCAGTAGTCATCAATGTAATCAGTAGTCATCCATTAACGTGATCATTAGCCATCCATGTTACTGGTACCCATCCGTGTTCAAGTAGCTATCCATGTTATCAGTAGCCACCCAATTAGTTACATTAAAAGTTCACCATTAATGTTATTCTTGTCTCACTATTCGATTTGAAACAAAAATCTGATTGCTTCATACTTACAATTTCTTTAATGATATCTCTCAGGAACTACAAGGTAAGCCCTATATTCCTGGACCCAATGTTCATCTGCCTAAAGTTGCCGTTGACAAGACAGCTGTGCACGAGTCTCTCAGGCTGTTCCACGAACAAGGAAAACTAGACTGTTTACAAACTTCTGAGGCTGGCAACAGTTCCAGCTGGTGGTACGTGCCGTTGGCCGTAGGTGCTGGATTACTAACTGCCGCCCTCTTATCTGGTGGCAAAAAAACAAAGGAGGGTGAAGGTATTGACAAGAATCCAAAGAAGTAGATTGTGCACAATATTGGTGTACAGCAGATGGGTACAGCAGTTGTGTACAGCAGTGGTGTGCAAAATGTGTACAGTAGTTCTGTGCAGCTGTTGTGTGCATCATGTGTACAGTAGTGGTGTACAGCAGTTGTGTGCAGCAGGTGTGTACAGCAGTTCTGTACAGCATTTTTACAGCAGTTGTGTGTAGCAGTTGTGCGCAGCATGTGTACAGTAGTGGTGTACAGCAATTATGTACGGCAGTGGTGTACAGCAGTGTGTGTAGGAGTTGTGTTCAGCATGTGTACATCAGTTGTGTGCAGCAGTTGTGTGCAGCATGTGGACAGCAGTTATGTACAGCAGTGGTGTACAGCAGTGTGTGTAGGAGTTGTGTTCAGCATGTGTACATCAGTTGTGTGCAGCAGTCATGTGCAGCATGTGTACATCAGTTTTGTACATCCGTTGTGTGCAGCAGTCATGTGCAGCATGTGTACATCAGTTTTGTACAGCAGTTGTGTGCAGCAGTCATGTGCAGCATGTGTACATCAGTTTTGTACATCCGTTGTGTGCAGCAGTCATGTGCAGCATGTATACATCAGTTTTGTACATCCGTTGTGTGCAGCAGTCATGTGCAGCATGTGTACATCAGTTTTGTACATCAGTTGTGTGCAGCAGTCAATAACTAGTGTGCATCCAGCCTTAAGTCACCAGTTATTTATACAATTGGATATTCAGAATGTATCTGTATTTATTTCTGGACATATTGCTTTTGAAACTTCATCTAAAATGTAATCAACATTTAAAGTTAACCTCATGATCATAGTTGCTAAAAAATTTGATGATGTGAATAGCAGTAGTGTATGATTAACTCCAAATGGCTTCTCATACTGTTTTGCCAGACCTTAATCACTTCAAATGGCTTCTCATACAGAATTACTAGTCCTTGATCACATAAGATGGCTTCTCATACTGTATTACCAGTACTTGATCACATAAGATGACTTCTCATACTGTATTACCAGTACTTGATCACTCCAAATGACTTCTCATACTGTATTAACAGTACTTGATCACATAAGATTACTTCTCATACTGTATTACCAGTACTTGATCACTCCAAATGACTTCTCATACTGTATTACCAGTACTTGATCACATAAGATGACTTCTCATACTGTATTACCAGTACTTGATCACTCCAAATGACTTCTCATACTGTATTACCAGTACTTGATCATATAAGATGACTTCTCATACTGTATTACCAGTACTTGATCACATAAGATAACTTCTCATACTGTATTACCAGTCCTTGATCACATAAGATGACTTCTCATACTGTATTACCAGTCCTTGATCACATAAGATGGCTTCTCATACTGTATTACCAGTCCTTGATCACATAAGATAACTTCTCATACTGTATTACCAGTACTTGATCACATAAGATGACTTCTCAAAACCGTATTACCAGTACTTGATCACATAAGATGACTTCTCATACTGTATTACCAGTACTTGATCACATAATATGACTTCTCATACTGTATTACCAGTCCTTGATCTCTCCAAATGACTTCTCATACTGTATTAACCAGAGTCAACACTGCTTACTGTGGTCCCTAACTTTTAGGATCACTGGCTAAAATATGTTAAATATTAGTGCATATTTCATGAGTAATACATGAATACAGTACAGCTGTAAATGTCATAGGTATTGTTTGTAATACATGAATTCAGTACAACTGTAATTGACATTGGTACCAGCATTGTTTGTTACACATGAATTCAGTATAATTTGGAATATATGAATTCAATATACCTATAAATGACATAGGTACCGGTATTGTTTGAAATGCATGAATTCAGATACTCTATAAATGACATTTGTACCAGTATTGTTTAAAATACATGAATTCAGCACAACTATAAATGACTTTGGTATTGTTCGTAATACAGGAATTCAGCACTGTTAGTTTATCAAGAGTCATGAGTTTCAGTGCTGTTTATTTATCAAGATTCACGATTTTCAGTATTACTAATGTACATATTATGTTTCTGGATTAAAGTAACATTGTTAAAGGAAAGAACTTGTGTTGAATTCAGTGTGATTATGACGTGTGACCGTGTCAAAGAAGATGATGAAAGAAATCAATCAAATACAAATTGGTGTCAGGAGGGACTTTCATCTGGGATTGGTAAACCTCATCATTTTCTTACTTTGAGGTGCAAGAACTTTAATTTTATTTCAACTTTACAATCACCTTCGCCTGTTCCCGTGGTCCATGGTCGGAGCCGTGTTGCTACCGTGTATCAAGTTTGAATGAGCTACACACGCCAGTGACTCTATTCAGCTACCTATGGCCTGTCCTATATCAGATTATCATGCCCAGTTCCATTGAGTTACCAACGTCCTTTCCTGCAGCAAGTTACCTATGTCCTGTCCAGTTCCAGTGAGTTACTGCCCAGTAACGGCGAGTTAAAAACGCACTGCACTAAATCAAGCTGCATACGCCCTGTCCATTATCTTCAAGGTACCTACGCTCTGTCCAGTATCGGTGAGTTGTCAAGGAACTGTTGCCAAGAAGCTTGTACCGTGCCATGGTCCAATGATCCATGCTTGTACCGTGCCATGGACCATGATTGTACCGGGCAATGACCTATGCTTGTACTGTGCCATGGTCCATGCTTGTACCGTGCCAAGGTCCATGCTTGTACCGTGCCACGGTCCATGCTTGTACCGTGCCAAGGTCCATGCTTGTACCGTGCCATTGTCCATGGTCCATGCTTGTACCGTGCCATTGTCCATGGTCCATGCTTGTACCGTGCCAAGGTCCATGTTTTTACCGTGCCATGGTCCATGCTTGTACCATAATAGGAATTACCAGCATGGACACACCAAGAAAGTTTTGTATTGGAGATTTTCATCCAACAACCAAATTTACTCCAACGATCCATAACGTGCCATAAGAGTCAATTTTTCGGACATCAAACTTAACCTTAACGTGAACACCATACATACGTCCATTTATTATAATACGACAGACAGTCGCAGTTTCCTGCTATACTCATCGTCCCATCTTCAATCATCCCTTCCTTTTCTCCATTGCTTAGACTAAAAAGATTTTTGGGAATGGATGGCGGAAATGTTGTGTTTTTTTTTTGCCAACGTAGGTTATCAGTTATAACGTATCGTGTTATTGATGCAATCAAATTAAAAGTATGACTAGACTGGATTCGTTTAACGTGACTCATTCTGGCAATGGGGATAGGTCTAAATACATTTTTAACTTTTCATCCCCATAACCTTATTGGCTAGTTTTCTTGTTCTCAAAAACCGGTCCATTCATATTGCAGACCCTGTCCCCAATTAGATTTTTTAAAAACCTCCTCTTTTCGCTTTCCGGAAGGGCAAGAACCACAGGGACATGCTTGTTAGAAGCCAGCTCTCTGTAATTAAAGCAGGCTCAGACCGTATCCGGAAATTTGATCGAAAGAAATTTCGTCGACGGTAAATTGGTCGACGGTAATATGATCGAACGGAAATTTGGTCGAATCTTCTTTTCAATTTTTACGTTACAATTTTGAATCAAATTTCTTTTTGAACGAATTATTTTGTTTTACTAAATATTATAGTGCGTTCAAAAAGAAAGTTGACGAAAATTTTAACGTGCAAACAGAAAAAAAGATTCGACCAAATTTCCGTTCGATCAAATTACCGTCGATCAATTTACCGTCGGCGAAATTTCTTTCGATCAAATTTCCGATAACCGGCACAGACACCAAAAAAAGGTGCAACCCTAGCCGCTGTAACACTCGTACCTGCGTGATTGAAATTGATAAGATCACTTTCCCTCTGAAAGTCTTCAGAATCAAAGATGGCTTTACATGCACAAGTCGCAAGTCCTTTGTAAAAAATTGCGGTAAATCATACGTAGGAGAGAAAGGTCTTCGCCTTGGAGTCCGTTTTAGAGAACACCTATATAACATAAATAAACAATCCCTCTACCCAGTTTCCAAACATTTAAATAGTGAATTGAATTGAATGGTGCTTGTATCCATGCTACTTTAGCATGCTCACAGAGCTCTGATGTTCTTAAATCTATTTAAATAAAAAAGTCTTTATATGTTTCTTAAACTATTTTTATCATTTTCAGTGTCACTCAAAAATTGAGATAAACTTTACCATAATTTTGGCGATATCGCTTCAAAAGAGCGCACTCCGTATGACGCTGTCCTGTGTTCATCCACACTGGGAACTCTCAGGAAGGACTTTGTTGAAGAGCGCATGTTCTTTAAGGATACGTGTTTAGAGATCAGTTCTTTAAGATATTCCGGTGCAGTTCGTGAGACCGGTTTAGAGTATGACAGTAATACACCGGATATGATTTATTTGGAAAGTAAATTAAGAACAAGATTTGTTTGACTCCATACGCTAGAAACCCAATCCATAATTTGACATAGCTGCCATGTCTTTATCCTTTTTAACATTTTCTTATTTCCACAATCTTCCTTTCCGTTCTGCCCAACTTTGTTGTTGTCAGGTACTTGCGCTCACTTATATTCTTTTCGCTCATTTTTAAATAGGTTAGGCCTACATGCGTGTGTGCGTGTGTTTATATACATTTCAGTTTTTTATCAAAAGGGTTAGGGGGGGGGGGCAAAACCAAACCTTGGTCGGCTTGTTACGTTGTTATTACTAGGGGCGCCACAATACATATCAATTTAAACAAAACCTGCAAATTGAGGGGCGGTGGCAAATGGCACACCATGCCCTACCCAAAATGACGTCGCTGAGTGGGGCTGAACATTTTAACAAAACACGCACTTTTTATATTCAGGCTCCTGAACTATAGTCATATTCTAATGACCCTTCTGTCTTGACACCGCAGATTTATTTCACAAACTGTTTCAGAAATACGACATAAGATATTGCGCACCAAACGCACTTATGAAATTTTATTGAAAAGAATCTCATTTAGCGCAGTAATCGGGAATTTTATTTCGTTAAATCAGTGTCATAATATTTCCTTCCTGCTCTCTTTGAAAAAAAGAGTGACATTTTGGGGTTGGGGGTAGGGCTGAAAACTCGAAAGGAGGAGTTGTCATTTGAAACAAGTCTATGTTCCAAGTTTTACCTCGATAGGTTTACGGGAAGTGGGTCAATTAACCGTAAAAAAACGTTGCTAACCCCTCCCCCCACCCACTCAGCCAGCCACCCAGGCATCTACGAAAAGAGCGAAGCTAATATAAATGATTTAACTGGCCCAACAGTTGTTAATATTATTAGTTCAAAACCCTTCAGGTTTTCAATTTTCATTTTAAAGTGCATTTGTAGCGAAATTACATTTTTTATAGCACATACAATACACAATTTTGCAATACTTGGACCAAACAAAGTCGCATTGAAAATCTACCAATTAATTGATGTTTTAAAGCATGCCGTTCTAAATATAGATTTATTAAATATAACTTTCCTTGAATGCCCCTCAAAGCCATTCAAAATAAAAATGATTTTAAAAAATATTTTCATTCTTTACATCATTACTTTAAGTTTAAGAAAAAATTACAACTTTTGGGGTAATAGGATTAGGACAAAACTATCCCAGAACCATTTATGAGTTAGGATTTTTTTTTTTTTTTAATCTAATCTAAGGGTTATTTTAGTTACATTGTTTTAAGACTATCTTAGCGCCCTTATCTTAGGGTTATCTTAGTGCACTTATCTAGGGGTTATTATTAATATTATTATATTAAGTGGTTTTATATTGCGTAGTACCCTGGCCTAGGGCTGGGCTCACCACGCTGTACATACAATTTAACAAACATAATAAAAAAACTTAAAATATTAATTAAATAAAACAAAACAAATGTATATTTAAAACTTTTTACATGTCAAGCCATGGACGACACCCAGCAGCATCGTTTTGCGGTCAGAGGTGGGAATCAATCAGGATAGTATACTTTGAAAAGATGTGTTTTGAGTGCAGTTTTGAAGGTTGTGATGGTCGGGATATTGCGGATGTGTAGTGGAAGAGAATTCCATTGTTTGGGTGCACAGAAAGAGAACGATCGTTCACCGTATGTTTTTGTGCGAGTCTTGGGGACAGAAAGAATACGCGCGTCTGCGGAGGAGCGAAGCTGTCGAAGGGGTGAATAGACAGAAAGAAGTTCGGTTTGATAGGAAGGGGAGGAATTCGAGAAAAATTTGTGGCAGAGAACAGATAGTTTGTAGTCATTCCGTGCTTGTACAAGGAGCAAATGAAGTCAATGAAGTAGTGGTGTGACGTGATCACGTTTTCTTGCCTTTAGAATTAGCCTAGCAGCCGAGTTTTGAACCTTTTGTAATTTTTCTAAGACGTGTTTTGGTGAACCTGATAGGATTGTCTTATCTCCTTGATCAGTGGGTTGTTACACATTCAGATCAATGGTTTGTTACACATTCAGATCAGTGGTTTGTTACACATTCAGATCAGTGGTTTTTTACACATTCAGATCAGTGGTTTGTTACACATTCAGATCAGTGGTTTGTTACACATTCAGATCAGTGGTTTGTTACACATTCAGATCAGTGGTTTCTGTAGCCATTCCGTGTGAAGGGATCACTATCTAGACTCATTTATTTGTCTATACTTTTGTTACTAAAGAGCTTGTACCTATTTTTAAACTCAGACTATTTGTGTTGAAAGGTTTACATATTGGCAGGCTAGTTCAGTTAACCATTAATTTTATCCCTTTCGTTCTACACCCTCTTGAAAACCTCCCAACATCGCCCTAATGCTAACCACTCAGTGTAACAGCGAGTCTCGGGATGCTTCCAATTCTTTTTGTTACGTGCGCCCTCCCGGTATCCCATTCTCTTTCTCGCGACTCCAGAAGTTACCAGTCAAATGTGTAAGCCCTAAAATTGATTGATTCTTACCCTGATGGGAATAAATTTTAAGAGTAATACACTAACATACATTGTAACAGGAGTTGAGAGCGGACCACTCTTCAGATTTGGAAAGGGTTAGAGTTAGGGTTAGGGCTAGAGTTAGGGTTAGAGTTAGGGTTAGGGCTAGAGTTAGGGTTAGGGCTAGAGTTTGGGTTAGGGATGGAGTTAGGATTAGGGCTAGAGTTAGGGATAGGGTTAGAGTTAGGATTAGGGCTAGAGTTAGGGTTAGAGTTAGGGCTAGAGTTAGGGTTAGAGTTAGGGTTAGGGCTAGAGTTAGGGTTGAGTTAAGGTTAGGACTAGAGTTAGGGTTAGAGTTAGGGTTAGAGTTAGAGTTAGGGCTAGAGTTTGGGTTGAGTTAAGGTTAGAGTTAGGGTTAGAGTTAGGGTTAGAGTTAGGGTTAGAGTGAGGGTTAGAGTTAGGGTTAGAGTTAGGGTTAGAGTTAGGGTTAGGGCTAGAGTTAGGGTTAGAGTTAGGGTTAGGGCTAGAGTTAGGGTTGAGTTAAGGTTAGGGCTAGAGTTAGGGTTAGAGTTAGGGTTAGAGTTAGGGTTAGAGTTAGGGTTAGAGTTAGGGTTAGAGTTAGGTTTAGAGTTAGGGTTAGAGTTAGGGTTAGAGTTAGGGTTAGAGTTAGGGTTAGGGCTAGAGTTTGGGTTGAGTTAAGGTTAGGGCTAGAGTTAGGGTTAGGGTTAGAGTTAGGGTTAGGGCTGGAGTTAGGGTTAGGTTTAGGGCTAGAGTTCTCCCCAGGAAACACTGGCCTTAACGGATCCGTCCAAGGGTTTAGGGTTCCTGTTGTAACCAGCTCAGACCTGGTTTGAGTTTTGTGACCTTGATGTTGTCACATGTCAGGTCTTCCTATCACTTTGTCTTTTTTTTTGTTCAATCTTGCATTGCTCCTCAGTTGTACCCTTTTTTTATAATAATGTAAATGTTTAAATTGTTCACCAGCTCCAGGGGATATTCCGAAAACTCTAGAGACCGCTTCGCTTCGTTTGCCCAGGCTTATTCTATATATTCACACATAACCAGGATTTCCATTGATAATCCAGGCCATCCATTTAACCACCATGGGACGTGGGATACCGGCTAGGTTATCTGGGGGCGCATTTAGATAATCTTACCCAAAGAGTGTTGACCACAACCTCTCCTCCCAATAATTCTGATTCTGATAGGGTACGTTGCTGCATCCATGTACTGGCATATGTGCAACATGAGACATTTGTGTACGTGGGGTGTGGTGGGGGGGGGGGAGAATTTAAAAGAGGCATTAAAATATTCAACTAAAAGTCAAGAAAACATGTTGCACCAAAAAACACAAGACAATGACACCAAGATGCACTTCCTTTTTGTCTAAGACGTGTTCTCTACAGCTGGAATCATTTGCTACAATCATTAACTTGGGATAATTATGAGATTTAACAACAAAAATGTAAACCATAAGCAGTTTGGGAGATTTCTTTGCCTTTTTTTTTGACCATTTGGCTATACTCAACCCAAGGAGACGCCAAGTCACCCATTTGAAGAACAACTGTGGTTTAACAGTTTTATGAGGTAATTGTCCTTCTAAGTAACCTTAACTAAGGAATCGTAAGTATCGTTTGTTTGAATCGTGTATGTGGTCGTGTGAGCAGAGAATCGTCCTAAAAATCTGTTCGTTTTGTTGTTATGCATGTGGTCGTGTGTGTAAAGCTTTTCAAACGAAAAAAAATTATTTTGACGATGGTGTAGTTTCGTAAGCTGGTTCTCAAACAGCTAATCGCCTCTCTCCACGCCGCTGGATAGCCCAAAGGAACATCATGTGGATGATACAGCGTTGCACCAGTGGCGTCCCAGGCGTTATCGGAATGTTTCATCGTGCCAATTTATCCGCCTATGGGAGTCCATCTCCTTCGATTAGACGAGGAAAGGGCCATTCGCGACGAGGAAAGGGCCATTCGTGACGAGAAAAGGGCCATTAACGCATATAACTGGGATACAAAACGAGAATACAAAAACATGCGATGAGAATGGCTGAGTTAGACAGTGGAAAAGGAGTTGACAGGGCCAGAGAGCAATATTACAAAGCCAGAGAACAATATGACAGGGCCAGAGATCAATATGATAGGGCCAGAGAACAATATGATAGGGCCAGAAAACAATCAGGGACTGGAATAATCTTTCAAAATGAACAGTTGAGGCGACAACATTAGACACATTTGTTCTATTGCCTCAAGCCTTCAAACCCCTAGTGCATGATTTCCTCATCAACACCAGTAACAGAAACATTGCAAATCCCATCTACATGCATAGGAGCCAAAATGATCCATACATTGATCGTGGGCCCTTAAGATATAGAAGAAGAAGAACAATATGATAGGGCCAGAGAACCATATGACAAGGGCTAGAAAACTATTAGCCGGCACAGTAAGGACAATAAACAATAACAATGTTCGACTGGCACGCTGACCATCTGGACTTTGGCCTCATACGGCTTGAGGATGGAGCGATACAAAACAAAAGGCCAGCCGAAAATTGGAATAATGAATTTAGAAGATTAATTACATCCGAAATATCCCCAGTCTGTTGCAGGGTGCTTGAAAGGGTTGAAGCCACGTAAGATGTGGTAAAATCTGCACAGTTTAAACAGTTCAGGCCTGCAGCTCAGGGTTATAGAGAAAAACTGCACTGTCTAACCAGTTCAGGCATACAGCTCAGGGTTATAGAGTTAAACTCTACTGTCCTTAGGGTAATAGAGATATACTGCACTGTCCTTAGGGTTATAGATATATACTGTACTGTCCTTAAGGTTATAGAGTTAAACTGTACTGTCTTTAGGGTTATAGAATTAAACTGTGCTGCCCTTAGGGTTATAGAGATATACTGTGCTGCCCTTAGGGTTATAGAGATATACTGTACTGCCCTTAGGGTTTTTGAGATAAACTGTACTGTCCTTAGGATTATTGAGATAAACTGTACTGTCCTTAGGATTATTGAGATAAACTGTACTGTCCTTAGGGTTATAGAGTTAAAATGTGCTGCCCTTAGGGTTATAGAGTTAAACTGTACTGTCCTTAGGGTTATTCAGATATACTCCACTGTCCTTAGGGTTATTGAGATATACTGTACCGGTACTGTCCTTAGGTTAATTGAGATATACAGTACTGTCCTAAGGGTTTTTGAGATATACTGTACTGTCCTTAGGGTTATTGAGATATACTGTACTGTCCTTAGGGTTATTGAGATATACAGAACTGTCCTTAGGTTTATTGAGATAAACTGGCCCGAATCACACCGGATGAGGACGAGGTTCTTAGGACATATGCAAGAGGAATGAGTCCTTAACCTCGCCAGACGGATCGACATAGCCAAGACGGTGAAGATTGACAACAGAAGACAAAATACGACAAATAGTAAGTCAGGACATAGTCGATTATATTTTAGAGACAATCTTCGTGAACCTTGATGCCGTGATAGCGACTGGGGACAATTACATTGCAGGTCATCCAAATACAGTGCTGACACGCTTGGAGCCAACTGGTGTCTGACACGCAAGGGCCAAAAGGTGGCTGACACGCACGGCCCAACAGGTGTCCCATACGAATAGACACGGCCCAACAGGTGTCCCATACGAATAGACACGGCCCAACAGGTATCCCACACGAATAGACACGGCCCAACAGGTGTCCCATACGAATAGACACGGCCCAACAGGTGTCCCACACGAATAGACACGGCCCAACAGGTGTCCCATACGAATAGACACGGCCCAACAGGTGTCCCATACGAATAGACACGGCCCAACAGGTGTCCCACACGAATAGACACGGCCCAACAGGTTTCCCATACGAATAGACACGGCCCAACAGGTATCCCAAACGAATAGACACGGCCCAACAGGTGTCCCATACGAATAGACACGGCCCAACAGGTGTCCCACACGAATAGACACGGCCCAACAGGTGTCCCATACGAATAGACACGGCCCAACAGGTGTCCCATATGAATAGACACGGCCCAACAGGTGTCCCACACGAATAGACACGGCCCAACAGGTTTCCCATACGAATAGACACGGCCCAACAGGTGTCCCATACGAATAGACACGGCCCAACAGGTGTCCCATAAGAATAGACATGGCCCAACAGGTGTCCCATACGAATAGACACGGCCCAACAGGTGTCCCATACGAATAGACCAACGCTCAAGGACAGACACAGAACAAAAAGCAACAGATTATCGTAGAAGAGGGGGGGGGGAGACGGTAGTGCCAGTTCTGCCGCTAAGCGGGACACGACACTGATGATGGCCAGAGTTTACAGCAGTACCATCGTGACAGACATTTCAGAGGAGGGGGCAGTTTTGTGAGAAGAGGGGATAAAATATGTCAGGGAGGAGGGGCAACAGAAAGAAAATAGGGTAGGAAAGGAAAGACTACTTTGAGTTGTTTTGATAGCAACTGGCACTCAGGTAAACGTCATACGGGACACAGGATGTGAAATTGTGGAAATAAGGGAATCTCTTGTAAGTGAATGGACGCAGAAGTAACGAGACAGCGACATGTATTTTGTTTGATGGGCAAAAGATGGTTTAGAGACTTGGAAACCTACTCATAAAGTCAGCGTACTTCATGCGATGGAAAAAAGCGGCCTTACTAAAGGGCCCACCAGTTGACTTCATCATCGGAAACATTAAGGGGACGACTATGAAAAGTGATACCGAAGTGGCGACCATGGGAAGTGATACCGAAGTGGTGACCATGGGAAGAGATACCAATGTGGCGACCATGGGAAGTGATACCGAAGTGGCGACCATGGGAAGTGATACCGAAGTGGTGACCATGGGAAGAGATACCAATGTGGCGACCATGGGAAGTGATACCGAAGTGGCGACCATGGGAAGTGATACCGAAGTGGCGACCATGGGAAGAGATAAAAAGTGGAGACCATGGGAAGTGATACCGAAGTGGCGGCCATGGGAAGTGATACCGAAGTGGTGACCATGGGAAGAGATACCAATGTGGCGACCATGGGAAGTGATACCGAAGTGGCGACCATGGGAAGTGATACCGAAGTGGCGACCATGGGAAGAGATACTGAAGTGGTGACCATGGGAAGTGATACCGAAGTGGCGACCATGGGAAGTGATACCGAAGTGGCGACCATGGGAAGCGATACCGGATGTGACCATGGGAAGTGAAACCGAAGTGGCGACTAAGGGGAGTGATACCGAAGTGGCGACCATGGGAAGTGATACCGAAGTTGTGACCATGGGAAGTGATACGAAGTGGCGACCATAGGAAGTGATATCGAAATGGCGACCAAGGGAAGTGATACGGAAGTGGCGACCATGGGAAGTGATCCTGGAATAACAGCTGCAGTGGCTACTAAGGCGCAGGGAAAATGGTCAGAAGGATATTTAAATGTAAAAAACAACACATTACGGAACTAGCTGTAACTGAAGATCATTTAAGGATCTTACAGCAAACTGATTTAACAATTAGATGTAAACGCGAGCAAACTTTGAGATACATTGGGACGGTTAGAATCACAATTCATGTATATGGATGGATGGATGTTCAGTTAGGTCGGTCAGACATCACAATTCAGGTATAGGGATGGATGTTCAGTTAAGTCGGTCAGACATCACAATTCAGGTATAGGGATGGATGTTCAGTTAAGTCGGTCAGACATCACAATTCAGGTATAGGGATGGATGTTCAGTTAAGTCGGTCAGACATCACAATTCAGGTATAGGGATGGATGTTCAGTTAAGTCGGTCAGACATCACAATTCAGGTATAGGGATGGATGTTCAGTTAAGTCGGTCAGACATCACAATTCAGGTATAGGGATGGATGTTCAGTTAGGTCGGTCAGACATCACAATTCAGGTATAGGGATGGATGTTCAGTTAGTTTTTGAACACATTGAACTTGAAAGTACAGCTTGATTTCGTCACAGTTACAAATTTCACAGGCTGAATTAAAGATATAATTTCTCTGACTAACATCAAACTTCTGAAGAAAATGTTTGAAATTACCGAAACCCTTCATGGTGTCCTACTGCTTCTCGTAATGAGTTACCTACCAGGTAAGACTTTCATGTTGTCCCACTGCTTATAGTATTGAGTTACCTACCAGGTAAGACTTTCACGTAATCCCACTGCTTATAGTATTCAGTTACCTTCTAGGTAAGACTTTCATGTTGTCCCACTGCTTATAGTATTGAGTTACCTATCAGGTAAGACTTTGATGACGCAACAGTTTATTTGTTTACGTCTTTAAAATAATTGTTAAAATTATTAACTGTCAGTTAGATTATTTAGTGTTTTTGTATTTGTGATAGTTTTGTCTGATACAGATCTTAATATTTAAAAAAAAAGATACTTTAACAGCTTCCTTGAGATTTATTAATAATGGGCTTATAGAGGGTTATTTAGCAGTAAAGAAAATTTACACCAGTGAATTGCTCTTACGTGATAACTTTTCACACGCAGCTTCTAGCAGTCGGGTAGATCCAACGAGAGTCTGCTTGGAACCAATCACGATAAAGAAAAGCTGCC
>CAXITT010000011.1:197536-210733 GCA_964033795.1 Lymnaea stagnalis
CTATGGTGTTGCCATTTCAGGCTCTTACCCTCTCCTTAGTACAGACGGTTGTACATTTATTACAGACAAAGAGAAAATCTTGGGAAGATGGGCGGAACATGTTGAAATTGTGCTAAATACGCCTTCCAACATTAATGATGAGGCCATTGAAAGACTCCCGCAGGTCCCAACAAAAAAGTCAATAGACGCCGTCCCAACTTTTGATGAGATACAGACAGCAATCCGCAAAAATGTCCAATGGCAAAGTACCTGGCCCCGACATGATTCCTGCCGAAATCTACAAAGAGTGTGGACCAGTGCTGACGGATAAGATATTGCGTCTATTCCAGATCATGTGGCAGACGGACATTGTACCACAAGACCTCAAGAATGCCTCAATTATCCACCAGTACAAACACAAAGGAAACCGCCAGGCCTGCGACAATCACCGCGGAATTTCACTACTGTCCATTGCAGGCAACGTCTTGGCCCGAGCCCTTCTGAACCGCCTGAATGCACATCTGGAGCTAGTTCTCCTACCCGAAAGTCAGTGCGGTTTCCGCAAAAAACGCGGAACCATCGATATGGTGTTCTCTGTTAGAAAGCTTCAAGAGAAATGCCAGGAACAAAATAGAATTATATACTACATTTATCGACTTGAATAAGGCCTTTGACAGAGTCAATAGAGGAGGCCTGTGGAAAATCACGAAAAAGTACGGATGCCCAGACAAGTTCACCAACATCATCCGTCAGCTGCATGATGGTATGATGGCCCGAGTGCAGGACAACGGTCTATCATCTCAAGCATTCCCCGTGAACAACGGTGTAAAGCAGGGTTGTGTTCTTGCTCACACACTCTTTAGTATTATGTATTCTGCAATGGTCTCCGATGCGTTCAAGGACTCCACCACGGGCTTGCCAATCCGGTTTCGCACTGATGGATCAGTATTTAACCTTAGGAGGCTTCAAGCTAAAACCAAGGTCAAACATACCACTATCAATGAGCTCCTGTTTGCAGACGATTTTGCCATCAACTCTCCCTCAGAAGCCGCCATGCACCACATCGTTGATATCTTCTCTGAGGCCTGCAATAACTTTGGCCTCAAAATCAACACAAGGAAGATTGAGGTGATGTATCAGGCAGCTCCCAGTAAGCCCTACGTTGAACCCAACATCATCATCAGTGGACAGCGTCTCAACCCGGTGGATAAATTTACTTACTTGGGCACCACCCTCTCTAGATCTGTCTTCATGGATGATGTAATGAATGGCAGACTCGCAAAAGCTAATGCAATATTTGGCAGGCTCCGCAGCACTGTTTGGGACTGGAGATGTATCAGACGAGAAACAAAGATCAAGGTCTATAGCGCAGCAGTCCTCCCGACACTGCTCTAAGGATGTGAAACGTGGACAGTCAATTAGCGTCAAGCCAAGAAACTGAATCATTTTCAAACAACCTGCCTCAGGAAACTCTAAATGAAAGGATTGCTTTCAAGCTTAGTAAATGAATGAAATAGCGAAACGAGATATGTGGAAGCGTGAAATAGATAACGGGACAAAAAAAAACAAACAAGGACGTTTCGGCATAAAGCCATCCTCAGCCAACAATTTTTTTTTCCTGGTCCGTCACAATGTGACAATGGAGTGGGCTTCGGAGGACGAAATCCACATGGCCTGGGATTATACTTGAAGGATTATAAGCTGGTTCCCAACAGCAAATCGCCTCTCTCCACGCCGCTGGGTAACCCAAGGGAACATCATTGGACGATACAGCTTGGCACCAGTGACGTCGCAGGAGTTGTCGGAATGTTTCATTGTATCAATGTTATCCGCTTTTCGGGACTCCATCTCAGGGTTTGATTTCAGAGTTTCCTTCTCTTAGATGAGTTGCCATCCAAGGTTAACGAGTCCCATCTACCCGGGGTACTGGTGGTGTTTTTTGCTCTTGCTGGAATTGAACTCCAGACCACCAACTTGAGATTTGCTCAGTTTAGACCACTCGGACACCCAGCACCCAACAATATGTCAATAATAATTTCACTCAGGACACTCCTCGGCATCAGGTGGCAAGACAAAGTCCCCGACACAGAGGTCCTCGCAAGAGCGAACCTACCTAGTATCTTCACCACTCTGATGCAGTCTCAGCTCCGTCGGATGGGACACGTAGCCCGTATAGAAGACCACCGGCTCCCGAAACAGATATTCTTCGGAGAACTCACGATAGGCAAGCGCTCCCAAGGAGGTAAAAAAAAGCGTTACAAAGACTCACTGAATGTGGCACTAAAGGCCTTCAGCATAAACCCTACTCAATGGGTGCAGACAGCCCAGGACAGAGCCAGGTGGAGAGCTTATGTCAAGAAGGGGGCTAAATCCCATGAGGCTAATAGGATATCTATTCACAGCTGAGACACGCAGGCTTGCCCATAAGAGCAACATTAGGTCACCGTCTGAAGCAACTATCCCCTGCCCGCGGTGCCAAAGATTATTCCGAGCACGGATCGGACTAGCAAGCCACCTACGAGCTCACCGTAATCCCAACCTCCCCCATCCATGACCCGATGGTCCTAGTCGACTTCGACGGATGAACAACAACAACACTGCTGATTGATGCCTTCATACACTGCTGTTTGACTCCTTCATACACTGCTGTTGGATTCCTTCATACACTGCTGTTTGACTCCTTCATACACTGCTGATTTCCAGCTGGCACGGTGCTCAGCAATGACCTCGCATTCATTGAATTTTTTGTTGTATTCCCTCATGTCCCTTTTGCAAAAGTCCGTAAATGACAACCACGGCCATCCAATAAGTCTCGCCGCTTCTGCCAACTCTCCTTACAACAGTTCCTTTGGAATATGGCCTTCCTTTATTCTCATCACGTGTCCTAACCAGCTCAAGCTTATCCTGATAAGATCTTCGTCGACTTTGCCATCGCAGGATGACTATTGGGATAATGCACTTGAAATTACCGACTCTTTTTAAAAGTATGTCTTACCCGGAGACACTACTTTCATCAGCCTTTCAAAGAGTTAAAAAATATTACCCATGCTGATGCATTCAGGTGAAGTTTGAGCTAGAATGATGACCGGACCAAATTTATTCTAACATATCATTATCACAGTCTAATGGCCAAACGTGTTCCCCCCCCCCCCCCAAAACGGACCATTCTCGTCGCCGACCCTGACGCACAATATTGTATCTTCCCTGTCTCTCATTCTTTTCAGTCAACATCTTCTAATCCTCTTTGAAGTTTGAGCTAGAAAGATGACCGGACCAAATTTATTCTAACATATCATTATCACAGTCTAATGGCCAAACGTGTTCCCCCCCCCCCCAAAACGGACCATTCTCGTCGCCGACCCTGACGCACAATATTGTATCTTCCCTGTCTCTCATTCTTTTCAGTCAACATCTTCTAATCCTCTTTGTGCGCAGTCGCATTAACCGTGCCACCTTCCACTTTGTGACCAATCCACGTGGATGCATCCATTGCAACACTTGCCCTTTCGTTGTCCAGACTCAACACATTCCCAACCCCAAGGGAAGTTTTTAGACAAGGGACGGTTTCCTTTGTGCTAGCTGCAATGTTGTCTACGCCCTTTTTTGCACCTGCTACCAGATGTCGTATATAGGAAAGACAAGACGCCGACTATCTGACAAATGTAATGAACACCTCCGTAATATTACGCAAGATAAACAGTGTCCTGTCTCTAAACGGGGCGCGCTGGTCAAAAAGATAGTGCGCTGCGGTACCAAGACTTCAAAATAAATTTCAATCAGTCACGGGTTCAAATCCTGGTGCTGGCACCCCTACGGGTGTCGACAAAACACGGGAAGCAGCAGTTACCGGTTATAAGCAAAAAGCTCAATTGGCGCAGAGCTAGGCGCCAGGGGCTGCTTCCGACGGTGGGAGAGACTACCAATGTCTCACTGGACAGCTACCGCCCTACAGCTATCCCATCATGGCCTGCCTTCTCCACTGGGTGCGTGGAGATTAGAGTACCACTCAAAAAGTGGGCCACTAAGCCCTGCAAGAAACACAAAAAAGCTGGAACGTGAGGACTATCTGTCCCAGCATCACTGATGACCCGCAGTCAATAAACGACACACGGAAGACAGGAATAATCGATAAATAATCGAGAACTTAAAAGGCTAAAGATTGACATCGCTTGCCTTCAGGAGACCAGGCTCCCAGACAACGGTTCACTCAAAGAGGCAAATTACACTTTCTTCTGGCAAGGCAGACCAACAAACGAACCTAGACAGCATGGTGTAGGTTTCGCTGTTAAGAACACTCTTACACCATTCATTGATCCCCCGTCATCAGGCATGGAGAGGATCCTCACTCTAAGACTCAGAACAGCTGCGGGCGCAGAAAACATTCTTAGTGTATATGCCCCAACTCTCTGTTCAACTCCGGAAGAGAAGGACCAGTTCTATGGAGCTTTAGGACAGGCAATAGCAAGGATATACTTCAAGTGCAAGGATATACATCAAGTATCTTGGTGACACCCTCGATCCCGCCAATGGCACCAGCTGGATCTCATCATCACCAGGCGTGCACAACTAGCTAGCATCCTACTCACTCGCAGCTATCACAGTGCCGACTGTGAAACGGATCACTCCCTTGTCGCCAGCAAGGTACGAATAATGAGGAAAAACTCGTACCACACCAAGAAAAAGGGATGTCCACGTATCAATACCTTCTGCATGAAAGACCCTGCGCTAACGCAGCTGTTCACAGACAAGGTGAAGGAAGGTATCTCAAGGATGTCCCCATGCGTCACCATTGACTCGAAATGGACGCATCTCAGAGACACAATCTATACATCCGCAATACAGGCCTTTGGCAAAAAATCTCACAAAAACACGGACTGGTTTGATGAACATTGGGACGAGATGAAACCTGTCACTGAAGCCAAAAGGAAAGCTCTTACGGCTTACAAGGAAAAGCCTACACCCGACAGGTTGCATGCCTTAAAAACAGCCAAGTCACTTGCCCAAAAGGTTGCACGTAATTGTGCCAATACCTACTGGCTTAACCTCTGTTCCAGCATACAGTCAGCTGCAGATATGGGCGATGCAAAAGTAATGTACGAAAACATCAAAAAGGCAACAGCTAAAACGGTGGGTTGAGCATTATCTGGAATTGTATTCAACAGTTACCACAGTCTCCAGCACCGCTCTAGATGACATACCAGATATGCCAATCATGGAAGAACTTGATGTCGTGCCCTCACAGGAAGAGCTGAGCAAAGCTATTGATAGCCTAGCTTGTGGAAAAGCGCCTGGGGATGATGGAATACCACCAGAGGCCCTAAAGAGTGGTAAGATAGCTTTACTCCAACCATTGCACGAGATTCTGTCCCTCTGCTGGGAACAGGGCTACATCCCCCCAGACCTAAAGGATGCAAATATAGTGACACTATATAAAACAAAGGTGATAGGAGTGATTGCAATAATTATCGCGGCATTTCACTCCTTAGTATTGCAGGAAAGGCCTTTGCCCGTGTCATACTAACACGTTTACAGAGTCTAGCATCCCGTGTCTATCCAGAATCTCAGTGTGATTTCCGGTCTGGGCGGTCTACCATAGACATGGTGTTCTCCATACGACAGCTCCAGGAAAAATGCAGAGGGCAGCAGAGGGCAGCAGATGCCACTGTACATTGCCTTTGTGGACCTTACAAAAGCCTTTGATTACGTCATTTCGCAACGCCCCCCTCACCTTCTTGCCATCATCAGAGAGTTCCATGAAAATATGCAGGATACAGTGCAGTTCGATCGAGCCAAGTCAGAAGCCTTTCCAGTCAGCAGCGGAGTTAAACAAGGTTGTGTACTTGCACCAACCCTTTTCGCAATATTCTTCTCTGTACTACTTCGATACGCATTCAAGGATAGCAGTGAGGGAATCTGGTTACACACCAGAGCTGATGGAGGACTTTTCAACACTGCCCGCCTCCGAGCCAAGACCAAAACGACAGATGTTCTAATTCACGAGCTACTATTTGCGGATGATGCGGCACTAACAGCACACACAGAAATTGGTTTGCAACAACTCGTGTCAAGCTTCTCCAATGCCTGCAAAGAATTTGGTCTGCAAATCAGTTTGAAAAAGACAAACATCATGGCCCAAAACAATCGACCTCCACCTAACATAAAAATCGATAATGGAAACTTGGAGGTTGTGAACAGCTTCACCTACCTGGGGTCCAAGGTCTCCAATACACTGTCCATTGAAGAAAAAATTAACAACAGAATCGGCAAGGCAGCTGCCACAATGGCTAAACTAAATAAACGGGTCTGGCAAAACACCAAGCTAACGGAGAAAACCAAACTGTGCGTCTATCGATCTTGTGTCATCAGTACACTACTATACGGGAGCGAGACATGGACCACCTATACATCCCAAGAGCGCAAGCTTAATAGCTTCCAAATATCCTTCGTATTAAATGGCAAGAAAAAGTGACTAATAGTGAGGTCCTAATGCGTGCGAATACCCAAAGCATGTTCACAATCCTTAGTGAAAGACGCCTGAGATGGCTAGGTCATATTAAAAGAATGAGTCCCGGCCGCATTCCGAAAGACCTCCTATATGGTGAACTTGCTTCGGGAAAGAGGAAAACAGGTCGCCCACGTCTGCGATTTAAAGATGTCTGTCAAAGGGACATGAAAGCAGCCAAAATACATACAAGTGACTGGGAGTGTAAGGCAAAAGACCGATCTACGTGGCGCACAGTTGTCAAAGAGGGCGTCATGGTAGCCGAGGGGCGAAGAATGGAAGAGGCTGCAGACAGAAGAGCTAGGAGAAAGGCCAAAACATTTAGAAGCACGGAACTCGTGTGTAAAAACTGTGGTAAAGACTGTCACTCAAGAATAGGACTGCACAGCCACTCGAGAAAATGCAACNTTAGATGTCTCTAAACACCTGAAAAGAAGTGACAAAAAGGAGGCTGCGGATATCACTATAATTGCGATCGTGACCTGCACCAAGCCGGGTGAATTTTTAAAAACCAAGCTGATCATGACTTATGGAACCTTGAAACCACATTTCATGAATGTCATAGTCTCATTCTCCTGTTCAACTTTTGCTTCACCCGCTCCTTGTCATGACCAATCTTGTGGGCTTCTTGTCGAAACGTTCATTATTTTGTTGCATTCGTTTAAAAAAAAAAGATTTTCCCATAATTTTTTTCACTCATTTCCTTTTTTTTTTTTTGCTAACCTAATTGCAAGATTCCTTCTCCACTTTCTTCTTCTTATTGTTATGTTTTCAATGTTTTTATTTCAAACAAGGAACATAAACACATATATATATATATATACATAAATACAAGTTCTCAATCAGGTGTTGACTTTCTGCTTGCGTCTGGAACACGGTTCATAACCCACTCACTCTCTGTCCAGTCCCTCTGCGCATGCGCGCTGTTTCTTTGGCTGGCTATCGGTACGGGCCAGTCCGCTAGTCCACCATAACACCTCCCCGAACAATTACAAGTCCAGTACCAATGGTGCTCGACGTTGTCTTTGAGATCTTCTGGGTAGTTGGTCTGATCTGTAAACTGATTTGTTTGATCATACATACAGAATCCATGTCTGCTTCACTTTCTTCAACATAAAAATTGTCATCAGGCCCTGAGGGGAGACGACTAAGAGCATCCGCATTGCAATGTTCAGTTGACTTACGGAATTCAATGATATAGTCATACTGACTCAAGTTAAGAGCCCATCTGGCTAAACGATTTGCTGCCAGTGCTGGTGTTCCTTTTCCTGAACCAAATATACTTATCAGTGGTTTATGGTCTGTCACCAACACAAACTTTCTTCCATACAGATATTGATGGAACTTTGATCGTGCAAAAATAATTGAGATTGCTTCCATTTGAATCTGACTATATTTGCGTTGTGCTGCTGTGAGAGTTTTTGAAATATAAGCAATAGGGCGTTCACTACCATCAGGATATCTGTGGAACAGAACACTTCCTATGCCAACATTAGAGGCGTCACAGGATATGCCTATGTCTAGAATTGGATCATAGTGAGCTAGAACTGTATCAGAAGAAAGCAATAGCTTGATAATTTATGCCCTAAATATTCAATTGATTCTTGGGCAAAAATGCAATTTTCCTTCCTGCACTTCAATCCATTTTCATTCAACTTGCGAAGGTTGATTACATGGTCTTCCTCATCCTTTCCACTCACTAGAATGTCGTCCATGTAAACTGCTACTCCAGGCAAGTCTTGTGTAAGTTTGTCCATGATTTCTTGGAAATATGCAGGTGCTGAGGTAATACCGAATGGTAACCGTGTTTGCAGCAATACACCTCTATGTGTGCTTAATGCCAATTTCTCTTGGGATTCTTTAGCCAGCTTGATCTGATTATAAGCATCAGCTAGATCTATTTTTGAGAAATAATGTCCACCTGCTAACTTCCTCATGAGGTCTTCTGGTAATGGCATTTGGTACCTGGGTGTTTCTAACTGTTGATTTACAGTTTTTGCATAGTCCCCACGACCCTAATTTGTGACTTTTTTCCTGAAATAGACTTCTTTCTCACTGGAACTACAGGAGTGCCCCATTGATTGAACTGTACTGGTAGCCATACTCCTGAGGATATTCCAGCTTCATAAGCCTCTGCTAGCTCTGCCTTTACTGCCAATGGAACATTTCTAGGTTTCACATAAATTGGTTGTGCATTTGGCTTGAACTTAATTTCTAGCTCCACATCCTTCAATAGCCCAAGACCAGGTTCAAACAGCTTCGGGAATTCCTTACAGATTTGTTCACAAGCTTTACTCAATGAGTTTTGATTAGCAATGTGATTTGTCCTTGCTTGAAATATTGTGTCTATCGAAATCCTGAGGTTCTTTATTGCAGTTCTGCCCAACAAGTTTAAGCTGTGGTTTTTCACTACTACAAATGACAAATTTGTAATAAAACAAAAAAAAATGTATATTTAAAACTAGTAACATGTCAAGACAAAGACGACACCCAGTTTCAAAGTTTTTCGTTCAGAGGTGGGAATCAGGATAGTAGAGTTATCAACAAGTGCTAGTATAGCCTTTTTATTGTGATTACTATGTTTCTAAGGATATTTTCATTAAGATTAAATGTCTCTAAGGATACTTTCATTAAGATTTAATATGTTTAAGGATATTTTCATTAAGAGTAAATGTCTCTAAGGATATTTTCATTAAGATTTAATATGTCAAAGGATATTTTCATTAAGATTAAATGTCTCTAATGATATTTTCATTAAGATTAAATGTCTCTAAGGATACTTTCATTAAGAGTTAATATGTCTAAGGATATTTTCATTAAGATTAAATGTCTCTAAGGATATTTTCATTAAGATTAAATGTCTCTAAGGATACTTTCATTAAGATTTAATATGTCTAAGGATATTTTCATTAAGAGTAAATGCCTCTAAGGATATTTTCATTAAGATTAAATGTCTCTAAGGATACTTTCATTAAGATTTAAAATGTCTAAGGATATTTTCATTTAAGAGTAAATGTCTCTAAGGATTTTTCATTAAGATCAAATGTCTCTAAGGATATTTTCATTAAGAGTAAATGTCTCTAAGGATTTTTTCATTAAGATCAAATGTCTCTAAGGATATTTTCATTAAGATTAAAAGTCTCTACGGATATAGGGGATGGGTTAACACGGTTGAACAGGCTATCTAAGCTCAACCAAGGATGTTAACACGGTTGAACGTGCCACCTAAGCTTAACCAAGGATGTTAACACTGTTCGGGGTAATAACCCATCATAAAGAGGGAGTATAAGTTCTAGCAATTTGTTATAATTAAACAACGGTAAATAAATTTGAGGATCTGGCCTGATTTGTTCCCACAACGAAACTGAAGATATTTCTTATTTTACAAGTACATTGTATGTTTCAGAGACCTCGGCGTGCTATGAAGCTTCATTTAGTCAAGGTAATAAAATATTCCTGTCCTCTTAGCTTAACTAGTTCTGATATATAGTTTTTTATATTTCTTTAAAAAAGTGTAGAACGGTTATATGCAGAGTGAGGAGCATCGAGATGGCTGCTAAGTTTGAATCATTGGACAGATCATTTTTAAAGCAAAATAAAATGAGTAAAACAGAGTAGGGTTAAACCTGAAAAAATAAACGCAACAAAACAGTGAACGTGTCGGCAGAAAGCCTTCGTCAGCGAACAAAACAACAGAAAAAACGGTATAAAAATAAAAATAAGAAATAGCACTTAGCTGGTAAGTAGTATCTGTGGGCAGCAATAGAAGTTTTGAAAGCACCAGGAGATAAATACTTTTCAGAAAAATGAGATAAACAGAAAATCTTTTTTCCAATGAAAGTATTTGTTTCTTTGGAAGTTTGTAAATAAAAGCATAGAATTGTAAAAAATGTGATAGATCTGAGTAGTCACATTTGTTTTTCTCTTACAGCAGCCAGGAATCACCCCGAAAGCTTCACTGATCTACTTGGTATGTGATATTTTATTTTGATATATATATTTTTTTGTTAATATATTTACTGCAGGAATAACTTTTCCAAACATATGTGGACCAGGTAGATTTTATATAACAATTTCGGAATAATCGAACACACTCACGTGTAGTTGGTGTTAACAAATTTGGTTAAAGGGAAAAACGTTATTTTACCTTACAAGCATTTCAAGCTTTATAGTACAGATGTTAACCATACGTCAAGGTGACAAGGGGTCAGCTTATAGGTGTCAAGGGGTCTGCTGATTGATGTAAATGGGTCAGGTGATTGGTGTAAAGGGGTCGGCTGATTGGTGTAAAGGGGTCAGCTGATTGGTGAAAAGGGGTCAGGTAATTGGTGTAAAAGGGTCACCTGAATGGTGTAAAAATAAGATAAATTTTTTTGAACGCCGTCAGATCTCTTCACCATTAGTGTTTTCCAAACCTTACTTTGGCGTCCTAATTGTGACAGTAAATGTAAAAAAATATAGTTATACAATTATATTTTACCTGGCATTCGGCATTTTTTTGGGAATACCTTTCAAAATTTTCTTCTTCCACTTTCCTAATCTTTTCCCAAAAGTCGGTATCACAAATTTGATCTTCTGCAGTTACTTACCTATCACTTAACACCGTCTGGGGCATAGACCGTCTACAATAATATTTCATTCATTTCGGTCCTGTGCTCTCCTTTCCCACTGCTTCCAGGTGTATTCCATAATACAAGTGTCTGCCTCTATTTTACGTCTCCATGTATTCAAAGGCCTTCCTCTCAGTCCCTACCCCTGTGGATTCCATGTAAGGCGTTGTCTAGCGATGTTATATGTGGGTTTGTCAAGAGGGCGCCCTTTCCACCTCCATCTGTTCCTAATGATATCGTCAGCAAGAGTCCCCATGTATGTCTTTTCAAGAAAGTCTTTGTTGGTGATATTTTTTTATCCACTAGATTTCGAAATCCTTCTAAGACAAGTGTTTATGAAGATCTGTATTTTCTACGTTATGCTTGCTGTTGTTCTCCAAGTTTCAGCTCCATAGAGTAGGTCTGTGATGCTTGATGCTGTTCTCCAAGTTTCAGCTCCATAGAGTAGCTCTGTGATGCTTGCTGCTGTTCTCCAAGTTTCAGCTCCATAGAGTAGGTCTGTGATGCTTGCTACTGTTCTCCAAGTTTCAGCTCCATAGAGTTGGTCTGTGATGCTTGCTGCTGTTCTGGAAAGTTTCAGCTCCATAGAGTAGGTCTGTTATGCTTGCTGCTGTTGTCCAAGTTTCAGCTCCATAGAGTAGGTCTGTTATGCTTGCTGTTGTTCTCCAAGTTTCAGCTCCATAGAGTAGGTCTGTGATGCTTGCTGCTGTTCTCCAAGTTTCAGCTCCATAGAGTTGGTCTGTGATGCTTGCTGCTGTTCTCCAAGTTTCAGCTCCATAGAGTAGGTCTGTGATGCTTGCTGCTGTTCTCAAAGTTTCAGCTCCATAGAGTAGGTCTGTGATGCTTGCTGTTGTTCTCCAAGTTTAAGCTCCATAGAGTAGGTCTGTAATGCTTGCTGCTGTTCTCCAAGTTTCGGCTTTATAGAGTAGGTCTGTGATGCTTGCTGCTGTTCTCCAAGTTTCAGCTCCATAGAGTAGGTCTGTGATGCTTGCTGCTGTTCTCCATGTTTCAGCTCCATAGAGTAGGTCTGTGATGCTTGCTGCTGTTCTCCAAGTTTCAGCTCCATAGAGTAGGGCTGTGAGGCTTGCTGCTGTTCTCCAAGTTTCGGCTCCATAGAGTAAGTCTGTGATGCTTGCTGCTATTCTCCAAGTTTCGGCTCCATAGAGTAGGT
The DNA here is from genome assembly GCA_964033795.1 of Lymnaea stagnalis. Lineage (NCBI taxonomy): Eukaryota > Metazoa > Mollusca > Gastropoda > Lymnaeidae > Lymnaea > Lymnaea stagnalis. The sequence continues at coordinate 209,799 of CAXITT010000011.1, forward strand.
CCGTGATGCTTGCTGCTGTTCTCCAAGTTTCAGCTCCTTAGAGTAGGTCTGTGATGCTTGCTGTTGTTCTCCAAGTTTCAGCTACATACAGTAGGTCTGTGATGCTTGCTAATGTTCTCCAAGTTTCAGCTCCATAGAGTAGGTCCGTGATGCTTCCTGCTGTTCTCCAAGTTTCGGCTCCATAGAGTAGGTATGTGATGCTTGCTGCTGTTCTCCAAGTTTCGGCTCCATAGAGTTCGTCTGTGATGCTTGCTGTTGTTCTCCAAGTTTCAGCTCCATAGAGTAGGGCTGTGATGCTAGCTGTTGTTCTCCAAGTTTCAGCTCCATAGAGTAGGTCTGTGATGCTTGCTGCTGTTCTCCAAGTTTCAGCTCCATAGAGTTGGTCTGTGATGCTTGCTGCTGTTCTCCAAGTTTCAGCTCCATAGAGTAGGTGAGTAGGTCCGTGATGCTTGCTGCTGTTCTCAAAGTTTCAGCTCCATAGAGTAGGTATGTGATGCTTGCTGCTGTTCTCCAAGTTTCAGCTCCATAGAGTAGGTCTGTGATGCTTGCTGCTGTTCTCCAAGTTTCAGCTCCATAGAGTGGGTATGTGATGCTTGCTGCTGTTGTCCAAGTTTCAGCTCCATAGAGTAGGTCTGTGATGCTTGCTGCTGTTCTCCAAGTTTCAGCTCCATAGAGTAGGTCTGTGATGCTTGCTGCTGTGCTCCAAGTTTCGGCTCCATAGAGTAGGTCTGTGATGCTTGCTGCTATTCTCCAAGTTTCGGCTCCATAGATTAGGTCTGTGATGCTTGCTGCTGTTCTCCAAGTTTCGGCTCCATAGAGTAGGTCTGTGATGCTTGCTGCTGTTCTCCAAGTTTCAGCTCCATAGAGTAGGTCTGTGATGCTTGCTGCTGTTCTCCAAGTTTCAGCTCCATAGAGTAGGTCTGTGATGCTTGCTG
>CAXITT010000011.1:210833-240302 GCA_964033795.1 Lymnaea stagnalis
GCTGTTCTCCCAGTTTCAGCTCCATGTGGTAGGTCCGTGATGCTTGCTGCTGTTCTCCAAGTTTCAGCTCCATAGAGTAGGTCTGGGATGCTTGCTGCTGTTCTGGAAAGTTTCAGCTCCATAGAGTAGGTCTGTTATGCTTGCTGCTGTTGTCCAAGTTTCAGCTCCATAGAGTAGGTCTGTTATGCTTCCTGCTGTTGTCCAAGTTTCAGCTCCTTAGAGTAGGTCTGTGATGCTTGCTGTTGTTCTCCAAGTTTCAGATACATACAGTAGGTCTGTGATGCTTGCTGCTGTTCTCCAAGTTTCAGCTCCATAGAGTAGGTCCGTGATGCTTGCTGCTGTTCTCCAAATTTCGGCTCCATAGAGTAGGTATGTGATGCTTGCTGCTGTTTTCCAAGTTTCGGCTCCATAGAGTTGGTCTGTGATGCTTGCTGTTGTTCTCCAAATTTCAGCTCCATAGAGTAGGTCTGTGATGCTTGCTGCTGTTCTCCAAGTTTCAGCTCCATAGAGTTGGTCTGTGATGCTTGCTGCTGTTCTCCAAGTTTCAGCTCCATAGAGTAGGTCTGTTATTGTTATGCTTGCTGCTGTTGTCCAAGTTTCAGCTCCATAGAGTAGGTCTGTTATGCTTGCTGCTATTCTCCAAGTTTCGGCTCCATAGATTAGGTCTGTGATGCTTGCTGCTGTTCTCCAAGTTTCAGCTCCATAGAGTAGGTCTGTGATGCTTGCTGCTGTTCTCCAAGTTTCAGCTCCATAGAGTAGGTCTGTGATGCTTGCTGCTGTTCTCCAAGTTTCAGCTCCATAGAGTCGGTCTGTGATGCTTTCTGCTGTTCTCCAAGTTTCAGCTCCATAGAGTAGGTCTTTGATGCTTGCTGCTCTTCTCCAAGTTTCAGCTCCATAGAGTAGGTCTGTGATGCTTGCTGCTGTTCTCCAAGTTTCAGCTGCATAGAGTAGGTCTGTGATGCTTGCTGCTGTTCTCCAAGTTTCAGCTCCATAGAGTGGGTCTGTTTTGATTTTTATTCTGAAGCGTCTGATTTTTTTTGCAGAGTCAGCTCCTTGGTCCCCCCCCCCCCACATAGTTTCTTTAACCTCACTTATGCCCAACTAGCCTTTTTAATTCTAGTCCCGACATCCACGTCAGATCCACCATTTTTGTCAATGGTGCTTCCTATGTATGTGAAGGCCTCCACTTCTTTCAGCCCATTTCACGCCAGGGAGATATACTCTTAACTTGCATTATTTATATTGAATTCGAGCTGTGCTGCTTTGGTAGCTTTAACTTTTGCCTTTACTTCATTTTTTGCTGATTGTGAGACAAAAACGCAAAGTCCATGTCATTCAGTTATTCCCAGAGTGTCCATTGTTTCCCATTCCCCAATTGTCTGTGGATTATTTCACTATCCAGTCAATGGCAAGGTTGAATAGAAAGGACTACAGACATCTTTGTCTGACTCCCGTTTCCATTTTAAAGGCACCTGTGAGTCTAACTTAGTGAGCACCCTGCATGTCATTTCTTCATAATAACTCTGAATGACTCTTGCTAGCTTTTCTGGTTTCCGTAATGACAATGAAGTTTCCACAAGTTTTGTCGGTCCAGGCTATCAAAGGCCATTTCTTTGTGGATAAAATTTAGGTATTAGGAGTTCCATCCGATGGCCTGTTGACACTGATTTTTAGTGTTGTAATTTGATCATCACATGATTGTGTCGATGGAAGCCAGCCTGTTGATCTGTTAGCTGCGTTATGAATTGGTCCTTCATTCTTTGAAAAATACAAGGTTAAAGACATATTCTTGAGCTGACATCAGTGTAATTCATCTGCAGTTTGCATAGTTGATGATATTTACTTTCATTGGAATATTGACAAGGTATCCTTCTTTCAAATCTCTTGGAACTCTTTCTATTTCCAATATCGTTTCAAATCGAGTGTGCAGCATGTTGAATATTGTATATATATTTATATTATACATCTGCTCTCATCATGTCTTTTGTCATGTTGTTCAGTCCTTCTGATTTCACAACTTTGAGCTGCTGGATATTTCTTCCTTATTTGGGGCATTGTTTTTCATTTTTAAAAAATTGTAACAACCTTGTATAACAACGTTTGTTGCATGTAATTAAGTTGCAGTATAACTCTGTTGTATTATTTTGCCTTGCCTTGTCAAACGTTACAATCCTCCATGATATTTGACTACACGAGCTATTAGAATTTAGCATCACTGATTTTATTGACGACAAAGAGACACGACATGAAATAAATCTCTAGAAACCAGAGCAAACATGATTACCATATGACTTGTTCACTTCACATTCATAATCAACTCAGGTCTGTTGGGTCAACTTTAAGATGTTGTGTGATGTACAACATTAAGATGTTGTGTGATGTACATAAAATCTTGGCAAGAGCCTCCTGAAAATGAAGAGACTGCCATCATTCTCGTCCACTTGTTTTCTCTGCTCATGACATACAATATCTCATTCACTTCCTGTTCACCCTAACTTATGGAAAAAAATATCATCCGAAACAAATGATTATGCCAATAATTGATCTGTGACAATCTTCATTTTCTGATTTTATATCTGATGTGTCTGTGGGTGAAGGTCATTTTAATAATTCCTTTACTTATTCCACTCATCTTTTTTGTGTGTTCTTTTCCTTCCGTTAATGATCCAACTTTCTCGTTTTAGACCATTCTATCTGGCTTCTTGTATCTTCCTGAAAGTTTTTTGTTCATTTCTCGTTCTAGACCATTCTATCTGGCTTCTTGTATCTTCCTGAAAGCTTTTTGTTCATTAGTTTGAACAACGCCTTGAACTTATTTCTTAGCTAGAAATGAATTCGTGTAATATTTGCTTGTTTGCCAGAAGTGTTCTGTTGTATTTGCTCAATTGTATGCTTGTAATTAGTTTTTGTAGTGTTGCGTTTGTTTTAAATGTGGTAAATTATAGATTTGTTTTTCGTTGACTTTGTACCGCGCTTCGAGCCTTTGGGGATGAAGCGTGTTTTTGAAATGAACTTTATTATTATTATTATTATTTTAGACTTCCAGCAGCTTGCTCTTCTCAGTATCTTTTCAGTTTTCGCTCTAGTCTTGCGCAAACTAGATGGTGATCAGATGCAACATCAGCACTTCATTTTGCTCATACATCTTGTTGAGACTTTGTGCTATTTTTGCTAATACATAATTGATTAATTTGGTTATCATTTCTGTTATTATGGGACACCCAAGTTACCTTGTAGATATTCTGAAAATTCGGGGCCCCCAATAACAAGCCCATTCGCCGTCAAGAAGTCTCTCATCGCCCTCAATTATCGTTCCTATACCATGGTCCCCCCCACCCCACCCCCTTAATTTTTTCGTATCCTCTGTTTTATTTTCCAGTCTTAGCCCTTAGCTCTCCCATTATGATATTTAGATCTCGACTCAGAGGTTATCTAGAATATCTTGTAGTCTATTTTGAAAGCTTCTTTTCATCTTACTTACTATGCAGTTGAGTAGTTAGTGTTGGCGTCACCATGTGCGGTATGTGCGTCACCAATATTTCATGCTTGATTTCTTCTGGTTATAATATGTCCACAGTATAACAATGACAAGAACAAAACAAAAAATTAATGTATTTTAAGTAATGTTTTAAAATTAAATGTATTCTAATAAAGCGTTTCCTTTCCTGAACTTCAAAGCTACTTGTGACGAATCGGCGAAAATATTTATATTTGAGTATTTCTGTTGTTTGATACATTTGTTTAAAAAAAAACAACAACTGTTAAACAAAAATTAATTTATATTAATTATTAAAATATTCAGAACATTTTATAACATATTATTTTGATAACCCAATAAATGGATAAAAAATAATTTTGAAATGTCTTCTATTTTTAGAGATTCGATATAAGTGCTCGACCACATCGTATTTGGTCAAAATGGAAAGCTTTTTTTCTCAGAATTGTGATAAATATAGAATCCTGGCACTTACGAAAGTTACTGAACCCATCACTAAGCGTTGAATCATGGACAAAATGATGTTTTCTGACTTAATTTCTGAAATTGTATTTCTGAAATATCAACCTTGAACTTTCAATAAAGCAAGCATTTGGATTGGCTACAGTGTGAAAAACTTACCTGTGATCAGTTATTCTTCTAGTACATTCGGTTAGCCCGAACATTGTGCGCTCTGTAAATATTCAATGCTTTAAATTGGTGTCCCCTCCCTGCGATGGTGTCCCCTCCCTGCGATGGTGTCCCCTCCCTGCGATGGTGTCCCCTCCCTGCGATGGTGTCCCCTCCCTGCGATGGTGTCCCCTCCCTGCGATGGTGTCCCCTCCCTGCGATGACGTCACCCGGTGTGGTTCACACCCCTTTAACCCACATAGCTATGCTCCTGTTACTAACGTTAGTGGGTGCATAGCACTGTAGTACATTCATATTTTCTTCATGTTCATGTTTCGGGAAGTTGCCCTAATGATAATTTGACCATGGGCTTCCCATTCTATCAGTGCCTCTTGTGCCATCCGAGTCATCATGAAATTGACTCCTTGTCTGTGATGCGCATTTTGCTTCAAGTGCCTTGAGTATATCAGTACTTCTACTGAGTCCAAAGTATACTGTCCAGCCGAACAGTGTGAACTTGTATGTTTTCATCTCTGCAGCCACTTGTGCGGATTTTCCTGTTACATCCATTCCACGAGCCTGGGTTTCTTGTCTTTCAAAGGAGGGTCCTCGGCTTTGAGGGTTCCAGTATAATCTGGCTTTAGTCTCAGGGTTCACTAAGCATCTTGGGGAAGGGCTACCTCTCTTATCGGGGCTGAAATTGCTTTTTTTTTTAATGGTGAGTTAGCTGGTCTTACGCAAACCCTACTCATTTTACAGACGTGCTTTCGACCGGTCATGGTGAAGTAATATTCCTTAATTGCCCCCCCCATAGCACAAAGTTATCTACCGATGTTGATGTTATAAAATCCTTGCGTGCTGTTTTTTTTAAAAATATTTTATTTCAATGTTCAAATATGTCAGCAAATTATTCCAATTTTGTGTACGACATTTTGATTTACATTAGATCAAAATCTTCATTTGGATTATTTTCCTTACAAATATGTGAGCATAATTTCCTTAAATTCATTTACATGACCTGCACCCTGCCTCGCCAGAGCCAACAATTTTGTGTGAAGTATCAGACTTGTAAACTTTGGACCTATCTCTTCACAAACATTTTTAAAATGATCTTAATTGAAGAGATCTGCTGTTAATATTATATTATCAACTACTTTGAACACAACTTTTTATATTTAATATTCTGCAATTATGTCAAAGTCGAAAAATGCGTGAGTGCTGGTATGGCTTATTATCATTTGAAACTACTTTACCCTGAAGCGCCAGACCTAAATACTTGAAGCGACACAACTGTACCCTGCCAGCGACACACCTATACCCTGCAAGTGATACACCTACACCCTGGAAGCAAAAAAACTATACAAGTTAAACAGCTGAACCCTGTGAAAGGACACAACTGTACACTAACCCTACACAGTGCAAGAGACACACCTACACACTGCAAGAGACATATCTACACAGTGCAAGAGACACACCTACAAAGTGCAAGAGACACACCTACAAAGTGCAAGAAACACATATACACACTGCAAGAGACATATCTACACAGTGCAGAGTGACACATCTACACAGCGCAGAGCGTCACACCTACACAGTGCAAGAGACACACCTACACACTGCAAGAGACATATCTACACACTGCAAGAGACACACCTACACACTGCAAGAGACACATCTACATACTGCAAGAGACACACCTACACAGTGCAATAGACACAATTACAAAGTGCAAGAGACACACCTACACAGTGAAAGAGACACAATTACAAAGTGCAAGAGACACATCTACACACTGCAAGAGACACACCTACACAGTGCAAGACACACACCTACAAAGTGTAAGAGACCCATCTACACACTGCAAGAGACACACCTACACACTGCAAGAGACACAATTACAAAGTGCAAGAGACACACCTACACAGTGCAAGAGACACAATTACAAAGTGCAAGAGACACATCTACACACTGCAGAGCGACACACCTACACAGTGCAAGAGACACAATTACAAAGTTCAAGAGACACATCTACACACTGCAGAGCGACACACCTACACATTGCAAGAGACACACATACACAGTGCAGAGGGACACACCTAAACCCTGAAGGTGACGCACATTTTGGAAAGCACTGCCATAAATAGATGACTGACGCTAGATGAGTTCAAAGGTCACTTGATCTTGGCATTCGTACATTCTGATATAAATCGTATTGTTCAGAGAATAGTCAGAGAATAGTCAGAGAATAGTCAGAGAATAGTCAGAGAATAGTCAGAGAATAATCAGAGAATAGTCAGAGAATAGTCAGAGAATAGACAGAGAATAGTCATTCTTGCTCCCGCTAATTTACGATATGTGAGTAATGCACACGATATTGCTTTATAGTTGTAGGTACATGGACGGTCATGTCAAGTAGTCTCCACAATATTTTATTATCTTTTTAAATACATAAATAGTCATGTCGAGTAGTCTCCATGACATTACATGATCTATGTATGTACAATAACTATTGTTTTTCCCTCTATCCCAAAGGTACCGTCCTGTTAGGCACGGCTGTCGTTTGCCTAGTATCATCAATTATTTCCCAAATTTAATGTACGCAAGACGCCCGTCAATCCAAAAAACCTCACGATGGAACTAGCAATGGACGGAACGCTTACGGCACTTAGGATGGAACGTCTCAGTGCAAGAATGAAGTCCATCAAGTTTCATAAACAAATGTTAAAAGCTATGCAGAAATAGAGAACAGGGAAATAGAAAACTTTGAAGTGTTTGATGAAGCATTGGATTATAAACTCAAAGACGTCCTTCCAATATTCGAATACGCCAAAAGACATAATTATATATATATATAAAATAACAGATACAAAGTAACATAACATTCTAGCACTAGTGGTATTTACTACATTAGAAAGGCAATAAACAATGTAGTTATATCCAATGCCATGTGTCTTGAACAAATTTGGGATCTGTATGTTTGTTTACTTTAAAAAACTATCTGCGATTGTTGCCAGATAAATTGGTGGTATATTTTTTATGTTTTTATGTCCATGGGCCACGTAAAGCACCGAAGAAAAAGGTAAGGGTAAGGTGAGGGTAAGGTGAGGGTAAGGTGAGGGTAAGGTAAGGGTAAGGTAAGGGTAAGGTAAGGGTAAGGTAAGGGTAAGGTAAGAGTAAGGTAAGGGTAAGGTAAGGGTAAGGTAAGGGTAAGGTAAGGGCAAGGTAAGGGCAAGGTAAGGGTAAGGTAAAGGTAAGGGTAAGGTAAGGGTAAGGGTAAGGTAAGGGTAAGGTAAGGGTAAGGTAAGGGTAAGGTAAGGGTAAGGTAAGGGTAAGGTAAGGGTAAGGTAAGGGTAAGGTAAGGGTAAGGTAAGGGTAAGGTAAGGGTAAGGTAAGGGTAAGGTAAGGGTAAGGTAAGGGTAAGGTAAGGGTAAGGTAAGGGTAAGGTTAGGGTAAGGTAAGGGTAAGGTAAGACTAAGTTAAGGGTAAGGTAAGAATAAGGTAAGGGTATGGTAAGGGTAAGGTAAGGGTAAGAGAGCCCATCATAAAAAGATTAATATAGGGAGTCTGGTCGTAGTCATGAAACCCTCCACGGGGAGTAAACTACAGAGAGCCCGTTGGCACGGTCCATATAGAGTGGTTGACAAAATAGTTGAACCTAACTATGTCATTGTAGAGAAAGGAAAGAGAAAGACTTACCATGTTAGTCGAATATTTTAAAAGAGACCAGGAACATGAGAAAGAAGAGAGCCGGAGACAAAATAATCAACGTGTCATCAGGAGCATAAATAAGAAAATGAAAACTAAGGAATCATTAGCAGCATACGCCGTAGTGGTAGATGATGTTGAGGAGGAGTAGGAGGTAGAGCCTGGTAGTAAAAATACGGTGACTACCCAAACCATAGAAGTAACTGAAAGTGTTCAAGATGTAAGGAACAATTGAGACTTCACTCAGTACGAAAGATTAATAGTGGAGGATATATTACATAAATACACTGACACAATTACCAATAGACCGGGGAAAACATCGCTATTGACTCATTCCATTGAGGTAACAACTAACAAAAACCATATGTCTTAGACCATAGCCTTTGCCGTTTTCATCCAAAGAGTCAATTATTTAGGAAGTTCGTCAAATGCAAAAAATAAAATAAATGAAGAGGCATTATAGAAAAGGCATCCTCTCTATACTCCTCACTTGTTTCGTTAGTGAAGAAAAAAGATGGATCCCCTCGGTTCTGCATTAATTATAGAATATTAAATGCAATAAACTTGTCTAACGCAGATCCGATTCCTAATCAGGAAGACTTGTACATTCAGCTGCGAAAAGCCAAATATTTCTCTAAGATTGACTTAGTAAAAGGTTACTGGAAAATAACAACTGAAGAGAACTCTGGAAAATAGACAGGATTTCAAACCGACTTCGGTTTGTCCCAATACAAGCCCTTCGGACTATGTCCTTCACCGGCTTCGTTTGCACGTTGCATGCGTAGGATTCAGAATGGTCAGAAATACGCAGTCAGTTATATTTATGACTAGTGTGTCTTCGGTAGTTCTAAAACCGAACATAACAAGGCGCTGGAGCAAGTACTGAAACCACGTACTGGAACCTGCTCCCCTTCCATATCCGTCATTGTGAGACCTCGTTCACTTTTAAAAAGTCCCTTAAAACCCATCTGTTTAGGTCCGCCTATGACCTTTGATGCACCCTCCTTGCCCAGCCTCATTTTCTGTCTCGGGTTGATCCTGTAGTAACGGCCGACACGTGCCAAAGTGTCCTCGTTTTATAACCATTTTAATGGTTTCTATAGTATAGTAGTTACTATCCTAGTGTCTCATTTTTATTTTACTTAGTTTACATGTTTTTAATAATTGTAAAGCGCTTAGAGCGTTAAGGTAAGCGCTATATAAAAAATGCCTAAATAAATAAATAAATACTGAACAGACTGGAAAACGCAGGTTTTAAACCTCGACCCCCCCAAAAAAAAATGGAAATTGGCTTCACGGAAATCGAATTATTAAGCCAAATAATTGGACAGGATACAAAGAAACCAACACAAGGTGTTATCAGTAAAATAATAAATATCAAATCACAACATACCAAAAGACAAGTAAGAACTTTGGTTTGCTTCATGTGCTGTTGTAGAAAATGTGTTCCTAATTTTGCTGGAATATCGCGGATTTTTTTTCAGACTTGACAAAAAGGGAAAACAGGAGAGGGGTTCAGTGGACAAAGTCAATGCGTGGAGGGTTTAGAGAAACTGCAAAGTGCTTTGTCTAAACGGCCATTGCTCATTCTTCTAGAAATAGATAACGAGTCGTGATCCGAACGGGTGCGAGCGATACTGCTATAGGAGGGTACAGGCATGTGTGCTTAGTATGCGCCTATCAGGCAGTGAAGTGTGGACCACATGCACCAGTCAGGAGAGGAAACTCAACAGCTTCCCGCAAAGACGTCTGCGTCGCATTTTATGCATTCGATTCGAGGACACCGTGCCTAACACAGAGGTCTTGGAATGTGCACAAATAGAAACGTAACATCGTGCTATTTATAGCTATGTAACATCGTGCTATTCATAGCAATGTAACATCGTGCTATTTATAGTATTAAACATCGTCCTATTTATAGCACTGTAACATCGTGCTATTTATAGCACTGTAACATCGTGCTATTTATAGCTATGTAACATCGTGCTATTTATAGCAATGTAACATCGTGCTATTTATAGTATTAAACATCGTACTATTTATAGCACTGTAACATCGTGCTATTTATAGCTATGTAACATCGTGCTATTTATAGCAATGTAACATCGTGTTATTTATAGTATTAAACATCGTGCTATTTATAGCAATGTAAGGTACATCGAGTAATTTATGGCAATGTAAATGACCTCGTGTAAGTTAAAGAAATTAAATTCACATCTTGTAAGTTATAGCTATGTACTTGACGTAGTGTAAGTTATAGCATAATGTAAGTCACGTCATGTAAGTTATACCTAAATAAGTCACATGCTGTAAGTAACAGCAATGAAAGTCACATCATGTAAGTTAGAGAAATGTAAGTACCGCAAGGGTACGTCATAGCAATGTAAGTCACGTCGGGTAAGTTATAGCAATGTAAGTCACATCGAGTAAGTTATAGCAATGTAAGTCACGTCGAGTAAGTTATAGCAATGTAAGTCAAGTCGAGTAAGTTCTAGCAATGTAAGTCACATCGAGTAAGTTATAGAAATATTAGTCACATCGAGTAAGTTATAGCAATATTAGTCACATCGAGTAAGTTATAGCACTATTAGTCAAATCGAGTAAGTTATAGCAATGTAAATCACATCGAGTAAGTTATAGCAATGTAAGTCACATGGAGTAAGTTATAGCAATATTAGTCACATCAAGTAAGTTATAGCAATGTAAGTCACATCGGGTAAGTTATAGCAATATTAGTCACATCGAGTAAGTTATAGCAATGTAAGTCACGTCGGGTAAGTCATAGCAATGTAAGTCACGTCGGGTAAGTTATAGCAATGTAAGTCACATCGAGTAAGTTATAGCAATATTAGTCACATCCAGTAAGTTATAGCAATGTAAGTCACATCGAGTAAGTTATAGCAATATTAGTCACATCGAGTAAGTTATAGCAATGTAAGTCACGTCAGGTAAGTTATAGCAATATTAGTCACATCGAGTAAGTTATAGCAATATTAGTCACATCAAGTAAGTTATAGCAAAGTTAGTCACATCGAGTAAGTTATAGCAATATTAGTCACATCGAGTAAGTTATAGCAATGTAAGTCACATCGAGTAAGTTATAGCAATATTAGTCACATCGAGTAAATTATAGCACTATTAGTAACATCGAGTAAGTTATAGCAATATTAGTCACATCGAGTAAGTTATAGCAATGTTAGTCACATCGAGTAAGTTATAGCAATATTAGTCACAGCGAGTAAGTTATAGCAAAGTTAGTCACATCGAGTAAGTTATAGCAATGTAAGTCACATCGAGTAAGTTATAGCAATGTAAGTCACATCGAGTAAGTTATAGCAATGTAAGTCACATCGAGTAAGTTATAGCAATATAAGTCACATCAAGTAAGTTATAGCAATGTAAGTCACATCGAGTAAGTTATAGCAATATTAGTCACATCGAGTAAGTTATAGCAATGTAAGTCACATCGAGTAAGTTATAGCAATGTAAGTCACATCGAGTAAGTTATTGCAATGAAAGTCACATCGAGTAATTTATAGCAATATTAGTCACATCGAGTAAGTTATAGCAATGTAAGTCACATCGAGTAAGTTATAGCAATGTAAGTCAAGTCGATTAAGTTATAACAATATTAGTCACATCAAGTAAGTTATAGCAATGTAAGTCAAGTCAAGTAAGTTATAGCAATATTAGTCACATCGAGTAAGTTATAGCAATGTTAGTCACATCGAATAAGTTATAGCAATTTTAGTCACGTCGAGTAAGTTATAGCAATATTAGTCACATTGAGTAAGTTATAGCAATATTAGTCACATCGAGTAAGTTATAGCAATATTAGTCACATCGAGTAAGTTATAGCAATGTAAGTCACGTCGGGTAAGTTATAGCAATATTAGTCACATCGAGTAATTTATAGCAATATTAGTCACATCGTGTAAGTTATAGCAATGTAAGTCACATCGAGTAAGTCATAGCAATATTAGTCACATCGAGTAAGTTATAGCAATGTAAGTCACATCGAGTAAGTTATAGCAATATTAGTCACATCGAGTAAGTTATAGCAATATTACTCAAATCGAATAAGTTATAGCAATGTAAGTCACATCGAATAAGTTATAGCAATGTAAGTCACGTCGGGTAAGTTATAGATATGTAAGTCACGTCGGGTAAGTTATAGCAATGTAAGTCACAACGAGTAATTTATAGCAATGTAAGTCAAGTCGAGTAAGTTATAGCAATGCAAGTCACGTCGAGTAAGTTATAGCAATGTAAGTCACGTCGGGTAAGTTATAGCAATGTAAGTCACATCGAGTAAGTTATAGCAATATTAGTCACATCGAGTAAGTTATAGCAATATTAGTCACATCGAGTAAGTTATAGCAATGTAAGTCACGTCGGGTAAGTTATAGCAATATTAGTCACATCGAGTAAGTTATAGCAATATTAGTCACATCGAGTAAGTTATAGCAATGTAAGTCACATCGAATAAGTTATAGCAATGTAAGTCACGTCGGGTAAGTTATAGCAATGTAAGTCACGTCGGGTAAGTTATAGCAATGTAAGTCACAACGAGTAAGTTATAGCAATGTAAGTCAAGTCGAGTAAGTTATAGCAATGTAAGTCACGTCGAGTAAGTTATAGCAATGTAAGTCACATCGAGTAAGTTATAGCAATGTAAGTCACATCGAGTAAGTTATAGCAATATTAGTCGCATCGAGTAAGTTATAGCAATATTAGTCACATCGAGTAAGTTATAGCAATGCAAGTCACGTCGGGTAAGTTATAGCAATGTAAGTCACGTCGAGTAAGTTATAGCAATGTAAGTCACGTCGAGTAAGTTATAGCAATGTAAGTCACGTCGAGTAAGTTATAGCAATGTAAGTCAAGTCGATTAAGTTATAACAATATTAGTCACATCAAGTAAGTTATAGCAATGTAAGTCACGTCGGGTAAGTTATCGCAATGTAAGTCACATCGAGTAAGTTATAGCAATATTAGTCACATCGAGTAAGTAATAGCAATGTAAGTCACGTCGAGTAAGTTATAGCAATGTAAGTCACGTCGGGTAAGTTATAGCAATGTAAGTCACGTCGGGTACGTTATAAAAATGTAAGTCACATCGAGTAAGTTATAGCAATGTAAGTCACATCGAGTAAGTTATAGCAATGTAAGTCACATCGAGTTAGTTATAGCAATATTAGTCACATTGAGTAAGTTATAGCAATATTAGTCACATCAAGTAAGTTATAGCAATGTAAGTCACATCGGGTAAGTTATAGCAATATTAGTCACATCGAGTAAGTTATAGCAATGTAAGTCACGTCGGGTAAGTCATAGCAATGTAAGTCACGTCGTGTAAGTTATAGCAATGTAAGTCACATCGAGTAAGTTATAGCTATATTAGTCAAATCGAGTAAGTCATAGAAATGTAAGTCACGTCAAGTAAGTCATAGCAATTTAAATCACGTCGAGTAAGTCATAGAAATGTTAAACAAATCTACTAAGTTATAGCAATGTAAGTCACGATGATTAAGTTATAGCAATGTAAGTCACGACGATTAAGTTATTGCAATGTAAGTCACGTTGAGTAAGTTATAGCACTGTAAGTCAAGTCGAGTAAGTTGTAGCAATGTAAGTCATGTTGAGCAAGTTATAGCAATGTAAGCACCGCCAGGTAAGTCATAGCAATGTAATTCACGTCGGATGAGTTATAGCTTTTTAAGTCACGCCGATTAAGTTATTGCAATGTAAGTCACGTTAAGCAAGTCATAGCAATGTAAGTCAGTTCGAGTAAGTCATAGCAATGTAAGTCACGTAGAGGAAGTCATAGAAATGTAGTCACGTCGAGTAAGTTATAGCAATGAAATTCACATCTAGTAAGTCATAGCAATGTAAGTCACGTCGAGTAAGTTATAGCAATGTAAGTCACGTCGAGTAAGTTATAGCAATGTAAGTCGCGTTGTGTAAGCTATAGCGATGCAAGTCACATTGAACTCCACACAAACTCTTGACCAAAACTCCAGACACCCCGAGGACGAAATATCTGAAGATTCTTGTAGACAGAACATAATACAGGAAAATGAAATTCTTTTATTCTGAAGATGATCATCATAATCAGGCATTGCCAGTATTGACAACAAATCCTTTGGATTCAAAAGAACTAAACATATCTTAAATACCAACCCTCTTTTCCTGCGTTTATCTATTAATAAGTACCAGGAATGATGACTGTATTGACTTAAAGAGATTGTGAGTCAACTTGGTGAGGAATAGCAACCCTATAAAGTCGATAACTCAAGTGTCAGTTATCATAGAAATAATGTATTTAATCTAGAAAGAAACAAGTATTTTTGATTTAAAAAAAACCAATCTGGTCATCGGAATTAAGAACAATCTGTAAATGGTTATCACTTTCATTATTTGGTCTCTGCTTATTCAATCTGTGGATGCGTACTTTGTTGATTGCTGCTGTCGGTTCTATCTGTGGGTGCTTAGATCGGTGGGATGGTTCTACCAGTGGGTGTGCGGAAGATCCATGATGGAATGGGACCGGTTCTATCCGTGGGTTTGCTGAAGATCCATGATGGAATGGGACAGGTTCTATCTGTGGGTGTGCTGAAGATCCATGATGGAATGGAACCTGTTCTATCCTTGGGTTTGCTGAAGATCCATGATGAAATGGGACAGGTTCTATCTGTTGGTGTGCTGAAGATCCATGATGAAAGGGACAGGTTCTATCTGTGGGTGTGCTGAAGATCCATGATGGAATGGAACCTGTTCTATCCGTGGGTTTGCTGAAGATCCATGATGAAATGGGACAGGTTCTATCTGTGGGTGTGCTGAAGATCCATGATGAAATGGGACAGGTTCTATCTGTGGGTGTGCTGAAGATCCATGATGGAATGGGACCGGTTCTATCTGTGGGTTTGCTGAAGATCCATGATGGAATGGGACCGGTTCTATCTGTGGGTGTGCTGAAGATCCATGATGAAATGGGACAGGTTCTATCTGTGGGTGTGCTGAAGATCCATGATGAAATGGGACAGGTTCTATCTGTGGGTGTGCTGAAGATCCATGATGAAATGGGACAGGTTCTATCTGTGGGTGTGCTGAAGATCCATGATGGAATGGGACCGGTTCTATCTGTGGGTTTGCTGAAGATCCATGATGGAATGGGACCGGTTCTATCTGTGGGTGTGCTGAAGATCCATGATGAAATGGGACAGGTTCTATCTGTGGGTGTGCTGAAGATCCATGATGAAATGGGACAGGTTCTATCTGTGGGTGTGCTGAAGATCCATGATGAAATGGGACAGGTTCTATCTGTGGGTGTGCTGAAGATCCATGATGGAATGGGACCGGTTCTATCTGTGGGTTTGCTGAAGATCCATGGTGAAATGGGACAGGTTCTATCTGTGGGTGTGCTGAAGATCCATGATGGAATGGAACCTGTTCTATCCGTGGGTTTGCTGAAGATCCATGATGAAATGGGACAGGTTCTATCTGTGGGTTTGCTGAAGATCCATGATGGAATGGGACAGGTTCTATCTGTGGGTGTGCTGAAGATCCATGATGGAATGGAACCTGTTCTATCCGTGGGTTTGCTGAAGATCCATGATGAAATGGGACAGGTTCTATCTGTGGGTGTGCTGAAGATCCATGGGACAGGTTCTATCTGTGGGTGTGCTGAAGATCCATGATGGAATGGAACCTGTTCTATCCGTGGGTTTGCTGAAGATCCATGATGAAATGGGACAGGTTCTATCTGTGGGTGTGCTGAAGATCCATGATGAAATGGGACAGGTTCTATCTGTAGGTGTGCTGAAGATCCATGATGGAATGGGACCGGTTCTATCTGTGGGCGTGCTGAAGATCCATGATGGAATGGGACCGGTTCTATATGTGGGTGTGCTGAAGATCCATGATGAAATGTGACACGTTCTATCTATGGGTGTGCTGAAGATCCATGATGAAATGGGACAGGTTCTATCTGTGGGTGTGCTGAAGATCCATGATGGAATGGGACCGGTTCTACCTGTTGGTTTGCTGAAGATCCATGATGAAATGTGACAGGTTCTATCTGTGGGTGTGCTGAAGATCCATGTTGATCGGTGGGAGATAGTTCATTCTGTGGAAACAGATAGTTGATTACTGGGGATGTTTTAATATGTGGGCGTGCAGATCGGTCAAGCGCTATCTGGTTATATCTTTTGGTGTGCAGCTTGGTCAAGCTCTATCTGGTTCTATCTTTTGGTGTGCAGATTGGTCAAGCTCTATCTGGTTCTATCTTTGGGTGGGCAGATTTGTCAAGCTCTATCTGGTTCTATCTTTTGGTGTGCAGATCGGTCAAGCTCTATCCCGTTCTATCTTTTGGTGTGCAGATCGGTCAAGCTCTATCTGGTTCTATCTTTGGTTGTGCAGATAGGTCAAGCTCTGTCTGGTTCTATCTTTGGTTGGGCAGATGGGTTAGACTATTTCTATCTTTTGGTGCGCAGATTGATGATGCCAATTCTAATTTATTTTCAGTAACTATGAGAGAGAAAGAGATACGGTTCATCTCCAAATGGATTAGAATCGCGGGATTTCCTGGATAGCCTCACATGGAGCTCCGAGAGACCCGTTTATTGCAACTTTGTTTCCAAGGTAAACACATTCTATCGATTCTACGACAACCGATCGTAGTTCTGACCCAGGAATAGGCATCTTTTCTTAAGAAATGCCATGTTGTGCCCAAAATTTCTTAGGCCGAGGATATCACTAAAAAAATGACCAGACTTACCAACAATCAAATACAATTGATTTCTGTTAGTTTTTGGATAGCGGGCTATGTACGCCTCCACGGTTGGTTGTCTGAAGATGGACGCGAAGACATGACTCTCTTTGGGCGTTTAATCTTTGATCATCGCTTGTGATTAAAGAGGATGTTTTTCCGTATATTTATTGATGACTTGGCAAGGAAAAGCTGGCCTAAAAGTTACTATGTTTGAAAAGCTCAGATATTTCTGAGATTTTGAGATGAGCAGGTCGATTTCCTAGTTTTGGTTGCCAGGACAGGTCAGCGTCACGTGGTCAGAGCTCTGGAAGTCATCAACAACTAATGCACCTCAGAAAAATTAAATAATAAATAATAATAATAATAAAACCAAATTTCGCCGTAGAACGGATTAAAAACGTCCACAGAATGGGACGATTGAAAAGTGTGCCTACAATGCCTACAATGCCTACTATGCCTACAATGCCTACACCGTATGTGCTCAGGTTTTATGCTTTACTAATGCATAATGGCTGTGTTGCTCCGGGTTGAAATGGCTAGAAAGACTTTGACATTGTATGCTTGTAATTAGTTTTTGTAGTGTTGCGTTTGTTTTAAATGTGGTAAATTATAGATTTGTTTTTTGTTGACTTTGTACCGCGCTTCGAGCCTTTGGGGATGAAGCGTGTTTTTGAAATGAACTTTATTATTATTATTATTATTACTATTATGATCTCTAGTTTTAGTGCACGCAGAGCGACAGATGTGAGAAATATGATTATTGAGAGACATCTTGTCAGAAGGAATGTCATCAAGATTCCTAGCAGAGGATGTGACCTCTGTATCGCAGCTACCTTCTTGAAACGAGGTGAGGACAGCTGAGCTAGAGGTTGATTCATGATTGTGAATGAGGAGTGCTTACGTTTTGTCATCGATGAGGCTTCAACTTGCTGAAAGTCATCAATGACTTGACATCACCAGTGCACTCCTGCAAGGTGTGGATAGCGGAGTTGACAAGAGAGAGATGGGTGTGCTTGTATAGCTGCACGTCATCTGCGAATGCCTAGCTCTCAACAGCATGCCCCCCACCCCAAGCTGGAAGAGAAATGGCCTGGTATACATTCTGCATACGACCGGACCGAAAACAAACCTAAAAAAAATTAAGTTATAGTAATACAAAGCAGGTTGTGTAAGGTATACAATCTTTTAAATGAATGAAAGTTAAATAACCCTTCCATATCCACTGTGAAGAAATAAGATGATTGGCTGAGATTTCTTTACCTTTCTAGTTCTTGCACACCATCTGTGGGGTAGTGCGGCATTAAAACAATAGATGTGCTTACGTCAGAGATGAGGCACGCGCCCCCTTGTTCAAACAGGGGACACCACTCGCAATTTGGAAAAAAAAATCCACAATTTATAAAAAGGGGAGACAAGAAGCTCAGACCGATGAAAAGGTCTACCAAATGATTTGGATTTATCGAATGTTTGATGAAACTCATTGGGAAATAATAAAGAAGGCAGACGTTATTGCTCAAAAAAAGTTATTGGAGTCTGTTATAAATATTTATGAAATTATTGAAATATCTACAGTATATACGATAATGAAGCCGCCATTTTCAAGTTTTTTACAGACGCTCGTACACTAACACATATACCTCCTCGCTTAAACACACACACAGTCACTCTCTTCCGGGATAAACTCAACCTCCCATCTCACAGGCGCTCACACAAAAACACTCTCTCTCTTATCTCTCTCTACCAGGCACAAACTTTCTCTCACAGACTCACACACACACACTCTCTCCACTGACACACACACTCTCTCACTCTCTCTATATCTCTCTCTGTCACAGGCGCATTCTTTCTCACACTTTCTCTCTCTCTCTCTCACAGACACACACACTCTCTTTCAGGGACACACACTCTTTCTCTCTAGCTCTCTCTCTCACAGGCACAAACACAAACACCCTCTCTCTCTTGCATACACACACTCTCTTCCGTATCTCTCTCTCTCTGTCTCAAGCACACATACTCTCTCTCTCTCACAAGCACATATAATTTTTATCTCTCTCTCAAAGACACGAACACTCTCTTTCAGGAACACACTCTTTCTCTCTCTGGCTCTCCCCTCACAGGCACACACACTCTCTCTCTCTCTCTCATAGAAACTCTTTCTCTCTCAGGAACATACATTTTTCTCGCTCTCTCTCTGACAGGTACACACACTCCCTTTCTCACAGGTACACACACTCCCTCTCTCACAGGTACACACACTCCCTTTCTCACAGGTACACAAATTCCCTTTCTCACAGGAACACACACTCAATTTTCACAGGTACACACACTCCCTTTCTCACAGGTACACACACCGCCTTTCTCACAGGTACACACACTCAATTTTCACAGGTACACAAACTCCCTTTCTCACAGGTACACACACTCCCTTTCTCACAGGTACACACACCGCCTTTCTCACAGGTACACATACTCACTTTCTCACAGGTACACACTCTCCCTTTCTCACAGGTACACACACCGCCTTTCTCACAGGTACACACACCGCCTTTCTCACAGGTACACACACTCCCTCTCTCACAGGTACACACACTCCCTCTCTCACAGGTACACACACTCCCTTTCTCACAGGTACACACACTCACTTTCTCACAGGTACACACACTCCCTCTCTCACAGGTACACACACTCCCTTTCTCACAGTTACACACACTCCCTCTCTCACAGGTACACACACTCCCTTCTTCACAGGTACACACACTCCCTTTCTCACAGGTACACACACTCCCTCTCTCACAGGAATACAATCACGCGCACACACACATACTCGGTGTCTCACACAGGCACCCACACCTTTTTTCTGACACTCTCTCTCTCTCTCTCTCTCTCTCTCTCTCTCTCTCTCTCTCTCTCACACACACACACTCTCTCTCACACACACACACACACGCGCACACACACACACTCTCTCTCTCACACACACACACACACCCTTTCTCTCTCTCTCTCTCTCTCTCTCTCTCTCTCTCTCTCTCTCTCTCTCTCTCTCTCTCACTCTCTCTCTCTCTCTCTCTCTCTCTCTCTCTCTCTCTCTCTCTCGCCGGTACACACACTTGCTCTAATAGGCACACACAGTCTCTCTCTCACAGGCACACACACATACAAGTATATGTAATTTGTGCACATTTATAAAATGAGTACTTTATAATTGTTCAATGAGATATTTGATCATAGTAGTTTATTGCATCTGTTTGTCGTCATATTACATGGAAATATCGGGAAAATAAAAAAAAGTATATATAAAACATATTACTTTGATGTAATTCACACGTATCATAGCTTTGAAATGATTACAATTTCTAACTTTTGCGTGAGTTCCCCATTGCTCAAATAACAAGGCTTCTAAAATTATGATTGAATTTTTATTTTTACAGAATTCGTCATTTTCAAATAACAAGAAAAAAAAAGTGTCAGTCGGTGTTGATAACAATGAATACTAAAAAAAAAATAATTGTTTTGGCACCCCGCGTAAGTCCAAAGGGGGGGGGGGGCGCAACAAACCCGTGTCCTTCGATTTTTGCTGTTCAATGTCTCAGTCACAAACGTCAACTTTTTTTTTTTTGCTCCGTCAATCCGTGTCGTGCTCCATAAAGTCTACGCTAAGAGGACCTTGACCTCGCATGGACACTTGGGTCACAGCCACCCTAGGTCAACGCTCACTTGCATCACCGCCACCCTAGGTCTTCTCTGACAGTGTAAGGGGGACACTTGGAGCACAACCAGCCTAAGTCTACTCTGACATTGTAGCGACACCTGGAGCACAACCAGCCCAACTAGAAGATCACCTGTATGATCCCCCCCCCCCCCATAAAACAGGGACCGTTAATTGATTATCGATGCAGACGGTTTAGATTTATTGCAGCGCTCAGTGCATTGAAAGGAAGATTGACAGGGGGGTGTGGGCTGAAAAGGACGTGGTGTTTTCTCTTTAACAATGGGGGGGGGGGGGATTGCGGTCATTTGACTTTCGCATGGAATTAAGTTCAGTCGTACGTTTTGTCTTCTCTTGGTGACTGTCCCGACATGTTTTATGAAGGCCGTAACCGACACGACCTGGCCTGTTTGTATGTAAAACGTACCCACAAAGACATGTCCTTGCTCGAGCTTTTCGAATATCACGCGATATGGGTCACAGTGTCCCTGAGATGTCCCTGAGATGACCCCCGAAATAACGAATCTAATCAATAATAATAAAATAAATTTTTATTTGAATCCGGTCCCATGAAGTTTAAGAGCATCACAGATGTTGGCCCGTATAATGTTGAAAAGAATGCTGATGAACGCTGTCAATGATTCTACCTGACAATAATTATCTTTTTTCACCTGGATTAATTAACGGATGGATGTACTTTTCATGACATCTTTCTGGGGTTATTCTTTCCCCCGGGTAAGGTAATCCCGCAAAAAAAACAACAAAAAAAAACAAAAAAAAACAACAACAAAAAACGGACTCTTTTTCTGGTGTTCCCTGGATGAAATGAATTCTATAGAAAATATATTGACTTATAAAAAAAGTGGGTTTTCAAAGATTGTATCATTTTAACGCCAAAATTACAAAGTTAAATCTTGTTGAGAGGTTGTTCTCTTGATTCTAGTTTCTTCCCCTGTTTAGCCCCAGCAACAGATAACTCGGTAAATGTATGCTTGATACCTGACTCTCTGGTATGGTTGGTCAACCAAAACTTTGTTATGATAGCCTGTTCGATTAAAAACTTCAACATTAAAGTTAGTTTCGTATTCTTTACCTATAGCACATTTTAATTTCAAATCCGTACACGGGATAATTTCAAGGACATCTTTACAAACAAGTTTGACATACGTCTCGAATAAAAAAAAATGATTAAAAATGTTAATCATCTATAAATAAAAAGGGACCTTGTCAAGCATACCCCAGCCCCCAGACATGTGGACTAAAGGGACCTTGTCAAGCATACCCCTGCCCCAGACATGTGGACTCACATTGTCGACCTTACACCGGCCACAAACAAGTCAAAACAAGCGGCGGCAAAACAGACGGAGTCGAAACATCAGGCGGCGAAACAACCTGTGGCGAAACAACCTGTGGCGAAACAACCTGTGGCGAAATACCTGCGGGGAAACGACCGGCGGCAGGGAATTGTCATAGATTCTAGCCGTACCAGGGGGTGTAATCATATGTGTATTTGTTTGATGTGACTAAGAGAGAAAGTCAGCCCATTTTTGTGAGGACAGTTTAGGGTTGAGAAGGCTAGATACGTGAATGGGGCTGGTGAAGTGTTGTCCAGCAACAAGTGACCAGCAAGTAGTGACCAGCAAGTAGTGCCCAGCAAGTAGTGACCAATAAGTAGTGACCAGCAACAAGTGACCAGCAATTAGTGACCAGCAACAAGTGACTAGCAACAAGTGCAGCAACAAGTGACCAGCAAGTAGTGACGAGTAACTAGTGACCAGCAAGAAATGACCAACAACTAGTATCAGATACAAATGACCAGCAACAAGTGACCAGCAACAAGTGCAGCAACAAGTGACCAGCAAGTAGTGACGAGCAACTAGTGACCAGTAAGAAATAACCAGCAACAAGTGACCAGCAAAAAGAGACCAGCAAAAAGAGACCAGCAAAAGTGACCAGCAGCATGTGACCAGCATCACGTGACCAGAAACATGTGACCAGCTGCAAGTGACCAGCAACAAGTGACCAGCAAGTAGTGACGAGCAACTAGTGAACAGCAAGAAATGACCAGCAACTAGTAACCAGAAACAAATGACCAGCAACAAGTGACCAGCAAAAAGGGATAAGCAGAAATGACCAGCAACATCTTACCAGCAACACCAGACCAGCAGCAAGTGACCAGCAAGTAGTGACTAGCAAATAGTGACCAGCAAGAAATGACAAGCAACAAGTGACCAGCAAAAGGGACAAGCAGAAATGACCAGCAACATCTGACCAGCAACACGTGACCAGCAGCAAGTGACCAGCAAGTAGTGACGAGCAACTAGTGACCAGCAAGAAATGACCAGCAACTAGTACCCAGATACAAATGACCAGCAACAAGTGACCAGCAACAAGTGACCAGCAACAAGTGACCAGCAAGTAGTGACGAGCAACTAGTGACCAGCAAGAAATGACCAGCAACTAGTACCCAGATACAAATGACCAGCAACACGTGACCAGCAACACGTGACCAGCAACACGTGACCAGCAACACGTGACCAGCAACACGTGACCAGCAACACGTGACCAGCAACACGTGACCAGCAACACGTGACCAGCAACACGTGACACACATATGGAAGATCCGCCTAATGTTTGTTTTGCTTTGTCTGTGGGTTGCGCCAGTGGTTCTAAACGTGTTGGTCAAGACCCCTCGCGGGTCGCTCGAGAATTTAAACAATTTTGGATGTGGGGATGTGTACCTTTTGTTCTTATTTGAATTTTTATTTTACACTTTTAAATTAATTACAATCCTCTGTCTAGTTTATGATTGTTGTTAAACCAGAGTTACAGAAACTTAAAAAAAAATAAATAAACTCTTTGATTCCTTCAATAGAGACAGCCGCTAATTTAACATAGCTATTTCGACCCATTCCGTTCATCATTTTAAATATTACATTATGCAGGAGTTTAATTTTTGTTGTTGTTGTTATTTTTTTTTCCTCACCCACAACTTAAGAATTTTTCAGCATTCACGCAAAACTCTACGTGTGTTCATGCATTTTAAATAGTATGGGGACCGAGCCCCCCCCCCTCCCCTTTTAAAACAATCCACCCTTCTTAGCACTTAATACTGCTTTCCTCCACCCCCAATTAAAATTGCAGAACCATCAACTTTTTAACTACCAGAAAAAAAAAAACAAAAAAAAACTATACCACTGTGGCCCCTTTTCAATTCTTGTTTCTCAATTTCAAGGTATGGTAATGGTTGTGGGTTGCCACCAGTTGTTACACAGGGGTCTCGGCACTATACAGGTTGAGAAACCGCTGGGTTGGTATTGAAATTATTTAACTATTAGAGTTTCAAGGCTTTCAACTTCGATGCCTGACATGATCGCTACTGGTGCTTCACTTGGGGCTTTTTCACTTCCCAGCCTTGAACAGACACAGAAATAGAACACCTTAGAGTGTGTGTGTCTATGCGTGTGTGTGTGTGTATCTCTGTGTGTGTGAGTGTGTGTGTATGTGTTTGCATGTGAGTAACACTTGGACCCGCTGGGTATTGTCTTAAAATAACGGGACCCGGACTTGGTGTACAAGTACCGCAGCCGGCTCCAACTTGTAAACACGTGATCACGACTGCGCCCCACCTCCAATGACACAAAGTCCTATGCATTTTATGTGTCCTTTCTGTATGAAAGACGACACGTGAATCGATTTAAGCTCAATGCATTTAAGTTCTTGAACATTCCAATGAAGTACAAACTCTAAAATTATTTTTATAATATTTGTATTTCATTTTTTTAAAAATAGGTTTGATTGTTGGGAAATGTCCAGTCTGCGCAAAGACGGGGTCATTGTCCCATCCAAAACCGTGATTAAAAAAAAAAAAAGTCCCAAACTCCTGTCTCGAGAGAAGATTCATGCAGTTACCTGCCCGCAAAACATGTCGGTACCGGGTGAAAGTGTGGGTGGGGAGTACAGGTGGTGGGGGGGGGATTGACAGGCGGAATGTTTAGACTGAGTGCCCGGTGACTTAAGAGCGCAATGAACTCGTTATGTGAAAGTCGTGGTTCTTTAGCAGGCAATACTTTTGTTCATTACCTAAATGATATTCTAAACTAGCCCATATACCCGGCATTTCCCAGGATAGCATTCGGAACAAAAGAACTTCTACAGCCTTATAATTAACATTATATTTAATTTATTTAAACACCGCTCTAGTAAAAAGGACCATAATAAATCTGTCTCCAATTAAACAAAAACATTTATAATAGTTTTTAAAAAAAAGTACGTTCCCCGGTTGGATCCCGATCCCGGAGGGAACCCAATCGGATCCCTTTTTCCCGATGGAATCCCTTTTTCCGATGTATCTCGGTATCCGGAGGGATCCCGATCCCGTTGGGATCACCTGTCCAGTTGAGGTCATCATCTCTTATTGGATCCCATTTCCCGATAGGATCCCGCTCCTGGTTTGATCCCGTAACCCGATGGGATCGCGTTACCACTGTGTTCAATTTACTTGATTTGAGGGGTAATAAGGGGAGAGACTGCAATCAGGTTAGTACAAAATAAAATGAGTAAAACAGAGTATGGTTAAACCTGAAAAATTAAACGTAACAAAAGTTACGTTACGTTTAATTTTTCAGGTTTAACCATACTCTGTTTTACTCATTTTATTTTTTACTTGATTTGATAAGTATTTAAGTTAATTAATTTTTTTAATTTCGATTATTTCAGAAATTTTCCCCGTGGGGGCACTTCAAATTTTTCGGGGGGGGGGGGGAAGTGCCAGCAGTGCCAGGAATGCCAGTTGGTTTATTGTTGGACATTTTTTTGCCCATGGGGGCCCGTGGCTTTTCCCGAGGGTAGTGCCCCCCCCCCCCGGAGATATAGCTGTAAGAAACCCTGTTTATTTAGCCTACAGACGGAGAAATGAAATGGGGCCCCTGTCCCAGAAGATGGATATTATGAGTTCAGTACTATTCGGTATTTGAATACGGATGACACGTGTATGTGTAATAAGTTTGGTCAAGATCAATCAATCCATGTAAAAGCCTTTGTGGAACAAAGCCACAAAGTCACAAACAAATAAACTTTCAGTTTTATATACATACTAGCCAATATACCCGGCGTTGCTCGGGACTGCTTCCCAATTCCATTGGTATCTCTATCCCGTCGGTATACTGATGTGATCCTGATCCCGTTTAGATCCTGAATCGCTCTTGATCCCATTTCTGTTGTCATCCCGATCCTGATAGATATTCAGTTTCCAAAAAGGATCCCGACCCCATTGGGATCCTGACCCCATTTCGGATCCCGACCAAATGGGGATCCCTATCCCATTGGGATACAGTTTTCAAATGGGATTCTAACTTCACCGGAATGCGGACCCCACTGGAATCCCTTTTTCAAATGGGATCGTATTTCCACATTGGATCCCATATCTTAATGGGATCCCGATCTCATTTAGGATTCCGATCTAACTGAGATCCCGATGGCATCCAATTTCCAAATGGGATACCATTTTCTAATGGCATCACGTTCTTGTAGGGATCTCGATCCGATTAGGATCACGATTGGATCACTTTTTAAATTGGTCCCACATCCCGATGGCATCCCATTCTCAATGGAATCCCGACTCCATTGGGATCCCAACCTCTTTGAGATAAAGCTCCAAATGATCCAGATCCAAATGAAATCTCCTTTTTCAAATGGGAACCCATATCCGCATGATTTCCCAACTCATGTGCGATCCTGTCCTAATTGAGATCCCGAGGACATCATTTTCCTTTTTTTTCCCTTATTAGGTGGGATCTCGATCCCGTTAGTCCCACGTTTCTCGATGGGATCCTCTGCTCCGATGGGATCCCGTTTGCAGATACGCTCCATATTTAGTGTCCGCAATTCGATGGGGTGGTGTTACGGGTCGGTTCCAGTTTACTAATTCACCTTTAGGAGGCTCTTCCTCGTTGAGATCACGTTCCTATGGGGGTTTTGTTCCCGTTAGGATTATGAAGGGTTTGTTAAAAAAAAATACCCTGAAAGACTGGAACTAAACTAACCCCTCACTAAGTTTTAGATTCCATTACACAACCTCGTAGAACAATAAAGAATATTCTGGAACATACTTGATTACGATTTACATCCTCCACGAAACGAGTAAAAATTTCTTTTCTAAGTAATCATTTTTCGACTTGGAAATTTCAACAACTAAATACATTACTAGAACTATGGTACATTTCAGTTGAAAGAGGGGCCCCTTCAGGCCCATTTCATTATTGTACCGAATTAGTTTGCCTGAGATTTGGGGTGTAAAAACGAGTAAAAATTGCTTTTCTAAGTAATAATTTTTCGACTTAGAAATTTCAACAACTAAATACATTACTAGAACTATGGTACATTTCAGTTGAAAGAGGGGCCCCTTCAGTCCCATTCCATTATTGTACCGAATTAGTTTGCCTGAGATTTGGGGGTGGGGGGTGGGTGGGGGGTGGCTATAAATTCAATTAGAAAAATATAAAGATATAAATGTAAAAGTTTTCCATTAAAATCTGTTCAAATTGTCATATATAGCTTTTTACTCTATGCAACGTTTTCCTGTTTTTTACATCACTTGGCATTCTTCTTTTTTTTTGTTTCCGTTTGGCTTTTTGCACCAACTCCTATTGTAAGGAGAATGGAGGAAGGTCGTATCCCAAAGATGCTGTATGGAGAGTTGGGACAAGGGAAAAAAGACTTTTGGACGGCCACGCCTGAGATTTATGGGCGTTTGCCAAAGGAGCATGAGGGAAGGCAATATTGAAAACAACGAAAGGGAGCTCATTACTGAAAAACGTTCTAGCTGGCGAACAGCAGTGTTTGAAGTAGTAAAAAGGGCGGAGGATACGCGAAACGTTGCCCTTGAAACAAAAAAAAACCCAAAACAATTCGAAATGTCAAAATCTTAACAGAAAACAATATTCTACTAGACTACTTGCACTATGACTAGTGTAGGTCCAAGGTTATCATGAGTCAGGACATGAAGACTACTTGCACTATGTCTAGTGTAGGTCCAAGGTTACCATGAGTCAGGACATGAAGACTACTTGCACTATGTCTAGTGTAGGTCCAAGGTTACCATGAGTCAGGACATGAAGACTACTTGCACTATGTCTAGTGTAGGTCCCTGGTTACCATGAGTCAGGACATGAAGACTACTTGCACTATGTCTAGTGTAGGTCCAAGGTTACCATGAGTCAGGACATGAAGACTACTTGCACTATGTCTAGTGTAGGTCCCTGGTTACCATGAGTCAGGACATGAAGACTACTTGCACTATGTCTAGTGTAGGTCCCTGGTTACCATGAGTCAGGACATGAATATTACTTGCACTATGTCTAGTGTAGGTCCCTGGTTACCATGAGTCAGGACATGAATACTACTTGCACTATGTCTAGTGTAGGTCCCTGGTTACCATGAGTCAGGACATGAATACTACTTGCACTATGTCTAGTGTAGGTCCCTGGTTACCATGAGTCAGGACATGAAGACTACTTGCACTATGTCTAGTGTAGGTCCCTGGTTACCATGAGTCAGGACATGAAGACTACTTGCACTATGTCTAGTGTAGGTCCCTGGTTACCATGAGTCAGGACATGAATACTACTTGCACTATGTCTAGTGTAGGTCCCTGGTTACCATGAGTCAGGACATGAAGACTACTTTCAATATGACCAGTGTAGGTCCCAGCTTACCATAAGTCAGGACATGACGATTACTTGCACTTCGACTGGTGTAGGTCCAAGGTTACCAGGAGTCAGAGCATGAAGTCTACTTGCACTATGTCTAGTGTAGGTCCTTGGTACCCAAATGGTCCCACCATAAATAGGGTAACGAAAGCTATCTGTTGGTCGACGGCTGAAATAACAAATTAAAATAATAGAACTTCCCTTAGAATTTTTCAATTGCTCTGTAACTTACGGGAAACTATGGTTTTATTATGAGATTTTGGTTCAACAGAATCAACCAGAGAAAATCGTCGGTCCGGATAAATCTGACAATAGGCATGTCTGACCTGACAGAAAGTATGTCTGACCTGACAGAAAGTATGTCTGACCTGACAGAAAGTATGTCTGACAATTGTAAGATGCCAGAGTGAGCAGTTCCACGGAGAAGGCACGCCCAACACAGATACCAGAGGGAGAAGTCCCATAAAAGAAGACTCACCCAACACAGATACCAGAGTCAGAAGTTTCATGAAAGAAGAGTCGCCAAACACATGTGCCAGAGTGAGAAGTTCCATGAAAGGAGAAACGCCAATAAAAAGATGCCAGAGTGAAAGAAGACTCAACCAACACAGATGCCAGAGTTAGAAGTTCCATAAAAGAAGACTCACCCAACACAGATGTCAGAGTGAGAAGTTCCATAAAAGAAGACTCACCCAACACAGATGTCAGAGTGAGAAGTTCCATAAAAGAAGACTCAACCAACACAGATGCCAGAGTGAGAAGTACCATAAAAGAAGACTCACCCAACACAGATGTCAGAGTGAGAAGTTCCATAAAAGAAGACTCACCCAACACAGATGCCAGAGTGAGAAGTTCCATAAAAGAAGACTCACCCAACACAGATGCCAGAGTGAGAAGTTCCATAAAAGAAGACTCACCCAACAGTCTAGTGTAGGTCCAAGGTTACCATGAGTCAGGACATGAAGACTACTTGCACTATGTCTAGTGTAGGTCCCTGGTTACCATGAGTCAGGACATGAAGACTACTTGCACTATGTCTAGTGTAGGTCCAAGGTTACCATGAGTCAGGACATGAAGACTACTTGCACTATGACTAGTGTAGGTCCCTGGTTACCATGAGTCAGGACATGAAGACTACTTGTACTATGACTAGTGTAGGTCCAAGGTTACCATGAGTCAGGACATGTAGACTACTTGCACTATGACTAGTGTAGGTCCCTGGTTACCATGAGTCAGGACATGAAGACTACTTGCACTATGTCTAGTGTAGGTCCCTGGTTACCATGAGTCAGGACATGAAGACTACTTGCACTATGACTAGTGTAGGTCCAAGGTTACCATGAGTCAGGACATGAAGACTACTTGCACTATGTCTAGTGTAGGTCCAAGGTTACCATGAGTCAGGACATGAAGACTACTTGCACTATGTCTAGTGTAGGTCCCTGGTTACCATGAGTCAGGACATGAA
>CAXITT010000011.1:242709-255205 GCA_964033795.1 Lymnaea stagnalis
ACTCACCCAACACAGATGCCAGAGTGAGAAGTTCCATAAAAGAAGACTCACCCAACACAGATGCCAGAGTGAGAAGTACCATAAAAGAAGACTCACCCAACACAGATGCCAGAGTGAGAAGTTCCATAAAAAAAGACTCACCCAACACAGATGCCAGAGTGAGAAGTTCCATAAAAGAAGACTCACCCAACACAGATGCCAGAGTGAGAAGTACCATAAAAGAAGACTCACCCAACACAGATGCCAGAGTGAGAAGTACCATAAAAGAAGTCTCACCCAACACAGATGCCAGAGTGAGAAGTTTCATAAAAAAGACTCACCCAACACAGATGCCAGAGTGAGAAGTTCCATGAAAG
This sequence comes from Lymnaea stagnalis, assembly GCA_964033795.1. Lineage (NCBI taxonomy): Eukaryota > Metazoa > Mollusca > Gastropoda > Lymnaeidae > Lymnaea > Lymnaea stagnalis. The sequence continues at coordinate 243,066 of CAXITT010000011.1, forward strand.
AATACAACCCCTACCCAGAATTTATTTTGATAATAAAATTGCACACACAAATTAGTATTTACTTTATACTAAACATTATACATACACACATTAGTTAGTGTGCGACTTCTACTACACATTTAACATTTACAATATTACGAGTTTATGCATTGTGTTTTTAAATGATTGAATATGTTTATGCTGTGTATTACACACAGATGTACATACAATGAATCAATTGTCTATGCCTGTCATGAACATACTGAATATTCACATTCATAATGATGTCCCTGTTCTGCTAACCAGCATTTAAAGGGACACAATCAGTAAACAATGAAGACTATCACTCCAGAAGTTATCTGCACTTGCTGCACTTCTTTTAAACCTTACTTCACAAGTGTTTGCAATTAGCTGAAGATGAAGTGGGTGGTATGTGCTCTTAGTTATTGGTCAGAATGTGGGTGATATGTGATATGTGATATGTGATATGTGATATGTGGTATGTGATATGTGATATGTGATATGTGATATGTGATATGTGGTATGTGATATGTGATATGTGATATGTGGTATGTGATATGTGATATGTGATATGTGGTATGTGATATGTGATATGTGATATGTGATATGTGGTATGTGATATGTGGTATGTGGTATGTGATATGTGATATGTGATATGTGGTATGTGATATGTGATATGTGATATGTGATATGTGGTATGTGATATGTGATATGTGATATGTGGTATGTGATATGTGATATGTGATATGTGATATGTGATATGTGGTATGTGATATGTGATATGTGATATGTGATATGTGATATGTGATATGTGATATGTGGTATGTGATATGTGATATGTGATATGTGGTATGTGGTATGTGATATGTGATATGTGATATGTGATATGTGATATGTGGTATGTGATATGTGGTATGTGATATGTGATATGTGATATGTGATATGTGGTATGTGATATGTGATATGTGGTATGTGATATGTGATATGTGATATGTGATATGTGATATGTGGTATGTGATATGTTATATGTGATATGTGATATGTGGTATGTGGTATGTGATATGTGATATGTGATATGTGATATGTGGTATGTGATATGTGATATGTGATATGTGATATGTGATATGTGATATGAGGTATCTTTGATGAAGTGGGTGAGTTGTGATGAGTTTACAAAGATGAAGTGGGTGGAATGGGATCTTAAGAAACTGTGATGAAACGGGTAGGATGTGATCTTAGGTATCTGTTTTAAAAGCGTGTTGGATGTGACTTTAGGTATCTTTGTTGAAGTGGGATGGATGTGACTTTAGGTATCTTTGTTGAAGTGGGATGGATGTGACTTTAGGTATCTTTGTTGAAGTGGGATGGATGTGACTTTAGGTATCTTTGTTGAAGTGGGATGGATGTGACTTTAGGTATCTCTGTTGAAGTGGGATGGATGTGATCTTAGGTATCTTTGTTGAAGTGGGATGGCTGTGATCTTAGGTATCTGGGATAAAGTTGGTGGGATGTGATCTTAAGTAACTGTGATAAAGTGCGTGGCATGTGATCTTAGCAAATGTAAAATGGATCATTTGCTTTTTTGGATTTCAACTAAATGTAGTTTTAAATTTTACTTTTTTTTTTAATTACCTGTTTTAGTTGTAAAACAAGAAAAAGAATTAATAAATATTGCAGTCATTAGTGTATTACTAGACATCTTAAAAGTTGACAAGAGACACAGTCATTACTGTTTTACTATACAACGTGACTGGGTGGCCAAATGGTCTAAACTGAGCAAACCTCAAGTTGGTGGTCTGTTGTTCAAGTCCAGCCAAAGACCAGTCAAGCAAAAACATCACCCCGGGTGGATGAGACTCGTTATCCTCGGTCGGCAACTAATCTAAGAGAAGGAAACTCTGAATTCAATCCCGGAGTTGGAGTCCCGTAAGGCACATACAATGACAATTCCTGCAACCGAACCCATCCCTGGTCGTCTTGACGTAGAGTCTCGCAACTGGATATGGTGGGCTCGGACGAGAGAGTGAGGCAGACGCCGCGAAACTCTTCTTCACTTTAAACAAAGTCATCCGCGCAAGTCATCAGTCACCAGACGACTCGATGGTCCTCGTCGATCCTCGACGGACGAACAATAAAAAAAAAATAAAACTATACAACGTGAAAGTTGACAAGAAACACAGTCATTAGTGTATTACTAGACATCTTATAAGTTGAGAAGAGACACAGTCATTAGTGTATTTTTAAACATCAGGATGCATAAAATAGTATACCATTTTAATTAGTTAAAATTTTTAATAAATAATGTATTTTGACTGATGGATGATTTGAAAACTGTTTCTTATTTACGAGCATTTTAAAATCTCAAACCAAAAAAAAAAAGATCTTTTGATTACTGAGAAAATGAACATACACGAATGCTTACATTCAATTACACAATTGTATTTGAACACTATCAAGTTTCGGGCGAAATTGGGATTTACAAAAATTAACTAATATTTTTTTGGTATGCATAAACTCCTACATAAAAATTTTAAACTTTTTAATGGAGGTCAAGACTAATTTGAGAAAATGCTACCCACTAGCTAAAGTCGGTATTGTGCTACCCGGTGTCCTGAATGCAGGGTACCACCCCCCACATCTGTTGCGGGCAATCACGTGACCATCCCATTTTTGCTCTTTGTGAAGCTTAGCTTTTATTTTTAATTGGCCTGTTCTTTAAAAAAGTATTTGAATTTAAACAAGTGACTCCGTGCACCGACAGTTTGATTGACATGAGATCAGACGTAAGGCCCCGCCCAGCGTCGTATCGTCACTGTTATGAGAAAGTATCAATACATTTTATTATCACGATATTAGCTGCATGGTGAGGTCTCTTAGCGTGGTATATAAAGCCCATGCGCATTCGAAAAATCTTCGCGACTGAAGCTTGAGGATAGCTATTTGTTCTAAAGTTTTAATTCACTTCGGTTGTTTTAAATAATTTTCTTTTTAAGTTCTGTCTGCGTGATACAAGTTGTTTTACAAGTCTTGCCGGAGAAACTGTGTTATTACTTGATTTAGTCTTCCACGAGACACGTCTTATAGCTTGATAAACTCTCGCCCGAGGCACTGTTATAACTTGATTAAGCCCTTCTAGAGACACAGTATTATAACTGGATTAAGTCTTGCTGGAGACACTGTTTTATAACTTGATTACGCCTAGCTAGAGACACTGTATTACACCTGGATTAAGTATTGCGGGAGACACGGTTTTATAACTTGATTAAGCCTTGCTGGAGACACTGTTTTATAACTTGATTAAGCCTTGCTGGAGACACTGTTTTATAACTTGATTAAGCCTTGCTGGAGACACTGTTTTATAACTTGATTAAGTCCTGCTGGAGACACTGTTTTATAACTTGATTAAGCCTTGCTGGAGACACTGTTTTATAACTTGATTAAGTCCTGCTGGAGACACTGTTTTATAACTTGATTAAGCCTTGCTGGAGACACTGTTTTATAACTTGATTAAGCCTTGCTGGAGACACTGTTTTATAACTTGATTAAGCCTTGCTGGAGACACCGTTTTATAACTTGATTAAGTCCTGCTGGAGACAATGTGTAATAATTTGAATAACTCTTGCTGGAGACAATATATTATAACTTGATGAAGCCTCGCTGGAGACAACACTGTATTATAAGTTGATTAAGTTTTGCTGGAGACACTGTGTTATAAGTTGATTAAGTCTTTACCGAGACATTGTGCTATAACTTGATTAAGCCTTGCTGAGACACTGTACTATAACTTGATTAAGCCTTGCTGGAGACAACACTGTATTATAAGTTGATTAAGCCTTGCTGAGACACTGTGTTATAACTTGATTAAGCCTTGCTGGAGACAGCACTGTATTATAAGTTGATTAAGCCTTGCTGGGGACACTGTGTTATAAGTTGATTAAGTCTTTACCGAGACATTGTGCTATAACTTGATTAAGCCTTGCTGAGACACTGTACTATAACTTGATTAAGCCTTGCTGGAGACAACACTGTATTATAAGTTGATTAAGCCTTGCTGAGACACTGTGTTATAACTTGATTAAGCCTTGCTGGAGACAGCACTGTATTATAAGTTGATTAAGCCTTGCTGGGGACACTGTGTTATAAGTTGATTAAGTCTTTACCGAGACATTGTGCTATAACTTGATTAAGCCTTGCTGAGACACTGTACTATAACTTGATTAAGCCTTGCTGGAGACAACACTGTATTATAAGTTGATTAAGCCTTGCTGAGACACTGTGTTATAACTTGATTAAGCCTTGCTGGAGACAGCACTGTATTATAAGTTGATTAAGCCTTGCTGGAGACACTGTGTTATAAGTTGATTAAGTCTTTACCGAGACATTGTGCTATAACTTGATTAACCCTTGCTGAGACACTGTACTATAACTTGATTAAGCCTTGATGGAGAAACACTGTATTATAAGTTGATTAAGCCTTGCTGAGACACTGTGTTATAACTTGATTAAGTCTTTCCCGAGACACTGTGTTATACCTTAATTAAGTCGTAGCAGAGACACTGTGTTATGACTTAATTAATTTCGAAAAGGTTTAGTCATAAAATTGACTATTCTGTTGTGCTGGACCTGTTGGTAGTTGCTACAAGACAGTCACAAACATACACGCTTTTGAAAGTCTCTGTGAATCAACGTTAGGACAACAGATCTGACGTTCACGGTTAGTAGTCACATACCTTTCTATTATTTATTTATCATTAGATCTCAATTCTGTTTGATCTACAGGAAAAGGATTTGATTACAATGTACTTATTTAAATTATTATCAAATGACATTAAGAATAAAAATGACATAAGTAAAGGACACACTGCCAGGACACACTGACAGGACACACTGACAGGACACACTGACAGGACACACTGACACGACACACTGACAGGACACACTGACAAGAATCAATATCGGGACACACTATCGGGACACTACAGTTTAGAGTATCGTAGAAATGGATCTGTTTCCAATGTGTTTAACTTGAGAAACTTCACTTTTGTTAGAACTTGCGTTTGGTGCGCAACTTTGCTTTAGGCAAAGAAAAACTACTCTGTTAAATGACTTTTTAAAACAATAGTGTATCATAGTTAATGTAATAGGCGTATCATCTTACATGTTACATGGGTACATCTTACATTTGACTTGGCTTCAAATATGTCTTAACAGGCCGCAATTATGTATCGGTCATATTATTATAGTGTATGACAGATGTCACGCGCTAGGCTAGTGAGAATTTTATTTAAGAAAGTCACCACGGTGTCTCAAACTGAAAAATTTGAAAACAAAGAGTGTATAAAAGCAAAGACAAAATAGTTTTACCTTAATGGCAACCATAAACCCTTGCTTGATTTCCTATGCATATGAACAATAAATATAGAATAAATGTTGTTGACATGTGCCAACTTTTACACTATTTTTTAAAATAATAGTTCATATTTACATAATGGACTCCATACACCACATATAATTTTATTAAACAATATCCTAAACATCATACAATTGTATTATTTTATTGAGAAGTTTTGAGAAATTTATCCGTACAAAACTTGTTAACCACGCCCACAAAAAAAAAAAACAACAAAAAAAAACAACAAAAAAACTCTAGCCTATTGATTTCCTTATAGCAGCTAGAACAGAAGGCCATCTTAGTGTTCTAAAAGACACCATCACAAATAATCGGTAAAAATATTCAAGAATGCTTTCTTGTTTTTCTTGTCCTCTTGAAATGAACACCATCCGACAACAGCCAAAGATAGAAACGACTCTGTTGGTCACGTCAATTGAAATATTCAAACAGGGATTTTATATTAAATAAAAAATTCCAACACAATCACAAGGAGATTGTAAACGTGTCACAGCTGCCCACACCAGTCATTACATCACAGCTACTTAAGAACAGCTCATAACGGAATCTACATCATAGCTATTTACGATCAGTTAATCAGAGTTATAACATCACAATTACTTAGAACCAGCTCACACCAGCCGCTCCATCACATTTACTTAAGATCAGCCCAGCGAGGTCACTACGTCACAGCCACTTAAGATCAGCTCATCACGGTCACTACATCACAGCCACTTAAGTTCAGCTCAGAACAGTCACTGCATCAAAACTATTTTGAAAAAGATAACCACAGTCACTAAAGGAAAGCTACTAATGATCAGCTCATCTTAGTCACTAAACTACAGCAATTGATGATGAGCTCACCACAGGTCACTACATCACAGCAATTAAAGTCAGCTCACCACAGGTCACTACATCACAGCAATTAAGATCAGCTCACCACAGGTCACTACATCACAGCAATTGACATCAGCTCACCACCGGTCACTACATCACAGCAATTAAGACCAGCTCACTACAGGTAACTACATTACAGCAATTAAGATCAGCTCACCACCGGTCACTACATCACAGCAATTAAGATCAGCTCACCACAGGTCTCTACATTACAGCAATTAAGATCAGCTCACCACAGGTCACTACATCACAGCAATTAAGATCAGCTCGACACAGGTCTCTGCATTACAGCAATTAAGATCAGCTCACCACAGATCACTACATTACAGCAATTAAGATCAGCTCACCACAGGTCACTACATCACAGCAATTAAGATCAGCTCACCACAGGTCACTACATTACAGCAATTAAGATCAGCTCACCACAGGTAAATACATCACAGATCACTACATTACAGCAATTGAGATCAGCTCACCACAGATCACTACATCACAGCAATTGAGATCAGCTCACCACAGATCACTACATCACAGCAATTAAGATCAGCTCACCACAGATCACTACACCACAGCAATTAAGATCAGCTCACCACCGGTCACTACATCAGAGCAATTAAGATCAGCTCACCACCGGTCACGACATCACAGCAATTAAGATCAGCTCACCACCGGTCACTACATTACAGCAATTAAGATCAGCTCACCACAGGTCTCTACATTACAGCAATTAAGATCAGCTCACCACAGGTCTCTACATTACAGCAATTAAGATCAGCTCACCACAGGTCTCTACATTACAGCAATTAAGATCAGCTCACCACAGGTCACTAAATCACAGCAATTAAGATCAGCTCACTTGAGGTCACCACATCACAGCTAATTAAGATCAGATTATTTCAGTCACATCATCATAGCTACTTAAAGTAAACTCTTCACAGTCACTAAATCATAGCTACTTAAGATCAGATCTATCTAGTCACTACGTCATAGCTACTTAAGGTCAGCTCACCTCAGTCACTACATCACAGCTACTTAACATGTAATCACCAGAGTCAATACATCACAGCTACTTAAGATGTAATCACCAGAGTCACTACATCATAGCTACTTAAGATGAGCTCTTCCCGGTCACTATATCACAGCTACTTAAGATCAAATCACCCCAGTCACTACATCACAGTTACTTAAGATCAGATCATTTCAGTCACATCATCATAGCTACTTTAAATCAACTCTTCCCAGTCACTACATCATAGCTCCTTAAGATCAGCTCTTCCCAGTCACTACATCACAGCTACTTAAGATCAGCTCTTCCCAGTCACTACATCACATCTACTAAAGATCAGCTCAACCCAGTCACTACATCATCGCTACCTCAGTTCAACTCACACAAGTCACTACATCACAGCTAATTAAGATCAGCTCACCCTTGTCACTACATCACAGCTACATAAGATCAACTCACCCCAGTCACTACATCACAGTTACTTAACATCAATTCACCACAGTCACTCCATCACAACTACTTAAGATCATATCATTTCAGTCAAATCATCATAGCTACTTAAAATCAACTCTTCCCAGTCACTACATTACAGCTATTTAAGATGTCATTACCACAGTCACTACATCACAGCTACTTAAGATGTAATTACCATAGGCACTAAATCACAGCTACTTAAGATCAGCTCACGACACTCACTACGTCAAAGCTACTTATTTTCAGCTCACAACAGTCATTACAACAAAAACTATTTAGGAAAAGCATACCAAAGTCACTAACTCAAAGCTACTAATGATCAGCTCACACTAGCCACTATAATTCAGCAAATTATGATAAGCTCATCACAGTAACTACATCACAGCTACTTAAGATCAACTTACCCCAGTCACTACAGAACAAATACAGATCAGATCCTTTAAGTCACATCATCATAGCTACTTAAAATCAACTCTTCACAGTCACTATATCATAGTTACTTAAGATCAGATCCATCCAGTCAATACATCATTGCTACTTAAGATCAGCTGTTCCCAGTCCCTATGTAATAGCTACTTAAGACATACTAGTCCCAGTCACTACATCACAGCTACTTTCGATCAACACACCAAATTCTATACATCACAGCTACTTTAGATCAACTAACAACAGTCACTACATCACAGCTACTTTAGATCAACTCATCCCAGTCATTACATCATAGCTACTTAGGATTAGCTCATCCCAGTAACTACATTACAGATTCTTAGGATCAGCTCACCCCAGTCGCTACATCACAGGTACTTAAAATCAGCTCATCCCAGTCACTACATCACATCTACTTAGCATCACCACCCACCAGTCAATTTTTCATAGCTTCTTAAAATCAATTCAACCCCAGTAGCTACATCTTAGCTACTTAGGATTAGCTCAACCCAGTAACTACATCACAGGTACTTAAGATCAACTCATCCTAGTCACTACATCAGAGCTATTTAAAATCAGCTAAATACAGTCATTACAACACAGCGACTTAAGATTAACTCACCCCAGTAACTAAATTACAGTAACTTCTTCAGAGCTACTTAGGATCTGCTCATGCCAGTCACTACATCAAAGCTAATTAAGATAATCTCATGACAATTACTACATCACCTCAGTCACTATATTAGATTTCCTTAAGATCAGCTCAACCCCAGTCACTACATCACAGCTACTTAAAATGAGCTCACCCCAGTCACTACATCAAAGCTATTTAATATCAGCTAACCCCAGTCACTATATCACAGCTAATTAAGATAAATTCACCCCAGTAACTACATTACAATTACTTAAATTGAACTTACAACAGTCACCACATCACAGCTACTTAGGATGAGCTCATCCTATTAAATACATTACAGCTATTTGTGATCCGCTCATCCCAGTCACAACATCATAGCTATTTAAAATCAGCTAACCACAATCACTTCATCATAGCTACTTAAGATCAACTCACCCCAGTCACTACTTGACAACTACTTAAGATCACCTATATCACAGCTACTTAGGATAAGCTCATCCCAGTCACTAAATCACAGCAAATTTAGATCAGCTAACCACAGTCACTACATCACAGCTACTTAGGTTCGGCTCATCCCAGTCACTACTTCACAGCTACTTAGGATCAGATCATCCTAGTCACTACATAATAGCTACTTAGGATCAGTTCATCCCAATCACTACTATACAGCTACTTAAGATGAACACACTACAGGCACTACATCGCAGCTACTTAGAATCAGATCATCCTAGCTACTACATTACAGCTACTTAAAATAATTTCAACCCCAGTAGCTATATCTTAGCTACTTAAGATCAGCTCATCCCAGTCACTAAATCACAGCTACTTAAGATCAACTTCATCATATCTACTTAAAATCAACTCACCTCAGTCACTACATTACAGCTACTTAAGATCAGCTCATCCAAGTCACTACAACACAGCTACTTAGGATAAGCTCATCCCAGTCACTCCATTACAGCTACTTTGATGAACTCACCCCAGTCACTACATTACAGCTACTTAGGATCAGCTCATCCCAGTCACTACATCAGAGCTTTTTAAATTCAGCTAACCAGAGTCATTACATCACAGCTACTTAAGATCACCTCATCCTAGTCACTATTTTACAGCTACTTAATATGCACTCGTCACAGTCACTAAATCACAGCTACTTAGGATCAGCATATCTCAGTCACTATTTTACAGATAAAGATGAACTCACCTCAGTCATTACATCACAGCTATTTAAGATCACCCCAGCCCAGTCACTATTTTAAAGCTACTGAAGATGAACTCACTAAACTCACTACGTCACAGCTACTTAATATAAGCTTATCCCAGTAACTATTTTACAGCTACTTAATATGAACTCGACCCAGTAATTACATCACAGTTACTTAGGATCACCTTATCCAAGTCACCATTTTACAGCTACTTAAAATGAAATCACCACATTCACTACATTACAGCTACTTAAGATCACCTTTCCAAAGTCCATATAACATGCTACTTAGGATCAGCTCATCCCAGTCACTGCATTACACCTACTTAAGATGAACTCACCACAGTAACTACATCACAGCTACTTAGGATCAACTCATACCAGTCACTACATTAAAGCTACTTAAGATGAACTCACTATAGGCACTACATCAAAGCTTCTTAGGAGCAGCTCATCCCAGTCGTTACATCACAGCTATATAGAATCAGCTCACCTCAGTTACTAAGTCACAGCTAATTAAGATAATCTTATGACAATAACTACATCACCTCCGTTACTGTATTACATTTCCTTAAGATCAGCTCGACCCAGACACTTCATCACAATTACTTAAGATCAACTCACCACAGGCACTACATCAAGCTACTTAAAATCAGATAACCACAGTTATTACATCACATCCAATTAAGATCAGCTCATCCCAGTCACTACATCACAGCCAATTAAGATCAGCTCATCCCAGTCACTATATCACAGCTACTTAGTATCAGATCATCCAAGTCACTACATTACATCTACTTAAGATGAACTCACCACAGTGACTTTTTTTACAGCTACTTAGGATCAGCTCACCCCAGTCACTACATCAGAGCTATTTAAAATCAGCTGACCACAGTCACTACATCACAGATACTTAACATCAGCTCATCCTAGTCACTACATTACAGCTACTTAAGATGAACTCACCACAGTCACTTTTTTACAGCTACTCGGATCAGCTCATCCCAGTCACTACATCAGAGCTATTTAAAATCAGCTAACCACAGTCACTACATCACAGATACTTAAGATCATTTTTTCCAATCACTACATTACCGCTACTTAAGATGAACTCACCACAGTCACTATTTTACAGCTACTTAGGATCAGCTCAACCCAGTCACTCTATTACAGCTGCTTAAGATGAACTCACCATAGTCACTACATCACAGCTACTTAAGATCTGCTCACCCCAGTCACTACATCAAAGCTAATTAAGATAATCTCATGACAATTACTACATTTCCTCCGTCACTATATTAAATTTCCTTAAGATCAACTCATCCCTGTCACTACATCAGTGCTATTTTAAATCAGCTAACCAAAGTCATTACATGATAGCTACTTAAGATGAATTCATCACAGTCACAACATCTCAGCTATGTAGGATCAACTCATCCCAGTAAATACATTACATCTACTTAGGATCAGCTCATCCCAGTCACTACATTACATTTAATTAAGATTAGATCACCACAGTCCCTACATCACATCTACTCAAGATCAGCACACCACGGTCCCTACATTATATCTACTTAAGATAAGCTCACCACAGTCACTAGACTATAAAAAAATGTATCCATCAACAGAAGCTCACCAAAAGGACGTCCATGTCTTCCAGACACTTTTAATCCTTAACACAAGTGAAATAAATAATTTTATGCGATTAGAAATTAAAATGAAAAACTCTCTCTCGTAAAATGTAATCCATTCAATTATTTATCCTAACAGTGCCATCAGGATCTCTGCTGTTGATGAACAAAAGAAATTTTATATGCATCAATTAGATTCGGACAATTTGATGCCTGATTGCTCACTGAACATCTTTTAAAGTCACATGATCTTGTAGAATGAAGACTTTTGTTCTTTTAATTTGGATCGCCTTGTCAGCTCTACGTAAGTAGTAACAGAGCTTTGAAAAATATCTCTCATTCTCACTCTATCTATCCATCCATCCATCCATCCATCCATCCATCCATCCATCCATCCATCCATCCATCCATCCATCCATCCATCCATCCATCCATCCATCCATCCATCCATCCATCCATCCATCCATCCATCCATC
>CAXITT010000011.1:255659-272441 GCA_964033795.1 Lymnaea stagnalis
TATCTATCTATCTATCTATCTATCTATCTATCTATCTATCTATCTATCTATCTATCTATCTATCTATCTATCTATCTATCTATCTATCTATCTATCTATCTATCTATCTATCTATCTATCTTTATTTATTTATTTAGGCATTTTTTATATAGCGCTTACCTTAAAGCTCTAAGTGCTTTACAATTATTAAAAACATGTAAACTAAGTAAAATAAAAATGAGACACTAGGATAGTAACTACTATACTATAGAAACAATTAAAATGGCTATAAAACGAGGACACTCTGGCACGTTTTGGCCTATACTACATGAACAGAAAATGAGGCAGAGTGAGGAGGGTGCATCACAGGTCATAGGCGGACCTAAACAGATGGGTTTTAAGGGACTTTTTAAAAGTTGACGAAGTTTCACAATGACGGATATGGAAGGGGAGCTGGTTCCAGAACGTGGGCCCATAGAAGTAGAAAGAGCGTTCTTAGTTTTGGTTCTTGGGATTGAGAGGGTTCTATTGTCAATGGAAGAGCGTAGTTGTCTTGTGGGGGTGTAAGGAAGCAACAGTTCATAGAGATAGACAGGAAAGTTAGGATCAGTGAACGAAATGAAGCATATCTATATATCTATATATCTATCTATCTAAATATATATGCATACTAATTCGATAAGTGTCGATCTTCAAAAAAGTCATCCCTATCATTCGAAGCCAACTTTAACTTGGGTAAAAAAACATGCATCACAGATCGCATGATACTGAGCCCATGCTTTAAGTAATTTCTCCAGTCTTTGATTTCTTAAGATGCCTGAAAGTATAGTTCAGTTTTTTTTTTACACAAGTTGTATACTTTAGAGCAAGGTTCGAGCCGCATGAAGACAGAGCTGGGGCATCTCTTCAGGAATGAAACGATTGAAAAGGTGTAGGCCCAACTGTGTCGTACTTTGCCTTCAGTGTCACACTGCAGCTCTATTAGCTCCATCAGCAAATTTACATTTGCAGTTTCCGCGTACATAATACATGTGTTACAGAACAGCTCGAAATTACATTTCTGTGCTTCAAAGTCACTAAAGCACCGTGCGAACTCGGCGCGAAGTAAACTACGCTTTTCAGCAAAGTGTACATTGTGAAACACAATAGCGTTGCCTTGGATATAAGGGTACGCCGGTCAAGACCTCACTTGCCTGCTATAATTGTACGGCGGGCCGGATGTTGCCCGCGGGCCTCGAGTTTAACACAAGTGCTTTAAAATGATTACATGACATACATTAATTTAATTCAGAAGTTGATTCACCCCATTGTTTACAACAAACTCATTTAGATGTTGATTTCATCCTATTTTTACAAAAAATCCTTTTAGATTTTGATTTCAACTTAGCGCTTACAAAAATTTAATTCAGACGTTGATTTCATCCAATTGTTTAAAACAATTTCATTCAGATGTTAATTTCAATTAATCGCTTTTAACAATTTCATTAAGACGTTAATTTCATCCCATTATTTCATTTAGACGTTTATCTTATCCCAATTTTTACAACAATTTCATTCAGACAATGATTTCAACCCATGGCTTACATCAATTTCATTCAGAAGTTGATTCCCATCTATTGCTTACGTGTTCATTACATATATTTTATTTCTAATAAGCAAAATAAAATTATCTAATATTTGAAGTAATTATGATAATTAGTTTATTCGAATTACGTTCTTATTTAAAACAATTTTATTTTCTTACTTTGTTGTTTTTAAAGATGATCTTTATGAAGTTAATTGTTTTATTTTACTTTTATTACTTCAGTTGTCCCTGTAGCCACCGTCTCGCCAGAAACCACATGTAACGCAAACCACACTAAACTGTTACTGTTGGCTGATGTGCGCCACAACACCAATTTGACAGTAACTCGCTTGAATAACATAGCGAAATACTTCATGAAGAAGGTGAAGGACGACCTGATAATGACCCTGGACGTGTGCCTCGTGGATCCGTTTAAAAAGAAGATGCTGTTCAATCTAACCAATATCAAATCAACCAAGGAGATCATGCCTGTCATCGACCAGCTCCTCGAGTTCAATGAAGGCATTGACTACATGGATGAATTGCTAGAAGAAGGGAAAACGAAATTATCCATGGCACTAGCATTTTCAATCGAAGTGATTGCCTTGGAAATCTCTGACCAAAAAGAACACGTCGTGGTGATTCTGTTAAGCTGCCAGGGAAACTGTGAAGATATTTTCCCGATAGATTTTAATCTTTTCAGGAACATCACAAATTTAGAAATAATCACCTTGTTGGAGGTACCTCCCAAAACAGACCATAAAGTTTATGCGGAAAACTACGTTTATTATTTCGGAGAAAAAAGAGGACTCGATTTGGTTTTCATCGACTCCAATGATGATTTCCACACTTACAACCCAGTTACTCTTGACCTCTGTAGAGACTGTCCCGTGGACTGGATACAGAATCCATGGTCAGGTAACTGGCTATCTTGTTATTATATAAAAAAAAGTGACTCACTCATCTCCTGGTCAGACACATTCGGTTTTTGTGAAGCACTCAAGTCTTCTCTGCCGGTCATTGAGACGGAAGATGAGCTGAATTTTCTAATAGACCATCTACAGAGAAATAACATTGTCACAAAAGCTGATCTCAACGTGTCTGAAACAACAGAGGCTGCGGTCTTTAACATTGGTCTGCTCAAAAGTTTTAGATTTAAACATGAGCATTACATGTGGTCGAATTTAAGACCTCTTAATTTAGACGTTAGTTTTGAAAGTAATGACGATAGTAGAGAACGTTGTGTAGCATTATCCATTCCTTTTAACGCATGGAACCTGAAAGATGAAATCAGATTGAAAATTATCAAATGTGATGAGCCCCTTGCAAGTATAATTGTATGTGAAATGGAAGGGAGATTTATTCATGATCCTTTTGATCAGATGTATAAACTACCAAAAACAGAGGAATGTCATCCACATGAAAGCAAAGATTTAGTAAAACACCTCGGGGAAAAGCAGGATGAAGGCTGGGGGATGTTCTACTGTGAGGATGACGATGACAACGTTATAACTTTTAGATTAGTGTGCGATGGGTTTAGAACATGTAACAATGGTAGAGATGAACTATACTGTACCTCACCATCATCAAAAGAATTGCAAGGAAATCATTTTTGTGTTAATCCTAATGGTTTAGATGACTTTCCCACTCGGACATCAATCCCATCAGAAGCTCGCTGTAATTATATCAAAGACTGTCCAGACAACAGCGATGAGGAAGGGTGTGATGGATGTTCGGGTAGGCAATGCAAAGATGGAACATGTATCCCAGGTCACTGGGTACCACGTGACAATGATGAATGTCATCTACACCAAGGCATCAATAAAGAAGTTATTTTAAATATATCTTATGCCAGTAAAGTTCAGTGCCATGGGTTGGTTGACTTACATCACGAAATAATTTTCTGTGATAAAAGTATAACATTTGAAATTTACTCAGAAGCACAAACTAATTATAAAAACAACAACAGAAATTTAAATTTAGAGTGGTCCCCAAAATGCTTGCATGTCAAAGGCCCTGACGGAAGCCCCACTGGCTGCCACAACAGACACCATTTAAAGGACTGCAAATCATTTCAATGCCCTGAGGGATTTTTAAAGTGTCCGGCATCATATTGTGTTCCTGTTTTTTATTTTTTTGATGGCGTTATTGACTGTCCGTTCGGTGAAGATGAGTTTACCAATTTCAATATGTTTCAAGAATATTATAACTTTTTCCTTTGTTGGGAATCTTTTATTTTCATTGATAGCGTTCACATATGTGACGGTGTTCCCCAATGTCCTTACGGTGAAGATGAGACTTATTGTAACTCCACATGTCCACCTGGCTTTAAGTGCAATGGGCAGGCTGTTGAAGTTGGTAACCATTCACTAGTCTCCGAAATCAAATCTTTAAATATATTTGACATAAAAACAAAATTTTTAAATCTCTCCGGCATCGACCTTTCCAAATTAAATGAAATATTTATTTTTCCCAACATGCTTGAGATCCATGCTTCCAACTGTAACCTTGTAGATCTCGGTGACTTATTCCTCAGTGAATATGAAAACCATTACCTGTACACGGTAAACTTGGGCTACAACAAACTCAAGGTGTTGAATAATTTTGGTCAACTCTCCAATCTAAATAATTTACAATTCTTGAATCTGTCAAACAATAAGCAGCTATCTGAAATCGGCTTTTATAGTGTCTTGTCACGAAAATTGCACACCCTTGATTTATCTTTTACGGGAATTTCTTCTCTTCGTTTGTTTGTATTAGAAAATAACAATTCAGTAAAATTCTTAAATCTTGGTCACACAAATTTAGTTAAACTTGGTTCTTTTCAGGTCATAAAACATTTACGTCTAGAGTATTTAAATCTAGAGAAAACTTCACTAAGTGAAGAGAATATGATCAAGATTTTAAAGTCAGTATCAGTTAGTTCATACCTGTATGTGGACCACTATAAATACTGCTGTCATCAAATTTCCACTGGTGGCACACCTAAACACGCGTGCCACTCACCCCCAGATGCATTCTCTTCATGTGAAGACCTCCTGAGTGACTTGGTGAAACGCACACTTCTGTGGGTGGTGGCAGTCTTTTCATTGGTTGGAAACATCATCGTCATTATTTATCGGCTATTTTATGACAGGGAAGTATTAAAGAAAGGTTATGGATTATTCGTAGTACAACTGTGTGTGTCAGATTTTGTCATGGGCGCGTATCTGTTGATTATCGCTCTTACTGACGTCAATTACAGAGACGAGTACGTCCTACACGAAAGTGAATGGCGCCACAGTGCTCTGTGTCATGCCGCTGGGTTTTTGTCCACGCTCTCCAGTGAAACCTCAACTTTCTTTGTGTTTCTCATCACACTGGACAGATGTCTGGCTATCAGATTTCCATTCGGTGATCACAGGTTTACGAAATTGGGCTTGGTTCTTTCCGTTCTCTCTGCCTGGATCTTTGGTTTAATTCTCGCCTCGATTCCACTCATGTATCCAGACTGGATAATCTACACATCAAACGCGATGTGTTTTGGTTTGCCGCTAATCTTTGTCCCTCATCCCGGCTGGCATTTTTCATTTGGTGTTTTTGTTTGTTTCAACTTTATTTTGTTCATCTTAATCGCTCTTGGCCAAATATTCATCTTCTGTACGATATCGTCTAGTCACAGATTTCAAATGACTAACGCGATGAGTGTTGCTAGGAGGGTGCAGGACTTTAACGTGGCTAAACAACTATTTTTGGTTGTGTTGTCCAACTTCCTGTGCTGGTTTCCCATCTGTGTCTTAGGTTTTCTCTCGTTGACAGGATACAATGTCAGTCCAGACGCTTACTCCTGGCTGGTCATTTTTATCATGCCACTAAATGCGGCCGTTAACCCCATGATCTACACGATACCCTTCATCTACAGCAAGTGGCAGGCCTTTAAGAATGGGGAACGTACAAGGACTCGTACGCCGGTAAACGAAACAGGACACGTTGAGACAAGAATGTAATTTTTGTGTTTCCGTTTACGTCTTTATTCCTAAACTAGAAAAAAACCATTGGAAAACCACGGAAGCACAGACCAATAAATTTTCCATCCTACTCAGACAACTTCTATTATTTTCCTTAACCTGTTCCGGCCCCAATGTCCGATAATGACTTTCAATAAGAATCACTTTCCAAATGTTTGCAAAGATCTAAAAATCAAAGTGTTTTAAGTTTTTTTTACAAGTGATAAATCACAAAAATTCTCAAAATAAAGAAATTTCTGTGACCTTTTTTTAAAATCGGATCTTTGGTAAAGTTCTGAAAAGGAATCTTTTATTGAAATTTTTTAAAATTTCACTGATAAGGTTGTTGAATAAATGAATAAACAAGGCCTCAAAATTTGTTTTAATTGGAAATTAATTTATTTTTAAAAAGGACGCCAAATTCCTTTTTCTTACTATTTGAATTTGTACATGTGATTAAAAATATTTTGTTTTTAAATGAAAATAAAATGTGAAGGGGAATTCTGAATTTTTTAACATGTATCAAACCGAATTACAAAAATAAATTGCCTAATATCATTAAGTATGGAGAAATAAGTAATGTTGCGCAACAAGTTTGTGATCTCTCCATCGTCTTTTATACTAAATAAAACAATGATATACAATGCTCAGGGGAAATCATTCCGCGTATTAAGTTTGCTGATACCACCAAGTTTGGCTTAATATCTAAATTGGGGAAGTGGATATCGCAACACAGATTATAAGTCTTAGTCTTTGATGTGATGACATCTGCCTCCATTGAAAATATAAAACCAAATAATTAAATGTTGTCGCATTCCGAAGAGGAAAATCCACAACATACTGATGTAATTCTAAGTAGAGATAAAACAAATAGCGACACATAAAACTTAGGAGTCGCCCAACTAATGAGATAACGGTGTATGACCACTGCCTAATTTTGTATATAAACCATGTGTGAGTATTATTGTTTGCATTTTAATTGCTACTTTATGACAAGAAACTAAAGTTCTGTAACGACCAATACATTAGAAACATTCATAACTCCTAAAAAATTCGTGGTTCTTGGAAATGTTGGTGAATTAGTTTTGTTCCATTACAAAATCTTAATTTAAAAAACCATAATATAGAGTACTATAAAAACAAAATTATTCTCACATTGCTTGATTTTGCAATAAAATCCTTTGAAATGCAAAATGAGATATTTAAAAAAAAAATTTTTTTTGTGTGTGGCTTTGTTTACTTTCAACTATGTTTGAATAAATAAAATGTTGTCCATTTGTTTTTAAATATACATGATTGTTTTGTTAAATATAATATATGACTAGCCAATCTATCAAAATGTGTTCTATTTTGTATTAAAAAATACCAGAATTCATTTTAAGCGAACTCCTAGTCAACAACAATTGACTAAATTAACTATTTAAATTTAAATGTTATTCTGTAACAGAAGGATTTATAATAGCAGAGTGAGAACATTGAATTGTTTGCCCATCTCTTTACATAATACGTTACCTTTAACGGAAGTGGCTGCCATCGTAGGGATTGCCTGTATTGTACGGAGTGCGTTACACTGTAAGGAGGGCCTGCCATTGTACGGAAGGCCTGTCAATGTATGGGGTGCCTAAAATTGTACTGAGTGCCTTCCATACGCCTGAGATGCAGGTTTTTAAGAAGTTCTTACAAGGTGTCCAAACGAATTGATTTCTATTTGAGTCACATACTTGTTAATTAAGTATCACTGCCGTAATCCTATAAAAAATGTGTCCCCTGCTATGGTGAATACTTTTATAAGAATTATTTTTTTAAATGTTGAGATTTATATCTTTTTCTTATTTTAATCGGTTTAGCTTTACAGATAACTGTAACGGTCAGGCCCAGATTTAAATGTTACTATAACGGTCAGGCCCAGATTTAAATGTTACTGTAACGGTCAGACCCAGATGTAAATGTTACTGTAACGGTCAGGCCCAGATGTAAATGTTACTGTAACGGTCAGGCCCAGATTTAAATGTTACTGTAACGGTTAGGCCAATATTAAAATGTAACTGTAACGGTCAGGCCCAGATTTAAATGTTACTGTAACGGTCAGGCCCAGATTTAAATGTTACTGTAACGGTCAGGCCCAGATTTAAATGTTACTGTAACGGTCAGGCCCAGATTTAAATGTTACTGTAATGGTCAGGCCCAGATTTAAATGTTACTGTAATGGTTAGGCCAATATTAAAATGTAACTGTAACGGTCAGGCCCAGATTTAAATGTTACTGTAACGGTCAGGCCCAGATTTAAATGTTACTGTAATGGTCAGGCCCAGATTTAAATGTTACTGTAACGGTTAGGCCAATATTTAAATGTTACTGTAACGGTCAGGCCCAGATTTAAATGTTACTGTAAAGGTTAGGCCAATATTTAAATGTAACTGTAACGGTCAGGCCCAGATTTAAATGTTACTGTAACGGTTAGGCCAATATTTAAATGTTACTGTAATGGTCAGGCCCAGATTTAAATGTTACTGTAACGGTCAGGCCAATATTTAAATGTAACTGTAACGGTCAGGCCCAGATTTAAATGTTACTGTAACGGTCAGGCCCAGATTTAAATGTTACTGAAACGGTCAGGCCAATATTTAAATGTAACTGTAACGGTCAGGCCAATATTTAAATGTAACTGTAACGGTCAGGCCCAGATTTAAATGTTACTGTAACGGTCAGGCCAATATTTAAATGTAACTGTAACGGTCAGGCCAATATTTAAATGTTACTGTAACGGTCAGACCCATATTTAAATGTTACACTGAATTGCCTGGGACACGATTTTAATATTTCTAAGAGTATTTATAAGTCTGAATTTTATATGATATTCAAACGAATTTTTTTTTTTTTATCAGCGTCCAAATTTACATAAAAGCGAATAAATTATAAAAATCATTGTTTTGCGGACGCAACCCAGAGGAACGCCTTTTATTTCGGTTAATAGTAAATAAAAAAGAGGCAATCAAATGACAGACAAATGATTAATTAAACGTACAAATGTAATAAAACAAATTTCATGTATTTGAATAATATTTTGTTTAAACTGTTCTTACTTTATCTTATTACACTAGATGATAAATGTATTTGTTACATAATACAATAAATGTATTTGTTACATGATACAATAAATGTATTTACCACATGATACAAAGAATGAATTGTTTTGTGTTACATGATATATTTAATTTATTTGTTACATCATACAATAAATTTATTTGTTACATAATAGAAAAAAATGTACTACATGCATTACATATTTAAGTGGATGTATGATAGTTTTTTTTTCATAATAGACCATCTGTGCTAATTTTGAAAAAAAAAAAAAAAAAAAAAATTTTTTTTTATTTAAATTATTTTTTTTTTTTTTTTTTTTTTTAACTTGAGGTTTGCCCAGTTTAGACCATTTTGCCACCCAGTCGCCCATTATATATATAATATTGGTTACCTAAAAAAAAAAAAAAAATCTTTTTTTACATAAAGCACTATATTTTCTTTATTTTTATTTAAAATGAATTTAATGTCCTATATCTTACAATATGTTTAAGATATTTTACACTTTACATTATCCTTTAAATTTCATACATTTTACTTTATATTTTAAATGTCCTATATTGTACATTTAATTTTGAAAGTTCAAAGTTAATTAATTTATTAATGTCTTATTTCTTACGCACCTAGTGAAATATCATATATTTTACATAAAATTTTAAATGCCCTCTTTTTAAATACTTATTAAATGTCCTATATTTAACATATTAAATTATATGTTCTATATTTAAAAAATACATTAAATGTCCTATATTTAACATACTATATTATTTTATTATATTTGACATAACATTTTAGATTTGCTAAATGTTATATATATATATTATACTCGTTTTTTCAATTTATTAAAAAATTCAAAAGATTTCATTTTGCAGAGACATTATCTATCCAGTTTTGTTTTTTCATTAATATATTAAGGGCCAAGATCAATTAATTGATCCCATTGATGTAGAGGGGATTCGCCTGGTGTTGAAGAGGATATTTCACTGGTTTCAAGGGATACTCAGTAAGGGTATTATGCACCGGTTGTTGCAAGGCCTGAGGAAATGGGAGCAAAGGTTTCAAGTGCTTTTGCCTCAACTGTTCATTTTTATAGATGCATCATATCATCTACTTTATTAATAATCCATCCACTTTATTTGAGTTCATTTTATTACAGAAATATTTTATATATATATATATATTACTTCCTTTTTAAAATTGGATTATCTACATTATGTTGCAAAATATATATTTTTTAAAAATAATACAATAGGAAATTTTTTTATCTTAAAGTACTTGGGCTGTCAAATTTAGAGATAACTTTCATTTTTATAGAAAATAATATATCTTACATGTTTATTTTACACTAAATGTATTTCATATATTTTAAGAACATATTGAAAGAAATTATATTCCTACAAATAAACATTTTGATATAAATTTTTAAAATCAAAATAAATTTGTTTCCTTACATTTTATTGGACTTATTTCATTTGTAACATACTTTACCTTTGTTGTCTGTCAAGTTATTAGAACAACTGAAATTATCGCAGAGTCGTCGTGTTAGGTATCATAACTTATTACTAATGGAATTAAGTGTGATTTTATATACAAGCCACTAAAATGAATGTGATTGGTTGATACTTGGTGGGAATAGACCTATGTACAAATCACCGTGATAGATTCCACTGAGTGATTCATAAATTATCCTGACGTCACTAGTTAGTTCTTTGGAGATGTTCATTTAAGAAGAATTAGAATTGTTAGTACTGATGTAGATATATATATATATGTATATAGCTTAAGTGTCAGAGGATATAATATATCCCCGTGGATCTTTGGTATCTTTGCACGACCCAACATGTGCTGTAAATGAAGTTAAAATGAAAACACAATTTTTTTTAAACGAATCTAATGTACATTTTGAAAATAATAACTGTTTCTGCATCAGTCAATCATAACTTTGATAAGATATTGTATTAGAAAAACAAGTCATGTCTACTTCGCGGGATGTTATCAAGATCCAGTTACATTGGTTTTTTGATTAAGAGAATGCACTCCAACCCCTCTCAGCAGATCCCCCCATTTTGGTCCCTTCTTTTATTAGTTTTATTTTATTTTTGTTTTCCGTAATGAATAACTATCTATCACACTGCAAATGTTGAGGATACTTGTGTTTAGATTCACTCTTCACATATTCAGTAAATACGTTTTGGTCTATATTAAGGGCCACTGCGTAGACATATTAACGTGGTAGTACTGGATTGTTTGGAGGGAAAGTCCCAGCAGAATGTTCGGATATTTAAAACCTCACACCGCCATGTTCAAATAATTCTTTTTCTTTTGGTAAATCTAATATATAGAGAATCATCAGAAAGTTGCGTCGCACGGCAATGTTTAAACAATCTTTTAGTTTTATTAAATCCAAAATATAGCATCTTCAGGAAGTGACGTCCGACAGCAATGTTAAACCGATCTTTTAGTTTAATGTAATCCAAAATATAAACATCATCAGGAAATGACGTCACACAGCAATGTTCAACCAATCTTTTCGTGTTATTAAATCCAAAATATAGACAATGTTTCTGAAGTGACTTCACACGACAGTATTAAAATTTATTTTACTTTCTGTCAATCAAATATATAGACGATCTTCGTCACTTTGACAGATTTTTTGCATTCTTCAACCAAGAAAAATACGTCACAAAATATAAGACGTCTCACACTTTGTTGACGTCACAAATATATTACGCCACACTCCTTTGAAAGACAATTTTAAAATGAACATGTTTTCAAATTAGTTTGATAGTCAGTGCTGTATGTGTTGAATATGTTGTTAAAATATCAATTAGTAAGAGGAAAATAATTAAGTAGCATAGAGATACTTAACATACATAAAAATTCATTAAATTCCAGTCTAAATGATATAAATTCAAATTAAAAACACAATTACATGGGTGTCTTTGCGATAAGTAAATAATATTGAGTTGATCGGTGCTCATAAGATATAAACAATTCTCAAGTAATCATCGTCGGATATTAAGCACCAATTAAACTGACTAATCAAGAAAGCTAGGAACATAACACAAGTTAAACATCCTTCACTTGAAGAACTATTTGAAGAAAGATGTTATTGTAAAACTAAACACATTTTGGATGATAAATCAAACCCTCTTCATCACAGATACTTAGGATCTGCCCCTTCGGGACGAATTTTTTCTCTCAAAGCGATGACTGAAAGATATAAAAATTATTTTTTCCCAATCTGTACGAATTTACCAACGTTCTTCCCCTGAAGTCCTCAAATCTTAATGAGAACAAATAAGTCCCTGATATGGCTAAGAGAATTCACTGAATGGCTGTTTGTTTCACTTGTGAACTAATTTAATGTAGATGTCTTGAGTTCAAAATGTTTTATTTATGCGTTGAAAATGTAGAATCCAATTTAAAAAATTAAACAAATATACAAAACGCAACAATTCAAAAATTACTAACAAGCATAATCATTCAAAATCTTTCATCCCTTGCAACCACAAACAATCAGGGCTTTATATAAATCTAGGAGATAATACCTGGCTGGAAAAGACTGTAGACACTACAACATCACCCCAGAAGGTGTGTTTGAAATAGATGTAATTTCAAATCGGTTGTCGCAACTCCAATGTCTTGCAGTTTCTGAGAGGGACAGGAAGAGCTTTCCAAATTGTTGGGCCACAAATGAAAAAGTGCTCCTTCCGCAAGTCTTAAGGAGAAACGCGGTATCGAGGGTTTGCCACTATCGGATGAGCAGAGTTGTCTAGTGGGTACATAAGGCGTCATGAGCGCTTTGAGATAGGACGGCGTCAGGTCATGCAAGCAGCGGTAGCATAGAGTTGCAATGTTGTACTCTATGCGAGCGCGTACAGGCAGCCAATGCAACTCTCTTAGAACTGTTTTAGCTTGCTCGAATTTGCGTTTGTTACAACAAGCAAATTGCTCTGATTTACAAAAATGTGAACGTACCCCATAGATATATATTGGACGAGGTTGAAGGCTGCTATGTTGAAAGGTCGTGTCTTGATGCTAGGATCTAATAAATTGTGAAATAAATATGAGGACGCCAACAAATATATTTAATCAAAACAGAAGTTAAAATATATCCATACTAGCATAGGCTCACTAAACATTGGCGACGTCTTTAACTGCCCATCTACTTAATTTACTTGACCAAACATAAAAACAAGTAACTAACATTTAACGATTCCAATTTTTGCTTCACCCCTCACCCTCCCCCATGATACGTCCCTGCACACGTTTTTATTTTACGCCCATGAACTAGATTAATATTTGTTTTCCTAACCAGTTTTAAACCGAATATTTACCACACCATATTTATATTTAAAAGGATTTCTTGTTCGGAATAAGAAAATATTACACATCAAACGCAGTAGCGTTATTTAAAATGAAATAATTTAGCGTTGTTGTCGGGAATTATGTTTTGCGCTCTGTTGAACATTTATCAAACCTCACTTTCTTTAAAACAAAGAGAATAATATACATAAGAATGAGCTATGCTGACCGTAACGCCAAAGAAACGAAAAGATTTAAATACGTTCGGATTTTTAAAAATGATCATAGTTATTTTCTCTTATTTTACGGAAATCGAATAAATTTATATGCACAACATTTTCTTTAAAATTCTAAGTCGTTAATTGATTATAAACAAGAAAGAGACATTATTTGCTCAACTCAAGATTTATGTTCTTTCGGAATAAGTTATTAAATTCATTGTTAATACTTATTGATGTTTTTTGATAGTTATAAAATTGATTTGTTGACATCAAAATCATTTGTTAGTCTCACTAGCGTTCTAAGGGTTAAGGCACTATCATACGCCAAATATGGCAGAATTTGTTAAGGCTAAAGCAGAGATGAGAAAGGAAGGAGAATCGTTTAGATATGCTGGTGCCGAATTAGCCAAAAATATGGATACGGAATGTCAGAAATGGAATAGACATGCGGAAAGGGAAAGAGAGGCTGAGAAGGATCGTTAAGATAGAGAGTCCGAGAAGGATCGTTAAGATAGAGAGTCCGAGAAGGATCGTTAAGATAGAGAGGTTGAGAAGGATCGTTAAGATAGAGAGTCCAAAAAGGATCGTTAAGATAGAGAGGCCGAGAAGGATCGTTAAGATAGAGAGGCCGAGAAGGATCGGGCGACTAGAGTTCGAGAAGGATCGTTAAGATAGAGAGGCCGAGAAGGATCGGGCGACTAGAGAGGCCGAGAAGGATCGTTAAGATAGAGAGGCCGAGAAGGATCATTAACATAGAGAGGCCGAGAAGGATCGGGCAACTAGAGAGACCGAGAAGGATCGGGCGACCAGAGAATCCGAGAAGGATCGGGCGACTAGAGAGTCCGAGAAGGATCGTTATAATAGAGAGTCCGAAAAGGATCGTTAAGATAGAGAGTCCGAGAAGGATCGTTAAGATAGAGAGGTTGAGAAGGATCGTTAAGATAGAGAGGTTGAGAAGGATCGTTAAGATAGAGAGTCCGAGAAGGATCGTTAAGATAGAGAGTCCGAGAAGGATCGTTAAGAAAGAGAGGTTGAGAAGGATCGTTAAGATAGAGAGGTTGAGAAGGATTGTTAAGATAGAGAGTCCGAGAAGGATCGTTAAGATAGAGAGGTTGAGAAGGATCGTTAAGATAGAGAGTCCGAGAAGGATCGTTAAGATAGAGAGGTTGAGAAGGATCGTTAAGATAGAGAGACCGAGAAGGATCGTTAAGATAGAGAGTCCGAGAAGGATCGTTAAGATAGAGAGGTTGAGAAGGATCGTTAAGATAGAGAGGTTGAAAAGGATCGTTAAGATAGAGAGGTTGAGAAGGATCGTTAAGATAGAGAGACCGAGAAGGATCGTTAAGATAGAGAGTCCGAGAAGGATCGTTAAGATAGAGAGTCCGAGAAGGATCGTTAAGATAGAGAGGTTGAGAAGGATCGTTAAGATAGAGAGTCCGAGAAGGATCGTTAAGATAGAGAGTCCGAGAAGGATCGTTAAGATAGAGAGGTTGAGAAGGATCGTTAAGATAGAGAGACCGAGAAGGATCGTTAAGATAGAGAGACCGAGAAGGATCGTTAAGATAGAGAGTCCGAGAAGGATCGTTAAGATAGAGAGGTTGAGAAGGATCGTTAAGATAGAGAGGTTGAAAAGGATCGTTAAGATAGAGAGGTTGAGAAGGATCGTTAAGATAGAGAGACCGAGAAGGATCGTTAAGATAGAGAGTCCGAGAAGGATCGTTAAGATAGAGAGTCCGAGAAGGATCGTTAAGATAGAGAGGTTGAGAAGGATCGTTAAGATAGAGAGTCCGAGAAGGATCGTTAAGATAGAGAGTCCGAGAAGGATCGTTAAGATAGAGAGGTTGAGAAGGATCGTTAAGATAGAGAGGTTGAGAAGGATCGTTAAGATAGAGAGACCGAGAAGGATCGTTAAGATAGAGAGGCCGAGAAGGATCGTTAAGATAGAGAGGCCGAGAAGGATCGTTAAGATAGAGAGGCCGAGAAGGATCGTTAAGATAGAGAGGCCGAGAAGGATCGTTAAGATAGAGAGGTTGAGAAGGATCGTTAAGATAGAGAGGTTGAGAAGGATCGTTAAGATAGAGAGTCCGAGAAGGATCGTTAAGATAGAGAGTCCGAGAAGGATCGTTAAGATAGAGAGGTTGAGAAGGATCGTTAAGGTAGAGAGACCGAGAAGGATCGTTAAGATAGAGAGACCGAGAAGGATCGTTAAGGTAGAGAGTCCGAGAAGGATCGTTAAGATAGAGAGTCCGAGAAGGATCGTTAAGATAGAGAGGTTGAGAAGGATCGTTAAGATAGAGAGACCGAGAAGGATCGTTAAGATAGAGAGACAGAGAAGGATCGTTAAGATAGAGAGTCCGAGAAGGATCGTTAAGATAGAGAGGCCGAAAAGGATCGTTAAGATAGAGAGGCCGAGAAGGATCGTTCAGATAGAGAGGTTGAGAAGGATCGTTAATATAGACAGGTTGAGAAAGATCGTTAAGATAGAGAGTCCGAGAAGGATCGTTAAGATAGAGAGGCCGAGAAGGATCGTTAAGATAGAGAGACCTAGAAGGATCGTTAAGATAGATAGGCCGAGAAGGATCGTTAAGATAGAGAGGTTGAGAAGGATCGTTAAGATAGAGAGGTTGAGAAGGATCGTTAAGATAGAGAGTCCGAGAAGGATCGTTAAGATAGAGAGTCCGAGAAGGATCGTTAAGATAGAGAGGCCGAGAAGGATCGTTAAGATAGAGAGGTTGAGAAGGATCGTTAAGATAGAGAGGCCGAGAAGGATCGTTAAGATAGAGAGTCCGAGAATAATCGTTAAGATAGAGAGGACGAGAAGGATCGTTAAGATAGAGAGACCGAGAAGGATCGTTAAGAATGAGAGGCCGAGAAGGATCGTTAAGATAGAGAGGTTGAGAAGGATCGTTAAGATAAAGAGGCCGAGAAGGATCGTTAAGATAGAGAGGTTGAGAAGGATCGTTAAGATAGAGAGGTTGAGAAGGATCGTTAAGATAGAGAGTCCGAGAAGGATCGTTAAGATAGAGAGGCCGAGAAGGATCGTTAAGATAGAGAGGCCGAGAAGGATCGTTAAGATAGAGAGGTTGAGAAGGATCGTTAAGATAGAGAGGTTGAGAAGGATCGTTAAGATAGAGAGGCCGAGAAGGATCGTTAAGATAGAGAGGCCGAGAAGGATCGTTAAGATAGAGAGGCCGAGAAGGATCGTTAAGATAGAGAGGCCGAGAAGGATCGTTAAGATAGAGAGTCCGAGAAGGATCGTTAAGATAGAGAGGCCGAGAAGGATCGTTAAGATAGAGAGGCCGAGAAGGATCGTTAAGATAGAGAGTCCGAGAAGGATCGTTAAGATAGAGAGTCCGAGAAGGATCGTTAAGATTGAGAGGCCGAGAAGGATCGTTAAGATAGAGAGGTTGACAAGGATCGTTAAGATAGAGAGGTTGAGAAGGATCGTTAAGATAGAGAGTCCGAGAAGGTTCGTTAAGATAGAGAGGCCGAGAAGGATCGTTAAGATAGAGAGACCGAGAAGGATCGTTAAGATAGAGAGGCCGAGAAGGATCGTTAAGATAGAGAGGTTGAGAAGGATCGTTAAGATAGAGAGGTTGAGAAGGATCGTTAAGATAGAGAGACCGAGAAGGATCGTTAAGAT
>CAXITT010000011.1:275787-297019 GCA_964033795.1 Lymnaea stagnalis
TAAAATAGAGAGGGCGAGAATGATCGTTAAGATAGAGAGGCCGAAAAGGATCGTTAAGATAGAGAGGCCGAGAAGGATCGTGTGAATAGAGAGTCCGAGAAGGATCGTTAAGGTAGAGAGGCCGAGAAGGATCGTTAAGATAGAGAGGCCGAGAAGGATCATTAAGATAGAGATTCCGAGAAGGATCGGGCGACTAGAGAGTCCGAGAAGGATCGTTAAGATAAAGAGGCCGAAAAGGATCGGGCGACTAGAGAGTCCGAGAAGGATCGTTAAGATAGAGAGGCCGAGAAGGATCGGGCAACTAGAGAGTCCGAGAAGGATCGTTAAGATAGAGAGGCCGAGAAGGAGCGGGCAACTAGAGAGTCCGAGAAGGATCATGCAAATAGAGAGTCCGAGAAGGATCATGCAAATAGAGAGTCCAAGAAGGATCATTAAGATAGAGAGGCCGAGAAGGATCGGACGACTAGAGAGTCCGAGAAGGATCGTTAAGATATAGATGCCGAGAAGGATAGGACGACTAGAGAGTCCGAGAAGGATCGGGTGACTAGAGAGTCCGAGAAGGATCGTGCAGATAGAGAGTCCGAGAAGGATCGTGCAGATAGAGTCCAAGAAGGATCGCGCGACTAGAGAGGCCGAGAAGGATCATGCAGATAGAGAGTCCGAGAAGGATCGAGCGACTAGAGAGTCCGAGAAGGATCATGCAGATAGAGAGTCCGAGAAGGATCGTGCAGATAGAGAGGCCGAGAAGGATCGTTAAGATAGAGAGGCCAAGAAGAATCGGACGACTAGAGAGGCCGAGAAGATTCGGACTACTTGAGAGGCCGAGAAGGATCGTTAAGATAGAGAGTCCGAGAAGAATCGGATGACTAGAGAGTCCGAGAAGGATCGTTAAGATAGAGAGGCCGAGAAGAATCGGACGACTAGGTAGGCCGAGAAGGATCGTGCAGATAGAGAGGCCGAGAAGAATCGTTAAGATAGAGAGTCCGAGAAGGATCGTTAACATAGAGAGGCCGAGAAGGAGCGCGCAACTAGAGAGTCCGAGAAGGATCATGCAAATAGAGAGTCCGAGAAGGATCATGCAAATAGAGAGTCCAAGAAGGATCGTTAAGATAGAGAGGCCGAGAAGGATCGGGCGACTAGAGAGTCTGTGAAGGATCGTTAAGATAGAGAGGCCGAGAAGGATAGGACGATTAGAGAGTCCGAGAAGGATCGGGTGATTAGAGATCCGAGAAGGATCGTGCAGATAGAGAGTCCGAGAAGGATCGTGCAGATAGAGTCCGAGAAGGATCGGGCGACTAGAGAGGCCGAGAAGGATCATGCAGATAGAGAGTCCGAGAAGGATCCAACGACTAGAGAGTCCGAGAAGAATCATGCAGATAGAGAGTCCGAGAAGGATCGTGCAGTTAGAGAGGCCGAGAAGGATCGTTAAGATAGAGAGGCCGAGAAGAATCGGATGACTAGAGAGGCCGAGAAGATTCGGACTACTTGAGAGGCCGAGAAGGATCGTTAAGATAGAGAGGCCGAGAAGAATCGGATGACTAGAGAGTCCGAGAAGGATCGTTAAGATAGAGAGGCCGAGAAGAATCGGACGACTAGGTNGAAGATTCGGACTACTTGAGAGGCCGAGAAGGATCGTTAAGATAGAGAGGCCGAGAAGAATCGGATGACTAGAGAGTCCGAGAAGGATCGTTAAGATAGAGAGGCCG
The DNA here is from genome assembly GCA_964033795.1 of Lymnaea stagnalis. Classification (NCBI taxonomy): domain Eukaryota; kingdom Metazoa; phylum Mollusca; class Gastropoda; family Lymnaeidae; genus Lymnaea; species Lymnaea stagnalis. The sequence continues at coordinate 277,494 of CAXITT010000011.1, forward strand.
AGAAGAATCGGACGACTAGGTAGGCCGAGAAGGATCGTGCAGATAGAGAGGTCGAGAAGAATCGTTAAGATAGAGAGTCCGAGAAGGATCGTTAAGATTGAGAGGCCGAGAAGAATCGGACGACTAGAGAGGCCGAGATAGATCGTGCAGATAGAGAGGCCGAGAAGAATCGGACGACTAGAGAGTCCGAGAAGGATCGTTAAGTTAGAGAGGCCGAGAAAAATCGGACGAATAGAGAGTCCGAGAAGGATCGTTAAGATAGAGAGGCCGAGAAGAATCGGACGACTAGAGAGTCCGAGAACGATCGTTAAGATAGAGAGGCCGAGAAGAATCGGGCGACTAGAGAGGCTGAGAAGGATCGTACAGTAATAGAGCACCAACTGAAGCTCAAGGAAATCGATGTTCAACTGAGAATGCAGGAGATGTAAATAGAAAAGGAAAACAATTATCCGTAAGCGTACAATTGAAGCCAGTGCTTTACGTTCCAGTACCATGCCAACCGCAGTAGTGTACGACGCCAAGGTAGGAATCGTTCACCCAGCTTTATTTTTCCTACTGGAATCATTTGATGATAAGGTTGAGACCATGGAATTTTATTTAAATCAAATTGAAAGGTTAGCCCGCAACTATGAGCTACCAGAGGATGAGAGGAATCTTAGATAAGCCCACGCCATAAAAGGAAAAGCCTATGAGACCTACTCCAAGTTATTTGATACAGAATCCTCGAGCTCTCCCGCATTGAAATCAGCTTTGTTGCTTAAGTATGAACTAACAGCCTTCTACTCTTACAAGAAATTCCGAAACGCTCGCCTCGAGAGATCAAAAACGTATGCTCAACTTTTGGAGAGATTGACCAAGTATCTGATGGGGAAAATACCCAGAATCCCAGAAAATACCCAGAATCCCAGAAAATACCAAGAATCCTTTCAAAGAATGGTGGATATGATGCTTGTAGAACAATTGAAAGAATGCATGTCTCCGATCTAAGAATCTTCATAGAGGAAAGAGGAGCTACCCAGATAGAGGACATTTAAGGAGTTAGCACACATGGAAGAGCGTATAGAGATCAGGAGAGTAAAGAAGTAGGGAACCATAAGACCTCACACCATGTTTCGCGCGAGTTTGGAGAAATATCTAAACAATAACTGGCTCAAACCGCTTCTGTTGCCTCAAAACCACACCACCCTTCACCACGTTATCTACCTGAGTGGACCAAGGAGAGCCCCAGAAGGGCAAGGTTTTATTCTTCTTGTGGTGACCTTACTTATGTTTTACTAGTGAGAGGTTTCTCTCAAAAATTAAATCAATACCTAATACGTTGAATAGAAAGCAGCCGGCAATTGAATCAGTCTTCCAGAAGTGTAATATATATAAGAGATATGTCCTGTTCTGTAGAGGATGTTATACATTTTTTTATTTGTATACCATCTTGTTGAAATAAAGTGCCTAGTTCTATCACATGAAGTGATGATTTATTTTACCTCAATGACATTCCAGTGGCATTTAAATAATTTTAATATATATTTAGCTCACGATCTTCACTGTATTCGACACAACCATGTGAATAGCTACACAAATATAAACGAAAAGGTATCATTTTTGGATTGCAAGGACCGAAAAACTAAAGAAATAGCAAATGTTAGGGTTGCAAAAAGTTGCCATGTCAGAGTACGGCCATTTTGGGGTAAGCTGTGCTGGAGTATAGTTTTAGGAAACACGATTTTAAAATAAGTTTTTGTACAATATAAAAGCCGTATCACCTAAACCGACAATATCACTTTTTAAGTTCCTTGCTGCAACCTCGTTTATTTAAGCTCAAACTTACCAGCGTAATAAGTAACGAGACATGTTACACATTCAAAGCAGTGGCTTGTATAGCCATCCAGTTTGAAGGGATCACTATTTAGACTCTTTTTTTGTAATCCACACTTTTGTCTTTAAGGAGCATGTGGACTCTACCTACGTTTGAAGGAAGGCTACTGGTGTTGAGCAATATACATATGCTTATATGTATAGACCACTTTTGCCTCCCTTTTGTTCCACGTCTTCTTGTGGACACCCCAACGCTCTGATGCAAACCAGCCAGGGTTGCAGCATGTATCGGGATGGTTCCAATATTTTTTGTTAAGTGCGTTATTTCTAGCTACACCAGCTGTTAGCAGTCAGGTAGGTAGACCCCAAACCTGATTATCTCTTACCCAAAAGGTGATATATTTATGATTTTTTAAAATTATACGATTTGAAAGCGGACGCCTCTTCTTTTTCCAAAAGGGTTAAGATTAGAGTTATCCTCATGAACCATCGGCCCTTATGGACTCGTTGACGAGCTTTTGGATTCTATTATGATTAATTCAGGAAATGAGTAAAACAAAGTTGGTTGAACCCGAAAAGAAACGCAACAAAACAACGAACGTGTTGGCAGGAAGCCCTCGTCAGCGAACAGTGCTATTTTTAAATAAGAGAAATTTCACCATATGTTTTAGTGTGTGTCTTGGGAACAGATAGAATGCACGTGTCTTTGGAAGTGGATGGGGTAAATAGAGAGAAAGAGTTTCGTTTAGATAGGAAGGGCAGGAATACTTGAAAATGTGAGACATACAACAGACCGCTTGTAATCAATCCGTGCCTTTATAGGTAGCCAGTGAAGTGAATGGGGTGGTGGAGTTAAGTGATCACACTTTTTTGCATTTAGAACTAGCCTAGCAGCTGAGTTTTGAAACTTTAGTAGTTTTCTATCAAGTGTTTTGATGAGTTTGAGAGAAGAGATTTTCAATATTCAAGACAAGAGAGAACAAGAGTAGAGACTATTGTTTTTTGTTGCGCTAAATGTGAGGTAGTGGCAGATGGAGCTGATCTAACGGATAGTGGAGTATGCAGCGTGACATATTTGAGAACTATGAGAGATGTGTTGTCAAAAAGAACCAAGATTGCTATCAGAGGATGTAAACTATATGTCGTAGTTAAAAAATTGAAATAAGGTAGGGGAGAGCTGAAGTTGAGGATGATTTCTAACTGCGAATGAGGGGTACTTCCGTTTTGTTATCATAAATATTTAACTTGCCAAGCGTCATTCATGACGTGTCATCACCAATGCAGTTATGCAAATCCTGGAAAGTGGAATCGACAGGAGATGGATGTAAATGCTTTAATAGCTAAGTGTCATCTTCGTATTACTGGATCTCAATAGTATTCATCCCGAGCATGAGGAATCATCACCAATGCAGTTATGCAAATCCTGGAAAGTGGAATCGACAGGAGATGGATGTAAATGCTTTAATAGCTAAGTGTCATCTTCGTATTACTGGATCTCAATAGTATTCATCCCGAGCATGAGGAGTAGTTTCATGGTATTCTTTGTGAATAGAACCAGGCCCTTCGTTTTCGCACTACGCCGCTCTTTCTTGGCACTGCATACTTCAATCCTTATAATCGAATACCACGGGGGTGACAATGCTGACCTTAAATTGTGGTGGGTGACCTGGGCGTGCAGTCAAGCACAGCGCGCAATGCACTGTCCAGCGTTTCCAAAGTAGGGACTAGAGAAAGGGGACACTTCTAAACACAGGTCATGCTTAATGGTAGCACAATTTTTAGTACGCACACTGCGGACCTCCCTTAACTGATGGAGAGGATGGGGGAGGGGGCTAACACGCCATAGTATAACAGTCCATCTAACCACATTCTTTTGAAACAGGGAGTTTCGTTTTCAGAAACCTAATCAATTAAAGGTTACTACTTCTCCCAGTGAGCTGCAAGGTTGATCTTAAAAGACCAAAGCCCAACCGTTTAAATAGGACTGCTTGTACCAGAATAGTGGTTTAAATGGTACTGCCTTTACCAACATTGCCGATTAAACAGGACTACTTCTCCCAGTGAGCTGCAAGGTTGATCTTAAAAGACCAAAGCCCAACCGTTTAAATAGGACTGCTTGTACCAGAATAGTGGTTTAAATGGTACTGCCTTTACCAACATTGCCGATTAAACAGGACTGCTTGCATCAGACTTGTCGTTTAAATAGGACTGCCTGCCCTAAACTTGTCGTTTAAATAGGACTGCCTGCCCTAAACTTGTCGTTTAAATAGGACTGCCTGCCCTAAACTTGTCGTTTAAATAGGACTGCCTGCCCTAAACTTTTCGTTTAAATAGGACTGCCTGCCCTAAACATGTCGTTTAAATAGGACTGCCTGCCCTAAACTTGTCGTTTAAATAGGACTGCCTGCCCTAAACTTTTCGTTTAAATAGGACTGCCTGCCCTAAACTTTTCGTTTAAATAGGACTGCCTGCCCTAAACTTGTCGTTTAAATAGGACTGCCTGCCCTAAACTTTTCGTTTAAATAGGACTGCCTGCCCTAAACTTGTCGTTTAAATAGGACTGCTTGCACCAGAATAGTGGTTTAAATTGTACTGCCTGCACCAAAATTGCCGATTAAACAGGGCTGCTTGCACCAGAATTTCCCTCCATTTTTATTAGGGATTACTACAATCTTTGTACACGTGACATTTGTGTACTAGGTGAATACGAATTAAAAAAACAAAATTCAAATATATAATTGCACACTAAAAACCAATTAAAAGGTTTGCACCACAAAGCACTTTACAAAATGACGCCAAAATGCGCTTCCTGAGTTTCTAAGGCAGATACTGTGCTGGAATCATTTGTTGCGCTAAATAACTTGGCTTAATAAAATGATATAGAAACATAAACATATTAAAAAAAACACAGAGGTACTCGGTTTGTCTTGTCTGTGCTGGATGAGGTCAGATTATTTAATTAATTAATTGCAACAATACTTATGGGAGGATGTTGTTACGTGTAATAATTTGTTACTAATTTTCACAGGCGGAATAAAGGAAATTCACTTCTAGTACGGACAACAAACTTCTAAAAAAATGTTTGAAATTACTGGCACCCTTCCTATTGTCCTACTGCTTCTAGTATTGAGTTACGTACCAGGTAAGAATTTCATGTAGCAACAGATTATTTATTTACGTCTTGACTAGTATAGCTAAAATTATAAACTGGCAGTAACCTAAGCTACCGATTCCTGTTCAATAGCATTGTATTTGGGATTAATATTTATATCTGGAACAGGTCGAAAACTTTTGCACAAATACTCAATCTGCTTTTAAAAAGATTAGTTAATAATAGACTCAAGGGGGGAAATTTAGTTGGTTATATTAATAACTAAAGGTTAGAAAATTTACCATGAAATAACGTATTATACTAATGAAATGTTCTTTCTTTTTCTCATTTCAATCGTAGTTGTCGAAGATTGGCGTATTTATGATAGAGCCTTTTTGGATCCGCTCGATAAAAACTCGTACAAGAAAAGCTGCAGCAATGGAATGGTAGCAGAGCAAGATTACTTCCTCTTAAAAGGTCTTATCAACACAACCCGTTATCCTTGTTTTCATTGGTGCGAGTTTGGTATTTGTTATACAGAGGACTTATACATTAAGCGTTATGTAATGGTAAGTAACATATTATCACTAAAGGTTTTCCTAAAAAATCAAATATTTTTTTCTCGAGTATCATTATCCTTCTTTATTAAAAAAAAATAATTCTTGGCAAAATTGTACCTTTATGAGACCATGGAGTAGGTTATTGACACTCAATTGAATGACTCACAAGACAATGGAGTAGGTTATTGACACTCAATTGAATGACTCACAAGACAATGGAGTAGGTTATTGACACTTAATTGATTGACTCACAAGAAAATGGAGTAGGTTATTGACACTCAATTGAATGACTCACAAGACAATGGAGTAGGTTATTGACACTTAATTGAATGACTCACAAGACAATGGAGTAGCTTATTGATACGTAATTGAATGGCTCACAAGACAAGGGATTAACTTATTGACACTCAACTGAATGGCTCACAAGACAAGGGAGTAGCTTATTGACACTCAATTGAATGGCTCACAAGACAAGGGAGAACTTTATTGACACAATTGAATGGCTCACAAGACAAGGGAGTAGCTTATTGACACTCAACTGAATGGCTCACAAAACAAGGGAGCAGCTTATTGACACTCAATTGAATGGCTCACGAGACAAGGGAGTAGCTTATTGACACTCAACTGAATGACTCACAAGACAAGGGAATATTGACTATAATGAATAACTATTGAGAAAAAAGGAGTAGCTCACTGACACTTTATTTTATTGGCTCACTAGACAATGGAGTAGCTTAATACTTCTTCTTGTGAATGGTTTACGAGAAGACGGTGTAGCCTTTTGACACTTTTTTCAAAGGTTCAACAGACAATTGAGTAGTTTATTGACATTTTATTTAATAACTACGAATATAAATGAATAGCATAATTACAATTTTTCTAATGGCTAAAGGGACCGTTTGGTAATTTAATGACACTACATCCAAAGCTCACGATACGATGAAGTTGATACTTTGTCCAATGGCTCTTCAAACTCTCAAAGCACGTTGATACTTTGTCCAATGGCTCTTCAAACTCTCAAAGCACGTTGATACTTTGTCCAATGGCTCTTCAAACTCTCAAAGCACGTTGATACTTTGTCCAATGGCTCTTCAAACTCTCAAAGCACGTTGATACTTTGTCCAATGGCTCTTCAAACTCTCAAAGCACGTTGATACTTTGTCCAATGGCTCTTCAAACTCTCAAAGCACGTTGATACTTTGTCCAATGGCTCTTCAAACTCTCAAAGCACGTTGATACTTTGTCCAATGGCTCTTCAAACTCTCAAAGCACGTTGATACTTTGTCCAATGGCTCTTCAAACTCTCAAAGCACGTTGATACTTTGTCCAATGGCTCTTCAAACTCTCAAAGCACGTCAAATATGCCATTCTCTCCACCTGGTCTTAGTCAGCTTGCTCCCTGTCAACTTCCTGGACTAAATAGGAGGATATTTCCCAAGGTGGTGACTTGTCCTCAATTCCACAATTACGTCATCCCATAAAACACACCATTTATAGATATTGCTACCCAAATTAACATGTTTATAGAAGAATCCACCCCTGTGGCGCTACAGCATATGTAGGGCTTTGGACTGCCTCACTATTTCCTTCCACTCAGACCTAACTAATGATTTTCTTTTCCATGCTTGGATTTTCAGTTTTTGTAGATCTTTTTCCACATCAGTAAGCCTAGTTCTGCCTTTGAGCCTTTTTCCTCTGGGGTATTGGTGATGCACCCTCTTCGTTTCTGTGTCATTTGGCATCCTCTCCAAGTGTCCTTCCGTGTGTAGCCTGTCCCTTTTTATTTTTGCTACTTTTGTGGGATCCTGATATAGACTACAATTCATGTTTTTTTCGTATTCTCCATTCATATTCACCCTTTGTTGGCCCATATATTTTTTTGAGAACTTTCCTCTTCCATGTGTTTAATAGGTTTTTCTGCCGTTTTTGTTATTGTCCAAGTTTTATTTGCATATGCTACAACTAATATAATAAAAAAAAATCTTTTTTCTCTTGTAATGTTTTTACTATTGAATATTTTCAGACTACTGAAATATGCCCTGTTTGTGGCATATGCCCTGTTTGTGGCATATGCCCTGTTTGTGGCATATGCCCTGTTTGTGGCATATGCCCTGTTCTGGCTGACATTCTTTCTTTACTTCTGTTAGCAGTTCGTTTCTTTTATTTAATAATCGCTGTTTCCTTCCGCCTGAGATGATTATTATTGTGTTTTTACTTGATTCTGGTAAGCTTTTGCAGTTAGTAGGTCTTTGTGAGCTTTTGGTAATCGTATTATTTCTTTCTTTGATTACGACCACTGTGATTTATGTATATTCTCTGTTTATATTTTNTCGTTTCTTTTATTTAATAATCGCTGTTTCCTTCCGCCTGAGATGATTATTATTGTGTTTTTACTTGATTCTGGTAAGCTTTTGCAGTTAGTAGGTCTTTGTGAGCTTTTGGTAATCGTATTATTTCTTTCTTTGATTACGACCACTGTGATTTATGTATATTCTCTGTTTATATTTTACCTTTACAAGTAGATGTTCCGAGTCTGCATCTGCTCCTCGAAGTTTCTTACATCTTATAAAAGAATGATAGAAAAAAATCTGATGTTCTTTGAGACTAAAAAAAAATAATTAAAGACATGTTTTAGTAAAATAAAATTTTCACTGTCAAACCATTAATCAAATTATGCAATGATAATTTAATACACATTTAGCGACATTTTACTTTCCAAATTTTACTGTCGACATTTCAGCACTGTATGTACAAAAATGTTTTTTAAAATATTTTTATTGACATGCCGTTTGATAAAAATGCCATGCTATATAATTAATTTTCACGAGTAAATATCAAATATTTTTTTTAGGATTTAACTAGACATCATTGTCTAGATAAGGATACATAGGAAATTTTGGGAGTAAGAAAGATATAAATTACCGAAATAAAGGGACAAATGAAGATTCTTTTGGGAAAAGAAAATATCACATATTACCAAAAAATCAAATACAAATAGAGATATTTAAGAGGTAAAAAAGATATTACCTAAATACTCAGAAAAATAGTGATAGGTTAGTGCAGTTGAGAGAAAACAAAAGATTTAGAATAGTTATCACTCTTCAAATATCAAACGAGTATCTGAGTTACAGGATTATAAAATAGAAAAAATAATAAATGTACCTTAGATTTTAAAAAAAACGAAATATTATAACAACAAACAACTTTAAAAATATTTTTTTGTTCAAATGCTTTTAGATTCCTGGAACAACATTAACGTTGGGCTCACGGACCATCTGCAGTGAGAAGGATAGAATCAAGATCGACACGTGTATCTGCACGTTCAGGGATAAAACGTACATCAGGCTCAGGTGTAACCTTACGGCAAAAATGATATACAACCGAGTGAAAATCGCGTTGCGCTATGAATTGGGTGTCCCTTCTTATAGCGAGTTTTTGAAACTGCCCCCTATATACGGTAGGCCTTTTGTTTTATGAGCTGCCATAAAAAGTTTATTTTCAAAGAATTCTGTTAAGTCGGTTTCAAAGTACAAAATTAAACTCTTAAAAATACTTTATAAACTTACGCCTTCAAAACGATACAATTCTAGAAATTAGCTGCCAGTAATGTATCGTATAAACTAGGAGTAACGGATACTTCATCGTTACAGGCTTATTGTAATTAATGATTTCAAGCCATTTATTTGTCATCATAATGCTAACGTCAAACAAGATAAGTATTTAAATTATTGTTAAATGGGCAGGGTAAATTAAGAATAAGAATAGTAAATATTAAATCGTAAATAGCATTAAATAAAACAATGAGTTTTGAAATATTGGCATTGAATCCATGAATTAATTTTTTAAACAACAAATAAAGTGATAAGTAGACAAATAACATTATAAATGTTTCAAGCAAGTTATAAAATGTATTCACATCTGTGAGATTAAATATTTATTTTAGTAACGGAGACATTTAAAATCAGATTTTGTCTTGACCAGCAATATTACCTAAATTGTATACTTCTTTGGGCACTTTGCCTCTCCCATACTGCCATCTGATTTTTTTTGGCAATAACGGCCCTCTTAATTTGTCAGTAAAACACTGAATCAGATTTTGTCTTGACCAGCAATATTACCTAAATTGTATACTTCTTTGGGCACTTTGCCTCTCCCATACTGCCATCTGATTTTTTTTGGCAATAACGGCCCTCTTAATTTGTCAGTAAAACACTGACATCTCGACTCCTCTCTATGACAGTATGTATAACTGACGATTATTGATGCTTTGGTGAAATGACTTTAATATTAGAGGGTGTTGAAACTACTCTCTGATGATTGTCACACCTGTTTGTGTCTAGGGGGATTTGGTCATGTTGATGTCACACACCAAGGGTCATAATTACATTAATTATTTTTAACTTAACTAGCAAATACTTTATTACACCATTTAGCTAATAAAATGACTTAGTTATATACATGAATATGGCATAATAGTGAATTATATTCAAAATAAGTTTCATTTGAAATCCATCTAAGCTCTAGTCTATTAAGAACAATGGCTTCCCGAATAGCCTGTGTATCATCATAAAGGTTGCTTTGCATCTTAATTGTATCAACTCAGTCCTTTCACACTTAACTTATCAGTCACTCGTGCTGATCATCTGGCTTGAACATCTGACTTGGTCAGTCACTAGTAGTATGTGGAAGTGGCTCATCCGGTTCTTCACTAATTGGCTTTCCAGGGTGATTACGTAAGTGGGCTGACAGAGCGGCAGACTATGAGCAGCTCCGATGATCTGGTTAGATCTTGCACAATAGTGAGATCACTTCAAAGTAGAAGTGGATTTGTGGGTCTTGTTCTTCGTGGCTTCTTGGGGCATTCACTCATTGTGAGTGGAAATCGGTGGTAACTCTTGCAACTAACCTTCAAATTAGACACCTTTTGGTTAGTAAAATTCAGAAGAGAAGAACTGAGAAATAAACTGCAAGGCTTAAACATACAGTAATAAACATTTTTTGTTGCAGCAAGGGATTGGTCAAATGTACAGTAAAAAAAAAAAGAAGAAATATTTGAATTTCAAATTTTAAAAAACAATCCATGCCAATCATGGATGCCAGAATCTAAACTTTATAAAAAAACAATGGTTTTTATTGAACATGAATCATATCTCCCCATGCAGATGTATTCAGTGGTCTCGGTTCCCAGAAAGAAGAGTACACTATTAAAAATGACTCACAAATTACAAATGTGTTACATAACATTCCAGTGGCATTGCGAGAGGACCTTAAGAAAGAAATTGATTCTATGAAAAGAGGAGATGTCATTGAAAAAGAGAATCACCCCACAGCATGGGTAAACTCGCAACATGGGTCGAGCCACTGCATTGGTCTAATTACTGCATGGGTCCATTTACATAGGGCAATTCACAACTTTGTTCAACTCACAGTACATGTCAACTCATAGCCTTAGTCAACTGATTGCATTGGTAAAGTCATTGCATGGGTAAACTGATTGCATGGGTGAAGTCATTGCAATGGTCAACTTACATCATGGGTCAACCTACTGCATTGGTCACTTCAAAGCACGGGTAAACTCACAGCATGGGTCAACTCGTTGGCTTTTGTTGAAAAACAGTTGGTGGTTTAAGGACCTCTCTTGATAATAGAAACCTTCCAACTGCCATTCAACCAGAATATTTCCAATCACCCACCTTTGAAAAATAGTTGGCAGCCCTAGAGGCTGTAAGGTTGTCACTGTGTTAGACGCAAGTCATTTTTGGCAAATTAAACTTGATAAATATTTTACATATCTTGCAACTTTTAACACAGCTTTTGGGGTGTGCATGTTTAAGAAACTATCTTTCGGACTTAATTCTAATGCAGAAGTATTTGCTAAAACGTTCCACCAGACTTTGGAAAACCTTCCAAGTTTTGAAGCTTACATGGACGTAATGCTATCTGATAGAACCATAGAACACGCTCAAAAACGGAAGAAAGTTCTTGACAACGCAAGAGACAAAGTGATCAAACTGAAAAAAAATTCAAATGCCGTCTACGAGTCAAGAAGGTTCAATTTTTAGAAAAAAAACATTACTGATCCTTGAATCAAACCTGATAAGTCTAAGATTGAAGCTGTACAATCTATGCCATGTCCGCCAAGTAGCAACGATTTAGAAAGAGTTTTTGATATTATTACTTATCTCGAAAAATGTGTCCAAAATTATCACAATGTGAGAGTTGTTCAACCAAGATAACAAGTAGGTTTGGCTGGATCATCAGCTCCAGTTTTAGCTTTCTATCATGCCTCAAAGCATGTAAAGGTGTCCATGGATGCATCACAAAAAAGCCCTGGTGCAGTATTAGTTAAACGTAACATACCAGTGGCTGAGGCATCTAGGTCTTTAACAGAGTGAAAGAGATAAGCAAAAAAGGAAAAAGATTGGACGCTAGGTCACAGTAGAGAAATATAACAAGCTAAGTGATCAGCAAACAGCCTTTGTCATCGGACCCCCCCCCCCCCCCCCCAACTCAGAGGATGCTTCTACGACATTTAAAATCGTTCTTAAATACAAGCGTGGCAAAGAAATGTTTATCCCAGACACACACTGCCGAGCATCCCTACCAAGGCAGTATCCGTTAAGTGATGACTGCGACCAGGTTCATGTAATTATGAACAGTCTATATATTTCAGATTAAAAGATGAACATATTTTAATAAACAACATCAGATCGTTCCACTCAGAGACTTTTAGGCCAACACATTTTAGCAGGATGGCCAGATAGAAGATCTAGGATTCCACAAGAAATTAAAATGCACTAAGTGAGAGCCATGATTTACTTTTCAAAGTAGATTAAAATATATTTCCGATCACAACAAATAAGGTCCCAGAAAAAAAGATCATATAATAGTGCAAGAAATCTCAGTGTTTCCTGGGGAAAAATCGGAGCTGGTATTTTCCATTATACCGGTAATAACTATTTTCTTCCGTTTGATTACAACATGAGATTCTTTGAATTTAGTCTCATTCCATCTCTCAAAGATAATGATGAGATTATTCAAATTTAGTCTTAATTTGCTTGCCATGGCATCCCAAGAGAAGTAAGTACCGGTACTTACAATGGACCCAAGTTTACTGTGAAGCGTTTCTCTAATCCCGAAAAAAGTGGGGATTATTTTAGTGTGTGTATTGATTGACATTTGTTATCGGGTAGTCCGGTGTTGTCATAATGTATTAAATAACACGGTGAGTTGGTTTTTAAATTAATATTTAAATTTAATGCGTGAGTATTGGTTGGAGAACTGGAATCAGGGATCATGATATGACAGGTATAAGAAAATGAGGACGTGAAAATAAAGGGCAGTTGTTACACAGACTTTAGTTTGTATCTTATTATACTATTACACCCTTCAGAATTCTGCCATCTCAACTTGTCTGTACCACATTGCGATGTAAATGTGTCTGTATAACATGCCATATTAACTTTTCTATACAAAACTGCTATATAAAATTGTCTATACAACAGTGCTATCTTAACTTTTAGTAGCAAACTGCCATCTCAACTTGTCTGTAAGACACTATCATCTCAACATTTCTGTAGCATAGAAATAAAGAGAACTTGTAAGAACAAAACCGTCATGTCTGTACAATACAACACTCTCTAATACCGACATCTCAACATGTCTGTACAATACAACACTCTCTAATACCGACTTCTCAACATGTCTGTACAATACAACACTCTCGAATACCGACTTCTCAACATGTCTGTACAATACAACACTCTCTATACAACACTTTCTAATACTGACTTCTCAACATGTCTGTACAATACAACACTCTCTATACAACACTCTCTAATACCGACTTCTCAACATGTCTATACAATACAACACTGTCTATACAACACTCTCTAATACTGACTCTTCAACATGTCTGTACAATGCAACACCCTCTAAACAACACTCTCTAATACCAACTTCTTAACATGTCTGTACAATACAACACTCTGTAATACCGACTTCTCAACATGTCTGTACAATACAACACTCTCTTATACCGACTTCTCATCATGTCTGAACAATACAACAATCTCTAATACCGACTTCTCAACATTTCTGTACAATACAACACTCTCTTATACCGACTTCTCAACATGTCTGAACAATACAACAATCTCTAATACCGACTTCTCAACATGTCTGAACAATACAACAATCTCTAATACCGACTTCTCAACATGTCTGTACAATACAACAATCTCTAATTTCGTTGAAATTATGCAATCTATAAATTACTGTACAATACCAACTGCTCTAATTTTCTGTACAATTCTGCCATTTTTGTTCTGTACAGTAATGACATCTCTAATTTCATGTAAAATACCCCTATCTCATCTTGTCTGTACAACACTTCAATTTATGTTTTTCATACAACACTTCCATTGCAACTTGTTCTTAGTATACTGTCATTCATCATGTCCATACAAAACTTTCATCGCTTCTTGTTAATTCAAGACTGCAATCTCAACTTGTCCGTAACATACCGTCACTCTTCTTGTCCAAAGAACACTTCCATCTCTTCTTGTTAATTTAACACTGCCATCTCAAATTGTCTAAACAATATTGTCATCTTAAACAGTCTATACAATACCACCATCTCAAATTGCCTGTACAACACAGTCATCTGCTAAAGAAGGCGAATCTCGACACAAATGTGTTTGAAAAATATCGCCCCGTCTCCAATCTAACATTTGTATCCAAGATTTATGAGAAAGTCGTTCTTAGCCAGCTTTTGAATCACCTCATTCGATGTGACTTGTTTGAGCCTTTCCATTCAGCATACCGATTGCATCACTCTACCGAGACAGTCTTGTTGTGCATCGTAAATGACCTTCTGTCATCTTGTTGTGAGGGTAAGATATTGCGTTTGTCGTTACTTGATGTATCGGCTGCGTTCAATTCGCTTGACCACGGCGTACTTCTCCAACATCTGGAAAATACGCTTGGTTTCACCGAAACTGTCCTGAATTGATGCCCCTCGTATCTAGCAGATCGGGTCCAATTAGTAATCGTAAACGGTTTGACCTCGAAGCAATCTATCATCGAAATCGGAGTACCCCATGACTGGGTTCTAGGCCAGTTGCTTTTCAATAAGTACGTTTAGAAACTGGGTGCAGTGATCAAGCAGTTTGACATGCTATATCACATTTTCGCGGATGATACCCAACTCAAGAGATCTGTGATCCCCTCTCAGTTTTCTCAGCTTCTTAGTATGACACAGAAGACAGTGGAGTCAGTTAAGCACTGGATGACAATAGCAAGCTTAAATTGAACGATTAGAAGACCGAGCTGATCCCCATGGCTACGGCTCAAAAGCTAAAATATATAAGTAACACACATACCATTCCTCTCTAAGGTATACAGATTGAGTTTGCTGAAACAGTGCAAAACCTGGGTGTCTACTTAGACAGAACACTAACTATGGACACTCACATTAATATGCTTTGAAAGGCGATTTTTCTAGAGCTGTGCAGAATTAGTCATATCAGACCTATCTTAAAGTTCGACGCATCAAAGAGGCTTGATGTCTGCATTCGTGTTATCACGCATGGACTACTGCAATGTTCTCACGGCGGGTCTTCCAGCTACGCTCCTGGAAAAAAATTAAAATGCACAGAATAATGCGGCTAAAAATTTCAAAATTGACCATGCTAAAACACTGCTGAGAGAGTTTTATTGGCTGCCGCTCAACGCTCGCATAGAGAACAAAATTGCAACTCTGTGTTACCTCTGATTGCATGACCTGGCATCGTCCTATCTCAATGAGCTGCTGACACCTTATATACCCACGAGACAACTCCGCTCATCTGAAAGTGGCAAACTCTCGATGCCACGTGTTTGACTTGTAAATTACGAGGGGCGCACTTTCGCATTTGCTGGCCATACAATTTGGAAAACCCTTCCTGTCGCTCTCAGAAACAGCCAGACACTGGAGTCTTTCAAAACAGATTTGAAGACATATCTATTTCGCACACTCCTGCTTAGGTGATGTTGTCTATCTAGCTATTTTTTGTAGGTGTGTATGGGCCTGTCTTTTTATGGTTGCAACGTATGAAAAACTTAGTATGGGTTTCTCATATATAGTTTGTTTAATGTTGCATGTTGTATTTCAATATGGTATATTATAGATTGTTTTATTTCACTTTAAATATACTAGACGACTATGTACCACGCTTCGAGCCTTTGGGGATGAAACGTAATTTTCAAATAAAATTTATTATTTTTATTATCTAAAATTTTATTTAAAATTCTGAAATCTCAAATAGTCTATGAAATACTACCATAAAAATAGTTTGTACTATTCCGCAATCTCAAATTGTCAAATTAATATCGCCATCTAACCGTGTTTGAACAAAATTGTAAAATATAATAGTCTGTAAAATAATGCAATTTAAACTTTTTTATACAATACTGTCATTTCAACTTGTCTTTACAACATTTTAATCCCAAACTTGTCTGTACTATACTCTCACTTCTACTATTCGTATCAAGTCCATTCAACTTGTGTGTACTTTACTGCAGTCTCAACTTGTTTGTAAAACAATGTCCTTTTAAGGTGACTTCTTCTATATTTTGAGTGCCCACGATCAATGTATTGATCATTATGGCTCCTATGTTTCAAGGGGGTTCGCGATATAACTGCATTTTTGGAAGGGCTACCGAGCAATAATCTTATGAACTTTAGAAGACAGGATTAAATAGACACAAATGTGTCAAGTGAGGTTCCCTTAGCTGTTTCTTTTCGAAGCTTTTTTCAGTCTTTTATAGTCCTTGTTAGAAATGAGGAGCTCCTATACCGAGTTCCTGCTTTTGTGAGCCGGAGCTTCCTGTAATGGCCTCATGGCTTTCTAGGGGGAGAAGGACGAATTTCTGTTAAATTCTGGAGCAGTGGACAAGTCCAGTTTTTTATCTTGTACATCATGGAGAGCATGGATAGTCGTCGTCGTTCTTCCTATTGTGACCAGCCCAGTGTTTCCATCATGCTTTAAACAATTTAACAATTTGGCGGTTCAGGAAAAATCGTTCTAGAGTCATGTCCCGTTTAATTATTGGTAATGTGCTCGTCCCAGCGGACCTCTCTTGGATTGACAACAAGCGTTGTAACTAACAGAGGAAACTGGCTCAAGAATACGACCATGCAGTTTGTAAGGGTGGTGACAGGGTCTAGAATATGACAGGATGAAATTCCATGCCCAACTCCTCTCCTAACTGATGGAGATTCTGTTGTAGTTGGTCCTGGTAAGAAATGTTGTATAGTCTGCGAACAATCTTGCTTTGGGAGGTTAGTTTCTCGGGTAGGTCATTGAGATATGATCGGTCCTAACAGGAGCCTAGCACTGAGCCATGGGATATGTCTGACATAACAACGACAAAGAAGGAGGTTATGCCCTCTACAACTACCGTTAGCTTGTCTTTACAACATTGCCATCGCAATTTTAGATTGTCTTTATAATAATAATAATAATAATAATAATAAAGTTCATGTCAAACACACGCTTCATCCCCAAAGGCTCGAAGCGTGGTACAAAGTCAACAAAAAACAAATCTATAATTTACCTCATTTGACACAAACCCAACACTACAAAAACTAATTACAAGCATACAATGGCAAAGTCTTTCTAGCCATTTCAACCCGGAGCAACACAGCCATTATGCATTAACTGGAAAATAAGGTAGAAAATTATCCCAGAAGGTGTTTGCGAAATAGATGTGTTTTTAAATCGGTTTTAGAGGACTCCAGTGTCTGGTTGTTGCTGATATCGACAGGAAGGGCGTTCCAAATTTTTGGAACAGCAAATGCGAAAGTGCGCTTTCCGTAAGTCTCAAGGCAAACACGTGGTGTCGAGAGTTTGCCACTATCGGATGAGCGGAGCTCTCTAGTGGGTACTGTAACGGACTATGTTTTCACATGAAAACAGAGAGGTAGCATGAGTGAACAGTGAATAGTGTTGACCATGTTTTTCCACGAGAGAGAGAGTGGGTTGTATTTTGAGATGCAAATGAGAACTCCACGTTTTTGGATAGTAAATTATGTTTTTGTCAAAGCGGTCGTTTCCACGCTTTGCTGGTAATAAAAGGGACAGTTGAGTTGATTGAGAGAGTCAGAGGAGAACAGTAGAGTTAGTCAGTGTTAGTCAGATTTGAGTTAGAGTTGAGATGTAGTACAGTTGAGCTGAGTTATAGCAGTGTGAGGACGTGTCTTTCTGAGTGATGGAATATTATAGATATATGTGAAATGATTACATTCATGCAAGGATTATTATTAATATTTGTAACACACCTACTCTGACATGGCGTGGGATCTTATTTCTTATGCTGTGGGTTATGTCAGTAGTATGGTTACTTATGTTATGTTGATATTTCAGGATTCCGACTAAGGCTTCTTCATTCTTCCACTTATAATCCGGGCACGCAAATAAGAATACTAAATCCTGGTTAAACTTACAGTACTTTATTGAACACACTTTATATTGATAATATTAATAAATAATCCTTGCATGAATGTAATTTCACATATATATCTATAGTATTCCATCATTAAGAAAGACACGTCCTCACACTACTGTCAACTCAGCTCAACTCTCTAATCACACAGCTCTCACGCTACTGTCTCTACTGCTCTGCGCTCAGCTCTCTACTATCTCAGTCAACTCATACTTTATTACCAGCAAAGCGTGCAAAACAACCGCTCTGACAAAAACATAATTTTACTCTCCAAAAACGTGGAGTTCACATTTGCATCTCAAAATACATGGTCAACACAATTCACTGTTCACTCATGCTACCTCTCTGTTTTCATGTGAAAACATAGTCCGTTACATGCCCCACCCATCTGAAAAAATTTTGTGCAACAAAATTTTTGGCAAAAAATTATATGCTGAGATAATGATAATGTCTCTTAGAAAATTTCAATCCCACATCTAATAATCAAATCAGTGTCACAACATCAACATTTCATCATTATGAAATACAGAGCCTTTTACTGTTAATATCACACATATTAGTGAATAATTTACCCTGGCAAAAAATTACAAAATCACCAATGACAACCTCATAAAATCCTTATGTATGATAATGTGAAGTGACATTGACATCTTAATGAATAATAAACACTGCAAACTGAATGCAACAACCTTAAATTTTGCATTAGAAAATTTACAATTGGTTAAAATCTGATATTCATTTACAAAATTGATATGAACAAGTCTATTTTCAAAAAAATGGTTGAATGTGTATTTTAATGATCTTCATGCTCCATTTAACCTTAATTTTATTGTCTTGTGCAATCTTAAGAAAAAGTTGATAACCAAGAATGTAAACAATTTATAAATTAGTTCTGTGTAGACAATTACCATACTTGACAAAATTTTGCTCTTAACAGCTAATAATTGATTTATTAGAAAGTGTTATGCTAGGTTAGCTACAATGTAATGTTAAGTATTTCTCCGCACTGAAGAAAATGACAATTGTGATCTGTTATCTCTTTGTCCATCTCTTTTCATAAAATTGTTATTTGTAGTTGTGTAATGTTCTTCTTGAAACTTGTTTTCTCTGTCTTTGATTTCATTATTGAATTTTTCAGCCTGTCTGTATTGTTCTGTATATGTTTTATTAAGAATTCCTTTGTTATGTTGTCTTGTTATGCTATGTGTTGGATTCATGTTTAAATGTCTTCCTCTTATCCCTTCTGTTATTAGATACTTAGTGTTTTTGCTTAGTTCTTTTATATTGCCAATAATTAATGGACACACTGGATTCTCCATTACAACAGCTGTCACAGATCCTGTGATCCATGGACAATCAACTTTGATTCTAGCTTTCCTGCATTCTATTCTATTATTGTTGGTTAAGATAACTATGGTTTTTTCATTTGTGTAGTAGTTGTCATTTACTAATTTTCTGTCTACAATTATTGTTGTACAACCAGTGTCTCTGAGACATTTAACTACTTTATTGTTTACAATTGCTGGTGAAAATTTGAGTGTTCCATCAGTGTGATAAATACTAGCTGATGTTTCATG
>CAXITT010000011.1:297157-309962 GCA_964033795.1 Lymnaea stagnalis
AAAATTTAAAATAATTAAATTGTCTACTTCACAACATAAATACAGATATGTAGACGTTTACATGAATACGAATGAGACAACAAATACAAAAGTACTGTTTAGTTTATGGACCACAAGATAGTAGAAAATATGACAGTAGGTTGACAATATGTATAACAATGGCAAGACAAATAGCACACATATGACAAGATCTACTAAAAAACAACAGTTATGACAATGTACAAACTAGACTTCACAGCTAACATAAAATTATCCTACAGTGTTATAAATAGGGCCAGAAGAAACCTTTACTGTTTTAATAAAAAAACTTCCCTAGGAAAGATAACACCGTGGATATTCCTAAAGTATACTCTAAAATTAAACTTATAATATACAGAAAAAGTAAAAAATTTACTTAATCTAATTAAGTATTCTATAAGTAGATTTTTAAAGTGTTAAATTATATATAATACATAACACATAAATACATAAATACCAATTGTCCAAAAGAAATCTGTAGTTGGTCACCTCTGCTCCTCTGTGACGCTATGATTTCTGTGCAGTCAATAATCCATCTATGTAGTAGACAACCCTTCTATGCAGTAGATAATCCCTCTATGTTGTAGTGTACTTGCGCAAATAATCCAATGAAAAAGTTATAACACAAACTGCTTCAATAATCCAATGCAAGTACCTTGCGTAATAGAAGTAATAGTGTAATAATCCAATTGAAAATAGTGTACTTTCTCTCCGATTCAGTTGAACTTGTGAGTAATTAAAGAATTACTTTACTTGAAATGCGCACTAGGCTTTGTGCGGCTTGTATAAAGTGAAGATTATGCTGGGGAAATCTTACTTTCGATGTCTTGATACACACATCTCATCTGTAATAACGTAACAATTGCTGGTGAAAATTTGAGTGTTCCATCAGTGTGATAAATACTAGCTGATGTTTCATGCGGTGTATTCTGATTGTGTCTACTATTTGTTTGATTGGTGTTGTGTCTCTGGTGATCACTTGGTTGATTTCTATATTGTTGTCTACTCCTATTTGTACTGTTGTATCTAATTGGACTACTGTTGGGTGATGTTCTCTGATAGTATTGTTGTGAATGTCCTAAATCTCTATGTAATTTTCTACACTCATATTTTTTGTGACCTGGAATGCCACAGTAGAAACATTTGTTGTTGTTTGAATAATTAGTATATGGTGTTTGGTAATTGTTTTGATGACTTTTCTGAAATTTATTGTTTTGCCATCTGGCAGGTAGGCTATGGTATCTTCTGTTTTGATATGTGTTTTGTTTTTGACTGTCCCTATCACTGGGTGTGTTTCTAATAGAAGCTAGTGTGCTGTTTCTATTGTCTAGCTCTTCATTGGGGTGAGCATCTTTGAATGTTGTGATTGAGTCAACTAACTCACGCTCATTTTTAATCTTTCTCTCTTTAAGGAATGAAAATAAAGAGACTGATGCATTTCTTAATATTTTGTCTATGATAAACATATCTAGTAATGCCTTTGGATCATTTAGGTCAATTTCAGTTAATTCAAGCCATTTGACAAGATTGTCTCTAATATTGAATATGGTGGTGTTAGGGTCTATTTCTCTCTCTAGTCTTATGTTGTGAAAATTTTTTCTATAAATGTCTTCTGTGTTTCCATAGAACTTTAACAAAACTTTCTTTATATAGTTATAATTATTCTTTTGTTCTTCACTGAGTGAATTAATAATACTTAGGCTTTTCCCTGATAATCTGCTCAATAAAATATTAGCCCAAGTCTCTTCTCTATAATTGTAAGACTGACATATGCCTTCAAATTGTGACAGATAACTAATAATTTCCTCTTTATGTTCATTAAATTCTCTAAATTTAGGTTTGTATGTACTATTGGTTTCTCTATTGCTTGTTGATGGTGTATGCTGTCCTGATTCTATCCTAGCTCTTTCTAGTTTTAGCTCTTCCTCTCTTATT
Organism: Lymnaea stagnalis; assembly: GCA_964033795.1. Taxonomy (NCBI): domain Eukaryota; kingdom Metazoa; phylum Mollusca; class Gastropoda; family Lymnaeidae; genus Lymnaea; species Lymnaea stagnalis. The sequence goes on from CAXITT010000011.1 coordinate 299,111, forward strand.
TTAAGTTCTTCTATTTCTTTTTGTCCTTTTAATTTCATTTCCTGTTCTTTTAATTTCATTTCTTCTATTTGTTTAAGGTCGCTTCTCTCTAACATTCTAGCTTCTCGGTCTTTGTCTTTGTCTTGTCGGTCTTTGTCTTCTTTTTGTTTGTCCCTAATTTTGTCCATCTCACGAGTTACGAAGTCAGCTAATTTCTCCTGCTTTAAGCCAAGCTTCTCACCTACTTCTAATAATTCTAAGTACTCTGCCATTTTTATGTGTAATGTGAGTAACCAAAATTATATTGGTATGTATCAGTATATCAGTTATCTCCTTATTCTTTAGTTATTAATTAAAATAGTTTACAATATTACATATATTTACATGTTAATGAATGTATACACAAATGCAAGTTGATACATGAATTATAAGTTATAAATAAGTGTAAGGAAAATTTAAATAATTAAATTGTCTACTTCACAACATAAATACAGATATGTAGACGTTTACATGAATACGAATGAGACAACAAATACAAAAGTACTGTTTAGTTTATGGACCACAAGATAGTAGAAAATATGACAGTAGGTTGACAATATGTATAACAATGGCAAGACAAATAGCACACATATGACAAGATCTACTAAAAAACAACAGTTATGACAATGTACAAACTAGACTTCACAGCTAACATAAAATTATCCTACAGTGTTATAAATAGGGCCAGAAGAAACCTTTACTGTTTTAATAAAAAAACTTCCCTAGGAAAGATAACACCGTGGATATTCCTAAAGTATACTCTAAAATTAAACTTATAATATACAGAAAAAGTAAAAAAATTTACTTAATCTAATTAAGTATGATATAAGTAGATTTTTAAAGTCTTAAATTATATATAATACATAACACATAAATACATAAATACCAAGTGTTTAAAAGAAATCCGTAGTTGGTCACCTCTGCTCCTCTGTGACGCTATGATTTCTGTGTAATCGATAATCCTATGTAGTAGATGCTCCTTCTAGGTAGTAGATAATCCTATGTGGTAGTGTACTTGGGTAAAATAATCCAATGAGAAAAGTTACACCACAAATTGCTGCAATACTCCAATGTAAGTACCTTGCGTAATAGTGTAATTGTGATAATCCAATAATTGAAAATTGTCTAATTTCTCTCCGGTTCTGTTGCACTTGTGAGTAATTGAAGAATTACTTGAAGAATTACTTGACTTGCATTGCGCACTAGGCTATGTGCGGCTTGTATAAAGTAAAGATTATGCTGGGGAAATCTTACTTCCGCTGTCTTGATAAAACATCTCATCTGTAATGACATCAGACTTCTTTTGGTTTTGTGTGGATCATCTCTTTCGTTGACTAATAACTGTAAAATAGATTTCTTGCTGTTTCTTCCACGAGAATATTCACTCCACTGTTATATAATTGAAACAGTGTACCAGTTAGCTGTTTGCACTCTGAACTTTTGACTCCCGTGACTGACCTAAATTCAATCGTTGTCAGCTTGCTCTGTGTGTCGTGGACTCTTCTCAGACTTGACAAATACTCGGGCGTAATGACGTTCGATTCGAATGTTAAAATATATCATTGTTACTCAATGTTCTGTAATACATCGTTGTTCTGACACTTCTGACAATATTTGTAACGCATCGTCGTTACACCGCTTCTGACACCATTTGTAACACACTTCTACTCTGACATGGCGTGGGATGTTATTTCTTATGCTGTGGGTTATGTCAGTAGTATGGTTACTTATATTAACGCTTCAGGATGCCGACTCAGTCTTCTTCATTCTTTCACTTATTATTCAGGCACGTAAAGAAGAATGCTCAATTCTAGTTAAAACTCACAGTACTTTATTGAACACACTTTATATTGATAATATTAATAAATAATCCTTGCATGAATGTAATTTCACATATATATCTATAGTATTCCATCATTAAGAAAGACACGTCCTCAGACTACTATAACTCAGCTCAACTGTCTAATCTCACAGCTCTCACGCTACTGACTGACTCTACTGCTCTGCGCTCAGCTCTCTACTATCTCAGTCAACTCATACTTTATTACCAGCAAAGCGTGCAAAACAACCGCTCTGACAAAAACATAATTTTACTCTCCAAAAACGTGGAGTTCACATTTGCATCTCAAAATACATGGTCAACACAATTCACTGTTCACTCATGCTACCTCTCTGTTTTCATGTGAAAACATAGTCCGTTACAATATTATATGTGTAAACTGTGATTCAATAAAGTACTGTAAGTTTAACCAGGATTCAGTATTCTTATTTGCGTGCCTGGATAATAAGAGGAAGAACGAAGAAGTCCTAGCCGGTATCCTGAATTACTAACTTAAAACAAGTAACCATGCCACTGACATAACCCACAGCATAAGAAATAAGTTAAAATGATAATGATATCAGAGCATATGTGTTACAGGTACATAAGGCGTCAGCAGCTCTTTCAGATAGGACGGCGCCAGGTCATGTAAGCAGCGGTAGCACAAAGTTGCGATTTTGTACTCTATGCGAGCACGCACCGGCAGCCAGTGCAACTCTCTCAGAAGTGTTTTTGCATGGTCGAACTTGCGGTTGCGGAGAACAATGCGAGCCGCATTATTCTGTGCTCTTTGAATTTTATCCAGGAGCGTAGTTGGAAAGCATTGCAATAGTCCATGCGTGATAACACAAATGCAGACATCAGGCTCTTTGTTGCATCAATTGTTAGTAAGGGCCTGATGTGACTAATCCTGCGCAGCTCCAGAAAAATCGCTTTCGCTTTTGCATAGCATGTTAATATGACTTTCAAAAGTTAACTCAATACGCACACCTGAGAGAGTAATGGATGTCGCAATTTTAGCTTGTCTGTATAACATTGCCATCGCAATTTTAGCTGATATTTACAACACTGCCATTGTCATGTTAGCTTGTTTATACAACACTAAAATCACCAAGTTATATTGTCTATACAACTCTGCCATCTCCATGTTATTTGGTCTATACAACACTGAAATCGCCATATCAGTTTGTCTATACAACAAAGCCATTTTCAACTTAGCTTATCTATAGAACACTGCAATCACAATGGTTAGATTGTCTATTATTATTGTTCGTCCGTCGAGGATCGACGAGGACCATCGAGTCGTCTGGTGACTGATGACTTGAGCGGGTGACTTTGTTTAAAGTGAGGAAGAGTTGCGCGTCGTCTACCTCACTCTCTCTTCCGAGCCCACTATATCCAGTTGCAGGACTGTACGTCAAGACGACCAGGGATGAGTTCGGTTGCAGGAATTGTCCTTGTTTGACACTTACGGGACTCCAGCTCCGGGTTTTGAATTCAGAGTTTCCTTCTCTTAGATGAGTTGCCGACCAAGGATAACGAGTCTCATCAAACCGGGGTTATGCTTTTTCTTCACTTGAACACCAGACCACCAACTTGAGGTTTGCTCAGTTTAGACCATTCGGCCACCCAGTCTATACAACACTGCAATTACAATGTTAGCTTGTTTATACAACACTTCCATCGCCGTGTTACCTTGTTTATACTACACTTCCATCGCCATGTTAGCTTAACTATACAAAACTTCCATCGCCATTTTAGCTTATCTATACAACACTTCCATCGCCATGTTAGCTTGTGTATACAACGCTGCCAACGCCATGTTAGCTTGTTTATTCAACACTGCCAACGCAATGTTAGCTTATGTATTCAATACTGCCAACGCAATGTTAGCTTGTGTATACAACACTGCCAACGCCATGTTAGCTTGTGTATTCAACACTGCCAACGCAATGTTAGATTGTGTATACAACACTGCCAACGCCATGTTAGCTTGTGTATTCAACACTGCCAACGAAATGTTAGCTTGTGTATACAACACTGCCAACGCAATGTTAGCTTGTGTATACAACACTGCCAACGAAATGTTAGCTTGTGTATACAACACTGCCATTACAATGTTAGCTTGTGTATACAACACTGCCAACGCAATGTTAGCTTGTATATACAACACTGCCAACGAAATGTTAGCTTGTGTATACAACACTGCCAACGCAATGTTAGCTTGTGTATACAACACTGCCAACGCAATGTTAGCTTGTGTATACAACACTGCCAACGCAATGTTAGCTTGTGTATACAACACTGCCAACGCCATGTTAGCTTATGTATTCAACACTGCCAACGCAATGTTAACTTTTCTATACAACACTGCCAACGCAATGTTAGCTTTTCTATACAACACTGCCATTGCCACGTTTCTTCACATTAATTTTGTCATGGTATTTTTCTATTTTGTTCTTGCAAGTGAAATAGCGTAGTGGTTCTTGAAGTGACTAGTATTAGTAGTAGGACTAGTTCCAGTAGTTTAGTTTAGTGTACTCAGTCTTAGTCTTCTCTGAAAATAGTTATCGACATTCCCAGGCCTCACGAACTTAGTGACGCCTTGTTGATACCGGAACTCTTTTTTACAAACAAAGTTTCTACACAGGAATCAATAAAAATGATTGTGTTAATCAAAGGTCAGGGCTAGATCACGTTATAGACGAATAATGAGAGGAAAATACCAAACTTTGCTAGACATTACCGGCGATTCAAAACTTCGGTTGCTTTCGTAATTTTTTTTTACAACTAAACCCTGTGTTTATCTAAAACCGGAAATCACCAACTTTCCAACCATAACAAAATAGGTTATGACGGGGTGATTCCAAATAATCATAACAAATGAGGAAAAAAACATTAAACAGTAGGGTTATTTTTCTATTTTTCTAATTGATATGGTCAGGTAAATAGTAATTTATTATATTGGCTATCTTACTTTTGTAAAAACAAATTTAATAATCAAGTAAAGAAATGGTTAATAGAAAGTAATATTTTTTTTTTCAAAATTTGACATTTTTGCTCATTTCTCGACCGCACCTGCCCTTAACCCACTTAAGTAATAATACTTTGGTTGAACTGGCTAGTTGTGCCCGGCCTAGGATGTCAATACAAAAGTAGAAATAGCCCACATTAAAAAGGGGGATACGTTCTCGCCAAATTTGATTACAACATCACGGTCTATACATTTGATGGTCCACACTGATTTTTGCCAAATTGAATTTAAAGACATTTCTTATCTTCTCAAAAGTATCTTGTATCTTTCAGCAACTTCTGCGTGCACAAGTGCTTCTGTTAATGGAGGTAACAAAATATTCTTCTGGTAAACGTGACTAGTTCTGAAATTTCAATGTTTTTTTGTTTGTTTGATGTGTGTTAAATTAATGATAATGTTTAGATTACATACTTTAAATATCATGCGTAGATGAATTATTTTAGCTGTCTTATGTAGATACAATCTTTTAATTGTCCCATGTAGATTAAATGTTTTAACTCTCATGCTCGATTAAATGTTTTAACTGTCATGTGTAGATTAAATATATTAACTGTCCCATGCAGATTAAATGTTTTAACTGTCAGTATACATGAAATAACATTTTCTAAAGATCAACATATTTTCAAAGTACCAGATCATAAATTATTTTTCAGAATTATAAAATAAATAGTAAATTTTGTTCCAAAAGGAATTTTAAATTATTATTTTTTTTTTAAATTCCATTTTGGAAGTTTTTCAAAAAGACTTAAGAATTGTAAAAATTTATTAGGTCTGATTTGTAACTTTTTTCCCTCCCTTTTACAGCAGCCAGGATTCACCCTGAAAGCCTCCATGCTTCACTTGGTTTGTGATAGAAAATTTATTTTAAGTATATTTACTGTAAGATTTTTATGAGCTTAATAGGACGGGTAGATTTTATCTAGCAATGTTCGGAGAACTGAATACCCGAACGGTTATATTAACAAGACTTAACGCTGTAATGGTGTCAGCTGATTGGTGTAAAGTTGTCAGCTGATTGGTGTAAAGCTGTTAGCTGATTGGTATAAAGGAGCCAGCTTATTGATGTAAAGGAGTCAGTTGACTGCTGCAAATGAGTTAGCTGACTGGTGTAAAGAAGGCAGCTGTTTGTTGTAAAGTTTTCTGATTGGTGTAAAGAAATCAGCTGATTGGTATAAAGGTGTCTGCTGTTTAGTGTATAGGAGTCAGCTGATTGGTGTAAAGGGGTCAACTGATTGGTGTAAAGTTGGCAGCTTATTGGTGTAAAGTAGTCAACAAATTGGTGTAAAGGAGTCCGCTGATTGGTGGCAAGTTTTAGCTGATTGGTGTAAAGTTTTCAGCTGATTGGTGTGAAGTAGTCAGCCGTTTATCGTATAGTTGTCTGGTGATTAGTGAAAGGGGGTCAGCTTATTGGTGTAAAGGACACAGCCGTTTGGTTTAATGTTGTCAGCTGATTGGTGTAAAAGACTCAGCTGATTGATGTATAGGTGTCAGGTCATTAAGGTTAAAACAAATTAAATTTCATTTTTAAGGATATAAAGTTCTATTTAAAAATCAATGCTTTCACGTATTTCGCTTAGGCAAAAATATTTTGACTGCAAAGTTTAATAATTGTATAACTTACAAACGCAAACATAAAGTAAGTGTCACAGTATGACTAATTTCTCAGTGTGTGATGACACAGCAAACTTTATGAAAACATTTCATTTTATATTTTGGGCATAAATTGTGAACCGCAAATCCAAAATTCCAATCTGTCTCCTCACACATCATGAACAGATTCCAAACATGTGTTAACTCAACTTCTCCCTCTTCTCAGTAAGTAAAAAGTTCATCAACCTCTTTAAAGAAATGGATTTCTAGCCCACTTTATGTTTTTTTTATTTTTGCTGTTGTAAAGTAATTCTGAACTTCTCTTGGTATGGTCCACAATAGCCAGCAATTATCACTTTTAGCCATGGTTTACATTAGACAGCTATAACCACGTTTAGCCACGCATGACATTAATCAGGTGTTATATCATATGGCCATATTAGCCAGGTATTATAACATTAAAGTCATAGTCAAAATTAGCCAACAATTATCACATTTAAGCAATGGTTCACATAACCAACAATTATCAAAATTTAGCCATGGTCTACTTTTCGAGGTATTATCACATTTAGAAATGCTACACTTTTGTCAAGTATTATCACATTTTAGCCATGGTCCATATTAGACATATATTATCACATTTAGCCATTGTAAACTTTTGCCAGCTATTATCACATTCTATCCATTGTCCACATCAGCCAGATATTATAACATTTAGTCATGGTCGTCATTAGCCAGCTATTAAAATATTTTTTTCCATAATTCACCACATTTCAGCTATAATCACATTTTAGCCGTTAGAAAGAATTTTGGAATTTTCTCCGGGAGCAATGTTATAGCCGTCTGTTATGGTTACTGATGGCTGAGCAGTCTAAACAGAGACAGGGAGCAATGTTATAGCCGGCTGTTATGGTCACGGGTGGCTGAGCAATCTAAATAGAGACAGGGAGCAATGTTATATCCGGCTGTTATGGTAACGGGTGGCTGAGCAGTCTAAACAGAGACTGGGAGCAATGTTATAGCCCGCTGTTATGGTGATGGGTGGCTGAGCAGTCTAAGCAGAGACAGGGTGCAATGTGATAGCCGGCTGTTATGGTCACGGTTGGCTGATCAGTCTAAACAGAGTTAATCCAAAGCCTTGGACTAAAGTTAAATCCCCAGAAAACGCATAGATAAGAAAAAATACCTAGCACACTAATTGGATCGGAGTAGTTAAGCTTCGATGTCAAGTTGTCATTATGAGACGAAAAAAATTCCAACAATTGCTGCAACAAAACGCGCAAGTACAGCACATTGGAGCACACACAAACCTAATTCATGTCATCTAATGCATCCTGACGTCTTAAAAAGTTCTTGATACTTAAAGACGAGAGAGGGAGCTGAAGATTTTAGAAATTCTCAATCAATTTAATCAAATGACAGCTTAAGTCAAGACAACTGAAATGTCACTTTATGAAATGTCATCGTCGGGCAGTCGAGCTAATTTTCCTTATGCTCTCCCCAAAGTATCCACTAAGCCCAAGTATCGGGCCGCTTAGTGGCACGATGAAGATGTCCCTTTGCCAGCGAAGCTCCCACCCGAGTCCGCTCGATCGCGTTTCAATGGAGTTCTCCTCAACCCAAGGACTCCCTGTCTTTCCGACACTGCGCATACACAACGTGCACGCGATTGACTTTTCTAGGAGTGGGGATGGTAATTTCATGTCTTAATATATTCCCTACCAATCCCGGGGAAGAATCGAACGACCTATAAGAGGGTTTTTACAGGGTGATTTTACACCGCAACCAATTAGCGAAGTAGCTTGGACGAAACGATTGCCTAGGAGCAGCTTTCTCAGGACTGCGTAAAAAGAATGATCGGCTAAAAGTTTCCACCTTTGTCTCTGGTCTGACATCTATTAGCGGTAACCTGTAATCATGATACCTACACTGGCTCTGACTTTACTTTCAAGTGTGGAACGTCACAGTTGGCATCCCTGTAGGTGCTGTTTTTATTCCGGCAGGCAATTTCCATGTCCGTGTCTGCCACGCTAGACACGCAATGGTGGTCCGGTGGCCGACGCATTCTTATTGACATGTCACTACAGACACCTACTCACGTCGAAATAGGCCTTTGTCAGCTTTGCTTTTATCCACACACTCTGTTCTATTTTTATATCTTTCAAAATAATATACGCGAAAGTTTCATTTGGAAATCCCTATCTCGTATCCCAATTCCAAAGCACAGATTTGATCGATTATAGATAATGTTATACAATTATTGCGGTATGGTCGTTGTATTTGTTTGAATGTTCAAATTTGTCATCAAAGCGTTCATATTTTGGGTAAGAAATTTGGTTTTAAATTACATCTGAAATTTCCTTTTGATCACAACAATCCATACAATATTGCAATATTATTGTAGGTGCATGAACAGAGATGTCGAGTAGTCCACACGATATTATCTTATCTTTGTAGGTACATAAACAGTCATGTCAAGTGAACGCTNAGATAATGTTATACAATTATTGCGGTATGGTCGTTGTATTTGTTTGAATGTTCAAATTTGTCATCAAAGCGTTCATATTTTGGGTAAGAAATTTGGTTTTAAATTACATCTGAAATTTCCTTTTGATCACAACAATCCATACAATATTGCAATATTATTGTAGGTGCATGAACAGAGATGTCGAGTAGTCCACACGATATTATTTTATCTTTGTAGGTACATAAACAGTCATGTCAAGTGAACGCTACTATATTTTCTTTTTTTAGGTACATGAACAGAAAAGTCGATTAGTCCACACGATATTATATGATCTGTGTAAGTGCAATAACTGTTGTTTTTTTCCTCTTTCCCAAAGGTACCGCCCTGTTAGGCACGGCTGTCGTTTGCCTAGGTTCATCAATTGTTTCCCAATTTTAATGTACGCAAGACGCCTATCAATCCAAAAAACCTTACGATGGAACTAGCAATGGACTGAACGCTTACGGCACTTAGGATGGAACGTCTCAGTGCAAGAATGAAGTCCATCAAGTTTCATGAAAGAAGGGTTTGAAGAAACGCATATAAAAAAATAAATTAAAAAAATTGAAGTTTCCAATGAAGAATTAGATTATAAAACTCATAAACTCGAATGCAGCAAAAGAAGAAATTATTAGATATATATCAATAATAACAGATACAAAATAACATAAGATTTTAGCCCTAGGGCTATTCCTTACATCAATAAAGACGCAATACAAATGTAGTACTTACTTCACTATTTGTCTTTAATTTTTTTGTCTGTATGTTTGTTTGCTTAAAAAACCAAACTGCAATTATTACTTGACTAATGGGTTGTAAAGAAAGAAAATCAAAGAAAAGAAACTCTTTATTTTTTAATACATTGAATAAAGGAACTATAGAAAGAAAAATGAAACGATTTAAACCAATTTAATATATTCTACAAACAATTATATTATGATGATCCAAGTAAAGCGATTGTGGTTGGTTAAATAGATCTCATTATAGTGTCTAGTGCAAGTATACAATAATATATATAAGTTTAAAATATCGTATATATGTATATATATAAAGTGAATGTTTGTGACGGGCGGGCGGTGTTTGTTCCACAAAGGCTTTTAAATGGATGGATGGATCTCTACCAAACTTGAGTCATGTATCCATCATTATCTAGAAGGAACTCTTAAGGGGCAGATGGCCCAAAATGTCGATTTTTCCTACATTAGCAATGTAAATATCAATAGGCTTGGTACTCTTACATGAATAGATGGATCTTGACCTAACTTAGTACACATATACCTGAATATCCATATCCAAGTACCGAAGGTTACTGAACTAGTAATAGCCACTCTTTTGGGGTCATAGCCCCATTTCATTTTTCATAATATAAGGTATATAAATATCAATAGGCTTAATACTCCTACATGAATGGATGGATCTTGACCAAACTTATTACGCGTACACATGATTATCCATATTCAAATATCGAATAGATGAATCTAAGCCTAGCTTTGTTCATTTGCTTCTTAGAGAGATCTAAGAGCACGCCCCTCCCATGGCGCGACGTGTCCCGACTGGTCGCTTGTCGCCATGGTATGCGGTCGCTAGTGACCAACTTCGTCTAGCTAAACTCGATCGAAGACGCGCTGAAAGACGATGGCTAAAGACTGGACTGAATGTCGACAGACAGATCTTTTGGACAGTGAAGGAGGCGGTAGCAGAAATTTACAGAAGGTAAGGGATGACTACTGGAGTTCAAAGGTCGAATCATGTGAATCAACAAAGGCGCTGTTCAGCGCTTGTAACAGTCTTCTTGGAAACAGCAAGAATTTCACCCTCCCTACCGACATTGCACCAGAGCAACTCCCTGACGCCTTTGCGGACTTTTTCATCACCAGGGTGCAAA
>CAXITT010000011.1:310246-389785 GCA_964033795.1 Lymnaea stagnalis
GCACTGGTCCGAGTCATGAGTGACCTCCTGCGCGCGATGGACGATGGCAAACTCTCTATTCTCACTCTGTTAGATCTCTCTGCTGCATTTGATACCATTGACCACCAGATTCTTCTTGACCGCCTTCATCTTTCTTTCGGACTTACTGGCTCAGCTTAAAACTGGTTTCAATTATATCTCTGCCCTACACATCTTCGATAGTGACCTCGGTAAGCCATGCTTCTACCTACTTCCCAAAATTCATAAGTATGGTAACCCTGGCAGACCCATTGTCTCAGCATGCTCTTGCCCCACCGAACATATCTCGGAATTCCTTGATGGAGTTTTTCAACCCATCGTTGCCTCACTGCCTACTTACATTAAGGACACCAACCATGCTCTTCAAACCTTTGAATCCATCATAATCCCTCCTGAAAAGAAACATCATCTATTTCTTCTTGATGTATGTTCTCTATACACTTCCATCCCCCACACTGACGGTCTCTTAGCTCTCAAATTCTTTCTCGAGACTAGACCCCACCCATCTATACCCACCAACACCCTCCTCAGATTGGCTGAACTAGTCCTCACCCTCAATTCGTTTGAGTTTGGTGGCCAATTCTTTGACCAAATCAGTGGTGTTGCTATGGGGACTAAAATGGGACCCAGCTATGCTTGCTTGTTCATGGGGCATTTCGAACACTTGGTCGAAAGCAGCTATACTGGACGCCTCCCTGAATTCTATAAGAGGTACATAGATGATGGTATAGGGGTCACCACTATGGAGAGGAGTGAACTTGACCTGTTCATTAACTTTGTAGGCTCCTTTCACCCCTCCATTAAATTCACATCTCTTATCTCACTCATAGGCAACTAGAAGACAGCCAGTTCTACCAACCGAGGACCAACAACCCTATCACCAAACATAACGACATGGTGAAAGGGACTATCAAGAAAATGATTGCAGAATCAGCGCTCCCCAAATCGGCCTCTGCCCTACACATCTTTGATAGTGACCTCGGTAAGCCATGCTTCTACCTACTTCCCAAAATTCATAAGTATGGTAACCCTGGCAGACCCATTGTCTCAGCATGCTCTTGCCCCACCGAACACATCTCGGAATTCCTTGATGGAGTTTTTCAACCCATCGTTGCCTCACTGCCTACTTACATTAAGGACACTAACCATGCTCTTCAAACCTTTGAATCCATCATAATCCCTCCTGAAAAGAAACATCATCTATTTCTTCTTGATGTATGTTCTCTATACACTTCCATCCCCCACACTGACGGTCTCTTAGCTCTCAAATTCTTTCTTGAGACTAGACCCCACCCATCTATACCCACTAACACCCTCCTCAGATTGGCTGAACTAGTCCTCACCCTCAATTCGTTTGAGTTTGGTGGCCAATTCTTTGACCAAATCAGTGGTGTTGCTATGGGGACTAAAATGGGACCCAGCTATGCTTGCTTGTTCATGGGGCATTTCGAACACTTGGTCGAAAGCAGCTATACTGGACGCCTCCCTGAATTCTATAAGAGGTACATAGATGATGGTATAGGGGTCACCACTATGGAGAGGAGTGAACTTGACCTGTTCATTAACTTTGTAGGCTCCTTTCACCCCTCCATTAAATTTACATCTCTTATCTCTGAGACCTCAGTCAATTTCTTAGACATTACAGTCACTCTTCACAAAGACACCCTACACACCTCTGCCTACTTTAAGCCCACTGACAGCCATAGCTATCTACTCTACTCTTCATCCCACCCTAAATCCTGTAAGGACTCTATTCCTTTCTCTCAATTACTTCGTCTTCGTCGACTTTGTCGGTCGGATGAGGACTTTTGGGACAAGGCACTTGAAATGATAGACTTTTTCCGGTGTAGGTCTTACCCGGAGACAGTACTTTCATCAGCCCTCCAAAGGGTTAAGAATATTACACGTGCTGATGCCTTCAGACCACGTCTGAGCGACAATGTTGACAGGACAAAACTCATTTTAACTTATCACCCTCACAATCTGATTGCTAAACGTGTTTTCCTTAAACATCGATCTATACTACTCGCAGACACCGACACACGAGAAATTTTCTCTTCCCCACCTCTCATTGTTTTCAGACGGGATAAAAATCTGAGAGACCTGCTTGTACGCAGTCGTATCAATGCTCCCCCCTCCCACTTTGGGACCAAGCCGTGTGGACGCAGTCGTTGCAACACGTGCCCTTTTGTCGTCCAGACTGAACGCATACGTTTCCCCAAGGGCAGTTTTCAGATACGCGACGGTTTCCTCTGTACAAGCCGCAACGTTATCTACGCCATTGTCTGCACCCGCTGTCAGATGACATACATAGGGGAGACTGGACGCCGTCTCTCGGACAGGTGTACCGAACACCTCCGAAACATTACACAAGATAAACAGTGTCCCGTCTCCAAACACTTCAATAGTAGCGACCACCGGGGCAAGGCGGACTTTTCAATAAGTGCGATTGTGGCTAGCACTAACACCACCAGCCGGGTCAATTTGGAACACAGACTTATCCTGACTTACGGCACTTTGACGCCAGATGGGATTAATGTTATGTCTCTGTTCACAGCTTGACCCTAGCTCCGCCCCTCCACGTTCTGACCTATCACAGTGAACTTTTTTCTCCCCCCTTTTTTCGCCGCTGCTTATTTAAACTCTCACTCAGTTTCCTTCTGCCACACTTCTACTATTGCTGCCCACAGATACTACTTACCAGCTAAGTGCTATTTCTTATTTTTATAACGTTTTTTCTGTTGTTTTGTTCGCTGACGAAGGCTTTCTGCCGACACGTTCGCTGTTTTGTTGCGTTTAATTTTTCAGGTTTAACCATACTCTGTTTTACTCATTTTATTTTGTACTAACCTGATTGCAGTCTCTCCCCTTATTACCCCTTTGTTGCATGGAGTTTGTAACAACTATATAATGAATCAACTACTAGTGTTGGTGGTAAATAAAACCGCTAGAGAAATTGAATTTATTTATTTTATTATTAAGCTATCAGACAATTGTTGAATTGTTTTAAAGAGAAACGCTTGTTTTTGTTTTTTTGTTTTGTTTTTTTAAGGCCTACTTTTACTTAATATAATTTACAGGTCCATGTTTTAACGAAATCAAGCAGCGGACATTGCAACGTTTATTTAGGAGTTGTTTTTTTTATTACGTTCTCTCGCTTCACACAACTTTTTTCTTTCTAGCTATTCACAATCAGATAAGGAGTAGAAAATAAAAATAAAATTATTATATTATCAGCATCTTGCTCCAAATAGTAATAATAATAATAATTGAGTATTTCTTGATAAATTCAAAGTTTCGATTGCCACATGTGGTGGGTCCCTCTCAAAACTATAAGGCTATAAGGTTATTAAAAAAAGTAATAAAATTTTAAAAACAACAACACATAAATGTAAAGGTTTCCACCCCTTTTTACGACTTTGTGTGTCATTTTAAGCAATTGGCTTAAGAAGAGGGATGGGTTCATGGGGAGGAGGAGCCTGGGGTGGGCCAAGATTCTTTTGCCTCCCTCATCCCCCACTCCACGAAAATTAAAAAAAAAACTCTGCTATTGAACGCAAATACCATCCCTCAGTGTATGAGACATGTTAAAGTGACAACCGAGCGGACCAAGGCCCCCCCCCCCACTTCCCGCCCCCGTCTTAAACTAGTGGGCAAAACTGTACCAAACAGATTGACCACTCGATGATTTCATAATGAAGTCACATTATCTATCGAATAGTCAAAAAAGGGAGTGTACCACCAAACTAAAAGATCAATTTTCTCCCCTCCTAGTCTACCTTAATTATGTACTTGTTTATGGCTGTTGCAATTTTCTTTATTTCTTTGATTAATTTTTATATAATGTATTTAAACAAAAATTTTGATTAGAAAAAAAGAAAACACCTTTAACAATAAAATTATGTTAATTTTATCTGTGTATAAATATATATATATATATATATATATTTTTTTTTTTTTAATGATGAGAATGATGTTGCAAATGTAAACTGAAATTTTGTTTACGGCAATTTATGATGTCGCAGTATGCGTTTATATTTATATTCGTTTCTTAGCTAAAATGGGACCTCCAGAATACAGCAAAATTGCTATTGGTGTAACAGCGGCCACCGGCGTAGTTTTAGTATCCTTTCTACTACTTAAGAAGTTTGGATTTCAAAGTAGGACAGCTAACTAATTATTTACATACGTTTTTATTCATTTCAAAAGCCATAACTTAGGAAGGTCAATGGAGAACATTTGTTAGCAATGTTTGACTTTGTCCTCTGCCTCAGGGCTTTATGGCCGGAGGAAAAAAAACAGCTGAAATGGAGAGCGGCGAATTTGACCACAAATGCCAACAAGGGCAAACCAATGACATGATATTGTATTATTAATTCTCTTCTTATATTTTAACAGCTCTACTCTATACAGCTCTAGACCTGGTTAATTTGCCTGATTTAAGATGATAAAATTCTTTTATTACTAATACTAATATAATTATAATTATTGATAAAAATAAACAGAATTTTTTTTTTTTTTAAAATGCATTGATCATTTTCATCACATAAATAATACTTATTTTAACCAAGACAACACCACAACATTTTACAGTTATAACAATTTAAACACAAAACATCTAGTCAAAAGTAGGGTGACCAAACGTCCCGTAAAAATGGGATTGTCCCGTTTTTTCACGATAGTACCTGTTGTCCCGAAAAAGTCTCTGGGGATGCCTGAATGTCCTGTTTTTTTTTAACCAAACATATTTTCTAATCACTAAAACTTCCTAATTTATAATATAACTTCAAATAATATTTTGGATAGCTGTGTAGCCAGTGCCATTAGTGATGTGGGCTCACGTGATACCGTTCCCTCTCCACCACAGTGTCCCTGCCATAGATCTTATACATAAATGTATAGCGAAAGACACGAGACTTGAAGCCGCAGGGGGGGGCGGGGGAGATGTAACTGTGCAGAAAACAATTTTGATTCCACGACTGCTATGTGCAATGTGTCAGTCTTATGTGTGATCTCTACCGGCCTGTTAGTGTCAGAGTGACAGGTGTTTGTTTTGGGTGTTGAACTTTATTCTTTAATTTTATATTATCTTCTCATGTAAACAATAATTAAGCCCTAGCGTCAATGTAAGTTTATAGATGAGTATTCCAAAGAGTGGAACTATATTAAAAAAGGACGCTATGAAAGTGAAGCCGAGTGCACAGTTTGCCATAATCTTTTTAGCATTGGTCATGGTGGACGTTCAGACATAAAACAACACATCACATCAGTGAAACATAGGAAAAGACTGAGTGCCCCAAGTAGATTTCTAGGTTAGATTTCATAGTTAAAATGAGCATATTTCAATAAACGCAATAAACAGTTCCTGACCGAGGCCCCCGGACCCCTCTTTAACTGGAGGGTATTTNAACATTTTTTTATACTAAATGAACAGTGACGTCATATTTCCACATTAAGCCCTTTTACCGTGGCATTTCGTTTAATCATTAATTTTAAAAACTCCCCCCCCCCCCCTTCCTTGTGTCCTTCCTCCTATACATCTACGCGTCTGATTAAAAGCCAGTAAGTCTTTTCACAGTGATAGTAGAACCGTAAAGTGATGCTAAATTAGGGTAAACAAACGTCCCGTAAAAACGGGATTGTCCCGTTTTTTCACGATCGTACCCGTTGTCCCGAAAAAATATCTCGGGACGCCTAAATGTCCCGTTTTTTTTTTTTAACCAAACACATTTTCTAATCACTAAAACTTCCTAATCTATAACATAACTTCAAATAATATTTTGGTTAGCTGTGTAGCCAGTGCCATTAGTGATGTGGGCTCGCGTGATGGCTGCAACGTTCCCTCTCCCCCATAGAGTCCCTGCCATAGATCTTATATTGTAAATGTATAGCGAAAGACATGAGACTTGAAGACGCAGGGGGTGGGGGGAGGATGTAACTGTGCAGAAAACAATTTTGATTCCACGACCGCTACGTGTAATGTGTTAGTCTTATGTGTGATCCATGCCGGCCCGTTGGTGTCAAAGTGACAGGTGTTTGATTTGGGTGTTGAACTTTATTCTTTAATTTTATATTATCTTCTCATGTAAACAATAATTATGCCCAAGCGTCAATGTAAGTTTATGGATGAGTATTCCAAAGAGTGAAACTATATTAAAAAGGGACGTTATGAAAGTGAAGCCGAGTGCACAGTTTGCAATAATGTTTTTAGAATTGGTCATGGTGGACGTTCAGACATAAAACAACACATCACATCAGTGAAACATAGGAAAAGACTGAGTGCCCCAAGTAGATTTCTAGGTTAGATTTCATAGTTAAAATGAGCATATTTCAATAAACAGTTCCCGGCCGAGGCTCCCGAACCCCTCTTTAACTGGAGGGTATCCCCCCCACCCAAAAAAACAAACAAACAACAACAACAAAAAAACGCCCTTGAAAGCATCCCGTTTTTTCCAAATCATGATTTGGTCACCCTATGCTAAATAGGAAGTGGGTGGCTCCATAAAACAATGGCAGAAGCGGCATCTTTAAGATCAGTGAAGTTATTTTGTTTCTTTAATCTGGATATTATATATATATTCTATATCTTTTATGCGACGACGTTCTTATAACTTTTAGACAACTTTTTCCGCAACATTTTTTACCGCCAGGTAACCACGGGATACACGGTGGATGCTATCAAGAAGACATGTCAGATCGTGTTGAACAATGAAAGACTTTCCCTAATGAGGGATATGGGTCGAGTGCTCAAGCCGCTTGAGTTTGTGCTGAAGATCGCGTCGTTTGAACCCATTTACAGGCAGGAGCACGATGACTTTCTCTCCTGGTACAACAAGACGCCCTTAGCCAAAAAGAGACTGGAGAGACTGGCACCCGATGGGGATGGAGACGATGGCAAGGGGAAGAAGAAAAAGGGTGGAGGGAAGGGAGCAGCTGAGAAGAAGGGTGTTAAAGGAAAGAAGAAAAAATGAATGGGAAAAGGCATCATTTCGTATACTTTTATTCTATTAATTGTTTACTATTTTAATAGAATATAGAGTTTGAGAGAGATAGGAGGGGAAAAAAGGGGGGGGGTGAGATAGAGAAATTAAGGGAAAGAGAGAGAAAGGAGGAAGCAGTAGGAATAAATGATTTTAAAAATAATTGAAAATATGTTATATGCGTATAAAACTGTGCATTTACAATCAAATGAATTCTGAGACATTTTGAAACATTTCATCGTCTTTCTGTGTGTTATTTAAAATTTGAAATGTTGCGTTTGTAAATTTACTCCACAAATAATTTATGGATTTGTCCAGACAGCCTAGTTAAAGCCAATTCAGTTTTCACAGGGTCGACATCTACCCCATCGCTCTTCCGGTTATATCTTAAACTTCAAGTCCAGACTTCATTCCATGCCTATGTGGGATTTTTTTTTTCATTTTGCATCAAATAATTTTGTTAATACCGAAAGAAAGTTTGAAACACAAAAATCAAGTTTGAAACAGGAAAAAAAAAAGAAAAACAAGTTAAAAACACAAAAAGTAAGTTCGAGGCACAAATAAAAGTATAAAAGTAAAAATAAGTTTATAGCTAAAAATGCATGTGAAAATCAAAAGTAAGATTCAAACCTAAAACTAAGTTTTAATAATACAAAATAATGTTTTTTTAAAAAGTTAAGTGTATAAAAACTAGGTCTAACACAACACAATTTACTTTTTAAAAGTTAAAATAAGCTTCATTTGGTATGGTCCATAATGATGTTTAAAGTAGGCCAAAGTTCTTTTTTCATGCGTTACGTTCAGAATTTGAATCGTTAGGCTACTTAGTATTTAACTTATAAAAAATCAAACTTTTATTTACGCTATCTATGAAAAAATCTACTTAGAATATAATGTGAATCTAGCATAATAGCAGTGTAGGCCTAACTATTATTTAAAACAACTTTTTAAAATGCTTCTCAGCATATTAATTTTCACCCACTTTCCTTTTTTCCCCGCTGTTATCTTAATACTGACGCAATATTTTGTACAATATAATGCTACTTCACCATTCATGTATTTGTTAAAACTTTATATTAGTAACCGATAAATATAAAACAAACAAACCTGGCTCCATTCCAAAAAACTGTGTCTTTATCTGAACTTATGTAACTATGCCAAAGCTTAATTTGAAAGATAGACACAATTAAGATTCACACATTATGGGAACAGAAGAGGCCTACTTTTTCGTTGTCTTATTTGCCTTTAGAAAATAAAGATGTTTGTAGCTTCACAATTCTTCTTCTGTTGCGTGAACGTCTCCTGACATTCTCAACCTGTGGTTGCGCTGAAAAATTATGTGTTCAACCAATTGGGAGAAAATGTATGATGTGATTCCCTGTTAAGTGTTGTAGCAAAGGCTTCATTTTATTCTGCATACTGATCCATAATAATCACGGGGCCACTGGCCAGCCGCTTCTTATTAACCAGTTGACAGGTCCTGGTGAATTCTCACTCTAAATCTTCTTCAGTATCCGATGATGGGTTGAAGTATTGATGTGCAAATCTTGAGGCTTGGTCAAATTATATTTAAATAAGACTTTCGTTTCTTCTGTTTATTTAGTTTATCGGATATTGCACATGTCGTCATGGCATGTTATTTAGCTTAGGGACATTTTGGTAAATTTTGACTACGATTGCCACTATTTTCTCAATGGCCGCCATCTTGATTAATACGACACGTGAAGTCATCTATCCCTATGCCTAACCTGAAAGCCTAAATCGATCCCTATGCCTAACCTGAACCCTAAATCGATCCCTAAAATAATTTAGTAAAAATAAACAAAGGAAAGTCACTCCCTGGAAAATAAGTCGTGGCAATCGTAACTAGGATTAGCCGACTTTTTTCGTTCGACTTGTCCCGTTTAAGAGCTTTGCAATCCGAAGTGTTTTCTGTTTCATCTCCGAAGAGATTTTGGCATTATGAGAGTCTACGACATTTTTGGAAGCCATATTTGTCTGCAAATTAGATTGAAGCAAAAAGTTGCGTTCGTTTTATTTAATGAAGTAAAGTGCAATTATGTCTTTTTATCAGAGTTGACCCACTATTTTTTCTCGAGCAAGGACGATTTAGTCATTAGTTTTGTGACAGTAAATGTTCGCTCTTCCAATCGTTGGCGCATCCCTCTTTGGTACCGTAAACTTTTATACGGTTTTGTGGCACATACTGTAGATGTTCTTTTTCGAGACAGTATAGTATACCTTTAAAAGTAAAAGAATAGGAAGACATATACTTATAAACATGGAGACTGAGAGAGTCATCAGCTATTTCAGCAAACAAGACAAATAAATCTGTAATACCGGTATATAAAGATTTCAAAGAAATATGCACTCTATAACTTAATAAGTTCTCGCGTTTTGTTCCTGTTATTAACTAAAATACTCCACCCCTTGCCAAATAATAGCTTTCCACCGTTGACTTTTACTGAAAATAATTTTTAGACACAAGTATCTATAGCACTACCGGTAAAGATGTCTGAAACACATGATATACTTGATCCGGTTTTCAGCCATACGTGAAATAGACAACAGTAGATAATATAATGCAGCTAATAAAATAGATTATCACATGCCATTTACGCCAAGGCAGACGCTGAAATGAAAGGAGCTGATTTTTTTCCTCTAATGGTGCCAGTGTTAAAATTACACATATTTTTTTTTTTTTAAAAGAAGATGGCTGCTCAAAGTGGGGGAAAAAACCTAACAAGCTAGCTTTTTATTAGCTTTAATTTTATAAATTGATACAATTAGAATCTAGACAAATAAATGGTATGGAATCGTTTTTATTCTGCGTTTTTTTTAAGTATGGACATCTATTATAGCCTATGTGTTGACCTTATTTGCTTCAACCACTTGTCTTCCCATTAATTAATTTTTTTTATTATATTGACATCAAAGATTACACGTGTAGAGCTGTAAAACATACTCCCCTCCCTTGATTGGGAAAAGGTTGTTTACGTTCTATTTTTTTTTTTTGTTGAAAAAATACTATCGGTGGTGCAATTTCTAGAATTTCTATTCTTGAATCGGAAGGGTTCCAACTCCCTTCCTATAAATAAGTCGATAGCTTTCCCAAGGGTAGAGGCTTTAGCTAATTTTCAAAGACACGTACGAGACGTGTGTGTTTGTACATTAATATTTGTATCTTTCGAGGATTATTCTTTTTCACCTGTATATTTGATTTTGTATTCTTATTTACATTTTAAAGTATTATTGAATTGAAAATTGTGATTATCCCTAGCTTTGGTATCGTTTTAATTGTTTACTGGTTTTTAGAACTTTGTTACGTATTGTTCATCTAACGAGCCAAATCTTAAAAACAGATTAAATTGTCAAAAACCATATAGCGGTACGTTACAACAACCCAGTGGAGTTTAGTTTAAAGCCCTTAAATAAATGACTGGGGGTACTGGAAAATCAGCCTAAGACATGATCATGTACCCCACTTTTCAAATGCAACACATGTATTTGAATCCATCACTATGACAGACAAGTTTGCCCTATCACAGGCTAGCTGACCCTATGAAAGACAATCTGGCCCTGTGATAGACTATCTGGCCCCATGAAGGACTACCTGGCCCTAAGACAGACAATCTGGCCCTATGACAGACAAGCTGGCCCTATGACAGACAAGCTGGCCCTATGACAGACAAGCTGGCACAATGACAGACTATCTGGCCCATGAAGGACTACCTGGCCCTAAGACAGACAATCTGGCCCTATGACAGACAATCTGGCCCTATGACAGACAAGCTGGCCCTATGACAGACAAGCTGGCCCTATGACAGACAAGCTGGCCCTATGACAGACAATCTGGCCCTATGACAGACAAACTGGCCCCATGACAGACAAACTGGCCCTATGACAGACAATCTGGCCCTATGACAGACAAGCTGGCACTATGAAAGACTATCTGACCCCATGAAGGACTACCTGGCCCTAAGACAGACAATCTGACCCTATGACAGACAATCTGGCCCTATAACAGACAAGCTGGCCCTATAACAGACAAGCTGGCCCTATGACAGACAATCTGGCCCTATAACAGACAATCTGGACCTATAACAGACAAGCTGGCCCTATAACAGACAAGCTGGCCCTATGACAGACAAGCTGGCCCTATGACAGACAAGCTGGCCCTATGACAGACAAGCTGGCCCTATGGCAGACAAGCTGGCCCTATGACAGACTATCTGACCCTATGGATATTACCTTACTCAAGAAGCGGGGTGTTATCGTGTCATTGCATGTTTCCTAACCCGTTTTAGCAAAAATACATGAGTAGCCTCATCTGAGGGTGGCTCTTGTACACACGACAAGATATTTATATACATCTTTATTTCAATACAACTCAAGGTGTAATTAATCCGTGCGTAGTTGCTAATCTTTAGTTTGTTTTTGATCAATAAAAATGGAATCAATTTATCAACAAATCTTTGAAGAACACAAAACAACAACATTAAGAAATAAAAACGAACAAACAAAAAAAATAATAAAAATTTTATGTTATTAATTATTGTAATAAGGATGGAACACAAAAAATAACTATTAAAATTTACAGCTGTCTTCATGAGCTCCAGTTTCAACAAAACACAATTAACAACCAAACAATGTGAATCACTTTATTAATGTAGGCTATTGGGACTTCTCAGTCATTTTCAAGGAAAAAACAACAAATATACTTCTAAATGTTCATTAAAGGAACAACAAGTAAAAGTAAAACAAGTGAGTTTATTCATTGAAAAAACTTCGATAATATCACTAATAAATTGACTTTTTTTTTCTTAAAAAAAAATAAATAATAATCTAGATTAATAATTGAAGTAATAAAGTTGCTTCTATAGATTAAAATATTTCAAAGTTTGATATATAAATCTAAAATATTATGGGCAAACTACATAAAGATTCCAGAAATGTTGAACCCAGTATCCGTCAAACACTGAAAGATTTTTTTAATGTCTCCATTTACCATACTGAGCTGTGCCCCGAATTTCAATTCTCCAAACTCCAAATGCTTATGAATTAAAAGTGATTTTGAAAAAAAAAAAATAATACCGATTTCACGGGAAATTTTAAAAAAAATGAAGTATACACCTTTTCAAGAACTGTATGTGGTAAGCATTTCCATTAATTACACATCTAAGTAAGAAAGAAAACTATTTGTATGTACATTGTCATGATCTTGGTGTGGTAATCAGATATGTGAAAAGAAATTGAGGCACACTGTGAATACTCGGTGTTTTCGCGCGGTGAATAAATTTGAAAATTCTTGTGGCTTCAGGGGAACAAAACAAAAATAGGTCTACAATATTTAAGAAATCTATTTTTGATTCTTATCATGTCATTACACAGAAATCTAAAAAAAAAAAAAAAAATGAAACAGATCAGTTCTTATACTACTTCATAAAATGACAAGTGTTATCAGTACTTACATTTATTTAAATTCACTGAGCACTTTCCAAGCTATCTTCAGCAAGCCAACATAAAAATTAAAGACCAAATTGCTTTCAGTGACTCACCCCACAAGTTACTCGTGAGTGTTAACACCAGAGATCGAATAGTTTAACTGCCTTTCATAGCTCATTACTCTTTTCCCAAATACATCGAGGGCCATACATAGATCTGTGACATTTATATCTAGAAATTATTTTCTGCAACTTTTAAAGAAACTAATTCAGTTTGTGTGTGTGTGCGTGTTAAGTTGTTTTACATATTTGATATCAAATATATGTTGGTAATACTAGAATTTTAAAATGTCACTACATCCTGTAGATGTCATTTCATGTAATTAGTGTCTTGTTTAATTTTTCTCTCGGTAGCTGTGAGTTTTTCTAGCATAGTGCTTTATGGTAGATCTAGATTGAATCTGTGTGTATAATGCAAAGATCCAATTTCATATAATCGTATAACAGAGTTAAGAGTGTTTTTTTATGTCTTGGTTAGCGTCAAACATTAGCCAACGTCTCTTTTTAAAATATCTCCAATATTATTCCTTCAATTTTCACAAAATATTTTCCTATTAAAAATGAAAAATACCTTGCATATAGATTAAATAAAACATTTTGATATGATCTAGGGGCCCGATACAATCATTTCTGATAGGTCCAACAATTTCAAAGCTAGGTGCTTGCTGGATCTCCATTAAATCAGTAGAAATGGTTCACATAATATATAAGGTGCAACAAAACACAATATCAAGCAATTTTAAAATAAAATCCGTTACATTTCAACCAAATCGCCAAATGAAATTTTGATGATATTCCAGGATGATCATTAATTTTCGTATTTATTGTTTATAAAAATTAATTTAATTGTTCATTTCAGCTTCTTTAAATTCTTTTAAAGGTGAATGGCCTTCTTAAAATAAGGAAAATTGTATTTTTTTTTTATAGGTGTCCCCATGCCAAAATGGGGTATTATACCACCCATAAATTTATTTATTTAGGCATTTTTATATATCGCTTACCTTAAAGCTCTAAGCGCTTTACAATTATTAAAAACATGTAAACTAAGTAAAATTAAAATGAAAAACCAGAGACACTAGGATAGTAACTTAGTAACTACTATACTATAGAAACAATTAAAATGGCTATAAAACGAGTACACTTTGGCACGTTTTGGCCTATACTACAGGATCAACCCGAGGCAGGGCAAGTAGGGTGCATCACAGGTCATAGGCGGACCTAAACATTACTGTATTACGCCACGCACAAATGAGATATTACTCCACTTACAAATTGAAATATTACACTATTACACCACGCACAAATGAGATATTACTCCACTTACAAATTGAAATATTACTCCACGTACACATTGAAATATTACACCACACACAATTGAAGTATTACTACCAAGCTTTACACCACTCACAAATTAAAATATGACACCACTCACAAATTGAAGTATTACACCTGTTACAGTCCATTAAAAACGTTAAGGCCATCAATGTCACCTTGAACGTTTCAAGAACGTGTACAATGAATATCGCTATAAGAATATATTTTTTTGCGTGCAATGAAACAAAACAGTGTGATAGTTTTTCTCGTCATGTCCCCAAACCAACCTCAAATATTTTATGTTTTTAATAACCGATACAACATACGAGCACACCAAACTGTTTTTGACCTAGTGCAGGGGTCGGCAACCTTTTGAGACGGAAGAGCCAAAAGTTACAATTTATAAAATTTCCCAGTTGCCGACCCCTGACCTAGTGCACTGAATATAATGGGACACTTTTTAAACGTTTCTCCGTATAGCTTTCGGTTCAAAAGAACTTTGCAATATTGTTATCCTCATCTCGTATATATATTTTGCTTCTGGTATGGCTGCTTCCTTTTCACCCCCCCCCCTTTTCAAAATGTTTTATTTTAATAGTACTGAGTTTTGGGGGGGGGGGGGGGACTGTCAAGCAGCAAGCGTCGTGCGTGACGGTTGAACTCAGGTAACAAGGCAGCTATTATATTAATCGATAAGGAGCCACGGGTCTGGTGTAAGACTTCTGTAAGATTGTCTGAAGGGCTATCTGTAGGACTGTCTGTAGGCCTGTTATTTAAAGGCCAGCAGGTAGGGTGTAGGACTGTCTGTAGGCCTATATTTTGCACATCGAAGACCGGACATCAGAGGCCAGACCCTCCATGCGTCGAGTTACAGTGCGGGCAGACAGCGACGCTAGGCAGTCTCAGAAGCTTGGGAGGTCTGCTTCTTCAAGAGGGACGACATTTGATCCAACCATGACCGAATGCGAGCAGCCTCAGTCTTCCGCTGAACCAAGGTGTAGTGTCTATACTCGAGCACGTACTAGGCATCGAAGTGCCCCTTGAGATTCGACCGATTGAAAGTGCTATAGGCATCGTTTTACACTAAACACAAGGCTCTGTTTTCGCGTTGGGCGAATAATGATTTTTCAGTCCATTCGGGTTTGAATACACTACGTCTACGTTCGATGTCAACCTTCCGGAGGCTGGTAGTTGCGCATTGCTTCTGGTCTGGTAATTGTGGTCACTGTGTCGGAACTCGATATCGGTAATATGACCATGAAATAAAAGTGCGGAGTGTTTTAATTGGACGATCTTCGGCGCTCTCATTCTTCATTCTCAGAATTGCTTCGCACGTCACAGAGCACACGTGTGCACAACACACGCCTTGACCCCGGTCACTCACCCTGGTGAGAGGTGCATGAAACTGAGATCAGAGAGTGAACTTGTTTACAAAACAACATTCATCATACCTCCCCCGGTCAGGCGCCTCCGTCTCATTCAAGCGCCCGGCATCAGTTCTAAATTAAATATAGGCAAAAGCTTGAATTGCGAAGAGTAGTAAAAAGTGGAACAAAACGGCGACAAGCCAGTTAGGCCGGATCAACAATAATAAAGAAAACTAGATGGGCCTGACTGGAATACTAGATAGGCCAAACTCTGGTATAGTGAGAAGCTGAGTAATGCTTACCAAGAGGACACAATTTCAACTACTAGTTGAACTAACATGTCATACGATGCTCTCCGATTTAAGTATAGAATGATGGGGAAAAAAAAGGAAAACTAAATTCCTATAATATATCCGATAATTTTAACGATAATATAATATATACGCATCCCAGCTTTTGAATTTATCCAAGTATTTCTGGGGAGGGGCTCACTGAATGACACACGCACACAAATGTGCATGCAAATATGTATACAGAACAAACATATCATGGTAAGATATCACTGGGGCGAATGGTGTTTCGATGGCACACCTTATTTATTGTCCTCGATCTGTTTAATTTTAAGTTTCTACGTTGCAATTTCAAGGGATACAACGAGCACAGCAATTGTTGACAGTGGCATGTAAAAAGTTGTTTCCCTGATTTTTTTTTAAAGTTGAAGGGGAAAGAATGGATTGATGATGCCGATCCAGTAACAATAATTTTCATGATTATAGAAATTAGAAATGTTTATTAATTATTGTGATTCTTTCTCAGTAAAAAAAAAAAAGCCTCGTCAACCTTCGTATCTAAAAAAATTAGGATACAATATTATCTCAATCTCATGTTAAGTCCTTGCCATGTAACTGTATTATCAATGGTAATTTATTTTGTATAGTAGGTCTAGACTATAGTATATTAAAAGAAAAAAAGAAAAAAAAAAAAAATAAAAAAAAAAAAAAAAAAAAAAAAAAAAAAAAAACAGCAATTTAAAAAAAACAACAACAAAACCCCCACAAATCAAAAACCTTACCTTGACCTGACCTAACAACCCTTATTCTAATTCTAACCTTTGACCGGAAAAATCCACGATAGCAGACCCGGCTATCACTAACTGTACATTTCTGCTCTGCAGGACGGTACGCAAAGCTGCTCGCCTGCTGTGATTTGTGGAGGTATATGTTGTGAATTTTAAAATTTCGTTTATAATCATAACCTTTTGTTTCATTGTCCTTATCATTAATTCAATATTACTTCTAACTGGATTCACGAAGTATATAATAGTGTAAAAGTATAGGACATAGGAGGAGGATAGTAAGTTTTTAGTTTTAGGGAATGACATTTTCGGAATGAATATTTTATTTTTAAGTTATTCAATGTGTATAAAGTATAATAGTATAATTATAATTCTAGGTCAACGCTACACCAGTACCGATTTGTAGATGACTTCTGTAGCAGTAGAATGTTATAAGTTATATTATATTATATCATATTAATAATATTATATAATATTATATAATATTATTATATGTAAATTGTAGTTTTAGTTTTAGTGAGTAAAGAAAGTATGTGTCTTTTTTGCTTCCAAATAAATAATTAAAATAATCCATCCCTTCACTTCTTCAGTGTCAATCAATGCTAAATATAATAATTATAAACATTCCAAATCAACATAAGGGAACATAATTGTCATAATTCTCTTATTTAGTTATTTTAACCATTTAAGGTCTAGGAGTGTGTGGGAGAAGCTCCTAATACTAATTCTATTGTTTCATCCATTTAAGTAATTTAACTTTGAATTTGAAAAAAGTACCTAGTTAGTACTTGAAACTTGAGGCTTGAGGAGATTGAAAAAAGTATCTAATTAGGCCTAATTAGCAGTAGATGAACTAGAGATGATGCTAGCTGATGTGAATGATTCCAAATTGCCCTGCCTCTGGTGAGTCTATGGGTGTGCCGTGGCCACAGGGAGCAGAAGATAGTCAATAATTACAAACTATGACGAATGCCCACTGTCACACTTCTATGCTATATCATCATCATCATGTCCCTTAGTCCTTGGAACTTTGGGGCGCCACTGATGACATGAAAACTATCCTTCTCCATTCCTCTCTTTTTTCTGCACTTCGCACAGCATCGCCTAGTTTTAGTCCCGTCCACTCTTTGATGTTATCTTCCCATCTTTTTCTCTATCTTCCTCTTCTTCTAACTCCTCTCGTTGTGCCCTGCATGATTTCTTTGGCGAGCCCTTGTTTTCTTGTTACATGGCCATACCGTTCCAGTTTGCGCTTTTTTTACAGTCACCAGGAGGTCATCATGCTGCCCAATTGCTTGACGGATCCTTTCTTTCACTTGTCTATTAGAGGAGATGAGATGTTTCAGAAGCATTCTTGGAATCTGCTATAGAGACCATATCTCTAATGAACAAGTGAAAAAAAGGATTCATCAAGCAATTGGGCAGTATATCTCTATGCTATATGGCCACTGACAAATATAAATATTATATACTCAGTGACTTTGACTTTACTTTAAATTCTACCTACATATAGTTTTCAGATTTCTAAGGATAGAACTAATAAATGAATTAAAAAAATAACTGTTTTCTTTTCTTTACTTTTAGGTACATAGGTCCATCAGAAATTAGCCATGTCTAACTTTACGCCAAACAAAAACCCTGAAATCAAGTATACCCAGGTTTGCTATCTTTGCTGCCTACTTTAATGATAAATGTGAATATGTATAGGTGTAGCTTGTATTTGGGATTTCTAAGGGCGTCATTTCAGATTTTATTTTTGTTGGGGGGTGGGGAGGGGGGCGCAAAACCAAAACTTGGTGGTCTTGTTAAGTTATTAATTACTGGAGGCGCCACAGTATATAGCAATCATTCAAAATTTTGTGGGTTCTTGATTTACCAATTATGTAAAATTTGTCTAGTTAAATTTTAAATTGGACGCAGTAAAAGTTAGAGGACATTCCAAATGGTTAAACAGAGTCCATTTATCAGTTTCTTCATTTAATTAGCAAATAATGAATGTTTGGTGCCTTTTGTAAGACTCTTTGATTTACTCCTCCCCCAAACCCCACCTGCCTGCTGAACATAATTTCCAAATTTTCTTATTTTTTTGGGAACTGTCTGTAGGGTCAGGTTTTCATTCCACAGATCCTTTTCATTGCTCTGCAACAGGTTTTAAAAGATATTCTGCAGTTTTTGTTTTCCCTGAAATGTCCATTTAGTACTGAAAGTTGATATTAAAAAAAAATTAAAATGATGTTACCGAAGCTAATATGAAAATCCAGATGCTGACATTTTTGTCCATTGATAGATCTATAGTAATTCATAGCTAATTAAATTTTGTAAATATCTTTTTTAAGTGAAATTGTATTAATTTTTTAGCAGATTATTAAATCTGAGCTAGATCAATGGTGGGTTAACAAAGGTTTTTGGAAGTCTATTTGTGCAGCCCACTCATGAGTTTAAAACTTTGTAATTTTATTAAAAAAGAAAGATACCACTGGTAATTAAATATGTACCATTGTGTACAAATTTGCTAATTTTGTGAAAAGGGCAATGATTTTGTGTGTTAACAGCGGAATTTGACTTTGTTCTGACCCTATGTAGATTGTAGACATTGTCTGTGAGTTCATTTGCTTTAAGGTTGCTGTCACTGCCTATCTTTGCTTTTCAAAAATTTTGTACATGGCCAGGCACGACATAACTATAAAAAAGACTTTGTAAATTTAAAAACCTTACAGATATCTATGTTTACTCACGTCTTAGCAAGAACTAATAATTTAGTAATATATTCATTTGACTTATACTGTTTTAGAATCGTGCTTACAAATGTAATTATATTCAAGTTATCAAATAATTTGCATTCCATTAAAAAAATTATAAATTACTTATTATATAATAAGTTATTAATGAGTCTTTATATGAAACCAAGTTATTAAATTCAAATATGTTTAACAGAAGTTGAATTGCCCTATAAAGGAGATAGAAGTGTATCAAGAAAGTTGTATTAATTTATAACATTTCTTTTTTCCTATATATTATTAAATTCAATGTGTTAATAATTAGATAATGATTTGTCTAATTATTTAGATGACATGCACAGTAAAAATTCTATAGAGTTAGTTTTTTTTTTCAAAAATGTATAATAACATTAAGCCTAGCACACATATGAAAGTCAACTTCTAACTGTGGTAAAGGTATCATGTAACCTTTATTGTGAAAGTCCTATTACGAACAATTATGTTTCAATATAAATTAATCTACAAAAATTAATCTACAAAAATTAATCTAAAGGCCTAGACGCAGGTGCCTTAGCTAGGGGGGTGCAGACTGCACCGGATGTCACCATCTCAGGAGATGGCACCCAATTTAAAAATTGCATATTTACAGAGCACACTGCTCTGTCCAACTGATTTTCATAAATGGATAACCAATCACACAGAAATTTTCCACGCATGTAACCAATCCTAATGCATGCTTTATTAATAAGTTATATGTTGATGTATCAGAAATGAAGTGACCCTATAATTTGGTCAGAAAAATGCTTTAAAAGCAAATAAATGGCATAAAATATTTCACAATTCACTAATAAAATTGGCAGCATAATGCCCTAGAAGCATGAGGTGCCCTAGATGCATACGGTTCCCTAGAGGCGTGATGCCCCCTAGAAGTGTGATGTCCTCTAGAAGTGTGATGTCCTCTAGAGGCGTCAGGCCACTTAGAGCAATGAGGCCACTTTGAGGCATGAGACCCTGGGCAAGTGTGCAGTGTGCCTATGCCTTAAGATAGCACTGCTTTTCTCCACTAAATTCAATATTGAGCATTGGTGTAGCTAATGTTATTACCGTCCGGACTAACATCTTGGTCCAGAGGTCAGCAGACTCATTAGTCAAAAGAGCCAAAAATCAGCAGCAAGACGATTAAATTTTCCTGAGAGCTGAATTTCTTTCAAGAACCTGTCAAGAACCATGTTTTTTGGAGTCAAAACCGATTTTTGGCCAAACAGAAGATAGGAACTATCCTAGCTCAGCCGCAGCTCTGCCATAGTGACAGACTGCATCTGGAAACATAGGAATTATCGTATTTAGTTATACATGCACTGCAATTAAATCTGCTGTTCCAACTTTTAAATTCACTTTTTGTGACTCATCAAATTGATCAGACGCCAACCCACATCAGTCAATTATTTAAATATTTAAACTCT
This sequence comes from Lymnaea stagnalis, assembly GCA_964033795.1. Taxonomy (NCBI): domain Eukaryota; kingdom Metazoa; phylum Mollusca; class Gastropoda; family Lymnaeidae; genus Lymnaea; species Lymnaea stagnalis. The sequence goes on from CAXITT010000011.1 coordinate 330,685, forward strand.
GCAGAGTCATGAACAGCTGCAAAGAATAAAAAGTTACATTTAAATAAATATATTAAATATCTTGTAGGGTTAAAGTAGGGAGGTGAAAAATATAATGTCATAAAACTTTGTTTTGCTTTATCAATAAATAAATGTACAGTACAATCAGAAAATGATCTTTGTATTGTAGGATGATTATTTTAGATTAAAATATGAAAGTTGAGGTCTTCACCTATTAAAAGTATACCTTCTAGAAAATTCAGCCATCATTACCAAGCACTATTCTTTGGTCTATTTACAAGGTTTGGCTACGGTACTTGTGAAAAAATAACTAATCTAGACTGATAACCTTGAATGACCTTCTAAAAAATGTTTACTCAGTTGGAGAAGATGTTAAATTAGTGATCTATTATATAAAATAAGTAGATTTCAACAATAATTTTCATAACTATTTTAAATTAGAAATTTGATTCATATTTCTTTATTAAATTAAACAATAGTCTTTAAGTTGAAGTGCTTGTTTGGTCCATAAAATAATTATAGACATGAACGTCTGACTGAATAAGAATTCGTTATAATTATTGCTCCTGCTCTTAAACTTAAAAATGTCCAGAAAAGATATATGATTACATGATTTAAAAGCATGTCAAGGTTGACTTAGTATTTTTAACTTACCCTTCAACCAAGTAAGAATTAAACAGTATAAAATTGAGTGTGTTGATTTATTAGTTTTTAATCTTCAAATTAATTTCATGCCTTCCCTTCCAAAGTGAAGGACACCTGTATACAACTGTCATTAATTTTAATTCTTTAAAAGCATCAAAATTAATTTCCCCCTTTAAGTTTAAATTAGCTTTGTACAGTATAAAAATAGTTAATGTGTCATTGGTAGAATTTAATTTTTTAAATTAATGTAGTTGGATGTTTAGATCACTTTCTTAAAGATTCACTTTAGAATAAAATCTTAGGCTTTCAGGGCAGTAATTACTAATCCCAGCTATGCTTTTTTAATTTAAAAAATGTGTGTGGAAATGTTGCTTTTCCACTATCATTATGATCAAATGTAATAAATGAATATTGAAAGATGGTGTTAGAAAGATGCCGTAATTTATATATGACATGTGAAACCTTATAAAGTGGTGTTTCATTAAGTTGGGTCAGTGTGAACCAGTAAACCAATGTAAACTGTATAAACTGTTATTGTCCTTGTTGCTAAACTACAATTTCTTTAGCAGTGATTATTTGTTTCAGTCGTTTTGGATAATTTACAAAGATTTAAAACTTATCTCCAAGCAGTCTTCTTTGTATTTAATTTGTTCCATGGGTTTTACTTATTTTACACCATTGTAATCCAATCTAAAACTAAAAATTTTCAAACTTTATTTTCAGTTGTTCATTAACAATGAATTTGTGAATTCAGTTAGTGGAAAGACTTTTCCTACACTTAACCCAGCAACAGGTCAAAAGATTGCTGACATTCAGGAAGCTGATAAGGTAACAAGCCTTTTTCCTGTAGGTTATGTAACATTATCTAAAATGTCTAAAATCTTACCTCATTCAAATGAATCTTTTAATACAAAAATTAAAAATGGCGTACATGCTAACCTTGAGTTTGAAACCCTGTATAAAGCCAGAAAACCTGTTCACAAAAAATGATAAGTTGAAAAGGTTTTAGTTAATTTTTATTTGTTTTTTAATCAGTTATCTTTTCTGATGGTCTAACTAATTGTTTATCAATATTAAATTGAAAAATTAAAATCACTATGAATGCTTTTCAAAATTTAACTAAAAATTAAAATCACAATTAATTCTTAACTTTGATTTTGACACTGTTAAAGCTTTAAAACTATTGTTCACTGTCTTTTAAAATGGTTAATTCTCTTGAAAAAAATTGTGCAGATTGTGTGTCAGCACTTTTAAATATTTTTGGAAACCATTTTGAAACATCTCCGCCAGATGTCTTCTTTTTAAAGAAAGCTCAGTAAGATCAGTACTAAAAAATGTAAACATTTGAACATAACAGAGAAAAGTAAAAATTAGTTTAAAAAGTGTATATGTTTTAAAAATCATATTTAAAATATGATTTGCTCTATAATTCTTTATTTTATATGTCATTTTTAGTTTGGTATGTCTTTCTGCAGGAAGATATAGATAAGGCAGTTAAAGCAGCTAAAGATGCCTTTGCTTTGGGTTCCCCTTACAGGACAATGGATGCTAGCGCAAGAGGTCGATTGTTGTACAAGGTTGCTGATCTCATTGAGAGAGATATCAACTATATTGCTGTAAGTATTTTGAAATCATATATCTTATAACATAAAAAAAATGTAAAATTATTTTCTTGCATTACTATTCTTTTAATTATTTTATTCTATATTTTAAAGAGTCTTGAAACATTAGACAATGGCAAAGCCTTTGCATTGCATGGATCCATTGGTGATGCATATTTCTCAGCTTTGGTGTTCAGGTACTATGCAGGATGGGCTGATAAGATATGTGGGAAGACCATTCCTATAGGTGAGTGTAATTATTGTTCAAATTTAGTAATTGTCAGACTCTGACACTACGGAGTTGGAAATAATTTTTAATGAGTTTCCCTTTGAAATAAAGTTACTTAAAAAGACTTGTTTTTATTCATCAAATTTATTGATCTTTATAAAATAATGAGCTTAAACATAAATTTAAATCTCAGGAACTGATCACACATTTTTAAAATGACTTGAAAACTCCTACATAACTAAATCTAACAAAATTGTGGATTAAAGAGTGGATTAAAAAGTGGATTAAAATTAAAACAAAGCTTATTGAGCTGATGTTACAGAAATTATGATTTCTGTATTTTTAATAATAAAAAGAAACATTTTTCATTTGAAGTTTTATTCATTTACTAGATGGAAGCTACTTTGCATACACTCGCCATGAGCCAGTTGGTATTTGCGGACAAATCACACCAGTACGTTTAAATACCTTTTCTTTTATTTTAAAAGTAATGTTTTGTCTTAGAAACCAATATTCTTTTAAATTTATTTATAATTAAATATTGTTTTTAAGTTGTAGATAAACTATTTTTGAGAATTTTAGTCTCTATTGTATCTCTTTATTTCACATCATTAGTGGAACTATCCTCTTGTTATGGCTGCTTGGAAGATTGCACCGGCAGTGGCAGCAGGGAATGTTGTTGTTCTTAAACCAGCAGAACAGACTCCCCTGACAGCTCTGTATCTTGCTGCCTTAGTTAAAGAGGTGAGAAATTTTTATTGCTTTTTCATGTAGAAAAATAGTCAATGCCAAAAGTTGATTTTTATTAAATTGTAAAGGCGCTTTTAATGCAGATATATTGGCTTTTGAAACTGAACAGATTGGTGACAAATTGTGTGAGAGATTTTAAATGTTTGCATAAATCTTTAGTTTTGTTGCATTTATAAGAAAATACAGAACTTAATGCTTCCAATGGAACATTTTTATCTAATTAGAGGTTTATGAATAATCTATTTAATGAATGAAAAATAAATGTGATTTATTCAGACAGTATCTTTTGAGGTAGTTGGATTAAAAAATATATCTCTTTCCATGTCCATAAGCTAAATAAGTCATTAGAATTTTAAATAAGTGTTACATGTTTGCAATATTGATTCTCCTTCTATTTATTTTTCCATTTATATCAAGCTCAAAGCTAGTGGGAGTTTTGAAGTTATTGGTGGCTTTCTTTTGGCACTTAAAATATTTTTCCATATTTTTGACATTCTCTTGTTCCAAACCCTGAGACAAAAACCTGCAATCAGTGGTTTACTTTAAATGCTACTATTCTTAAAAACAGGGCTATTCAAATAATATGATGTTAAATGTCGGACACAAAACGTAACCAAATTTAACTACTCCATACACTTGTATAAGAATTATTTCTCTTTTAAAATGTTTCTTAATATTTTACAGGCTGGCTTCCCAGCTGGTGTTGTTAATGTTGTACCAGGTTACGGCCCAACTGCAGGGGCAGCAATCACCAGCCACCCTGATATCAACAAGGTGGCTTTTACAGGATCTACTGAGGTATCTAGTGGACATGCACTGGTATTAATTTGCCAGAATATCTTGCAGGAGGCACAATAATCAAAATTTCATTCAAGAGGGGAAAATTTCAACTGTTTATTGAAGAAATAGTGTTTTTAAACAGTTGGAAATGCTTCCTCCATTTAATATCTTCTTAACAAAGAAGTAATAAAGTTGAATGGCCATTATAATAAATCATAGTTTCAAATACAGACACTTTTTTTTTGTTTTGTTAACCAAGAATAACTAATATGATTATTGTCCTTAGTTTATGTATTTCTATATTTTTCCAGATTGGCCAGATCATATTGCAAGCAGCAGGTGCTTCCAACATCAAAAGAACAACTCTTGAGCTTGGAGGAAAAAGCCCATGTGTGGTCTTTGATGATGTGGATGGTAAGTTCAGATTCTTGATTTGAAGATTGATTTAAATTACTTTCTTTTAAAATGTTAAAATCATATTACTTGTGTGGATCATTCAAATTTCCTTTTGTTTGAATCTAACAAACAACTATTTTTAAAACAGTTGATTGGGCTGTAGCTGAAGCTCAAGAGGCTTGCATGACTAATATGGGCCAGTGCTGTGTCGCAGGAACAAGGACCTATGTTCATGAAAATATTTATGATGAATTTGTTTCAAAAACCAGAGAACTGGCCAAGACTAGAAAAATTGGTGATCCTTTCGACTCCAACACAGTAAATGGACCACAGGTTTGTTTCTAAAAAAAATGCAATGTTATAAAATGCCCAGTATAAATTTAGTATTAGTATTAAATTTTAATAAAGATAATTGTTTGGAATTTACTGTTAATGATTATCTGTGATTAATTTTCATCATCATTATAATAGATTGACCAGGAGCAATTAAATAAAATCTTGGAGTTGATTGAGAGTGGAAAAAAAGAAGGAGCTAAAGTAGAACATGGAGGTGAAAGACATGGTGACCAAGGATTTTTTATCACACCCACTGTCTTCTCTAATGTGACTGATGATATGAGGATTGCTAAAGAGGAGGTAATTTTAAAAATATTTATATCTTATTGACACCCTTATATATGTTATTACTGAGTTTCCAAATAGTAGGTGTCTTGTTAGCATTAAACAAATCTGAATCTGTTTTCATCTAAATATTTATATTTAAATTAAAAAAAATCTATTTGGTTGCTAAATTTATTCAAATTACATTTGTTAAATCTTGTGCAAGTTGGAAAAAAGTATTACTGGTTGTAAAGTTTTTTTGTTGATAATTCATTGGAAATTCTCAACTTTTGCAAAAATGTTTAACCGCTTAACTACCATGAGCCAGTGGGAGCGGCTCGGCGTTTCTTCCGTTATAGCCATGAGCCGCTGGTAGCGCCAATGATTGTATCGTATTAAATGTGACCTAGATTTAATTCGGCACACAGCGGGTTTTTCAATCTGGTAGTTAATCAGTTAATATCTATTGGATTAATTTTTAAACATTAGTTTTCTCACTGTGTGAGTAAAAATGTGGAATTAAAAAATGCTACACTATGTCAATAAGTTAAATTTTGTGTTCACTTTAAAAAAAAATTTAAAAAAAACAACATATTAATCTCTAAAATATAACCATAATATATATTTTGTTGTTTGCCTGTTATATCAATTCAGTAATGGAATATTAAAGTTTTCCTGGTTTAAGAGTTAATCTTGATTATTTGTTTTATTTGATTGAAGGTAATTTTTAAAAGATTTATTTAAAGACTAAAGTTTGAAATTACTATATGTAAATTCAGATTTTTGGACCAGTGCAACAGATTTTGAAATTCAAAGACCTTGATGATGTTCTGAAACGAGCCAACAACACCACATATGGCCTGGGTGCTGCTGTATTCACTAATGACATCAATAAGGCCTTAACATTTGCTCATGGTGTGCAAGCTGGAACCGTTTGGTAAGTGCTTATGTGCAAAGATGTATTCACCCATGAGATATTTATTTAATGGTTTGCTGCAAGTATTTTTTTTTTGTAAAGCATGCTACAATTATTGGTTATGTGAAGTTCTGTTTTGAAAATGAGCCCTGTATCTTACTTTGATTTTCTCATTTCTTTTGTCTCATTAGGATCAACAGTTACAACCATGTCAGTCCACAAGCACCATTTGGTGGCTTCAAGAAGTCTGGTTTGGGAAGGGAGCTGTAAGTAAACTTTTATAAATATAAGTATATAATAGATTATGATAAATTTAGACTTCTGTACAAAAGCTCATCTTTACTCATTTTTATTGCCAGTACTAAGCAGATATTTTACCTTTGTTGTAATAAAGCTAATAGTATTTATTGGTTATATTAAATTTATTTGCATTACCACCAGAAGTTTAATGCTGTTGTCATACCAACATTGAATCTGCACAAATATTTGACTAACTTTTCAAATTTAATTTTATCCAATGGAAAATATCTTATAAATTTATATGTTTTCATCAACAGAGGTGAATATGGTCTGCAAAACTACATTGAAGTAAAGAATGTAAGTATTGTGATACACTCAGCCTTCCCTCCTCCCCTCTTAATTCTTTTGGTTTTAAATATTCATTGTGGGTGAGGAACTGTGAAGTTTTGCAACATTTTATAATAAAACCTCTTCAATTTTACTCAGACAATTTCACAATTCAATTTGCTATGAAGTAACCATGATTAATTTTGCAAAGATTCATAATTTTTGTAAATGTGAGAAAAGTTTGGTAAAATGAGTATTTTTGGTGAAATTAGTTATTTTTTAAATCTAAAATAGCTAAGAAATATAGTACAAGTCTTATTTTTTTGTAAAATTGCATTATAATAGTTCACATTTTTTTGCAGGTGGTTGTGAAAATCCCACAGAAAAACTCTTAAAAAAAAACAAATAAGGTCTGAGAACAAGGTCAAGAAATCATATTTTTTTCTTCAAATTTTAATTTGTAATCACATTTATTTTTAAAATGTTGATTTTGTTGATTCATTATGTAACTGCTAGTCAGTATCATTGACCTTTCTATGTTGTTGCTTTGAAAAGTATTGATTTTGAAATTGTTATTAAAAGAAAAAAGTTAGAAAAAATGAGTTAATTTATACTCCTTTACTTTATCACAATTGTCTGACTGAATTTATACAAAGTGATAATTAAATCCAATATTTAAAAAAAACTTCATTCTTTCCATTGAGTGTTAAAATATAACAATTTTCCATGTTTGAATGTGACTTGCATGCAATTTATTAGAATCTGAAATATTATTTTTTTTTGCATGGTTTATGTAAAAATGTTGAAATTGATAACAAAAAAAAAGAGACCAAAATGAAATCTGTAATTGATATCTTTTAAAGCTGTGTGTACATAATAATATAAGATTGCAAGAAGGGAAAAACAAAATTAATATTGAACAAAATGAGACTCAAAACTAATTAACTACAGGTGATGTTATTTTTAATTATGCTATTACAATGAATTTTAATTTTATTTAATTTATTGAGACGATCAATGACTGATCAGTGACTCGGTAATGAAAATTTTATTTCTAGAAAAGAAAATCATAGAACGATAAAAAAAATATTCCAATTTCATTTTTATTCCAATAAATATGAAATTATCACATTGCAAAAATCATAGCTTGTATGAAACCATTCCTTTATCTCCATTAAGTATCTTTATTTTTGTTGATTTATTTCTATGCTTTGGAAGTTTATAAAGTGTATTTTAAATCCTAGGAATTTTGTAAAACATTTTTTTTTTTTTTAACGAAAGGTCTGACATGTGAGTTTTCCATTTTGTGGCAGATAGGCAACAGGTTAATTTTAATTTTGTTCGAAGTTATATATTTCAGGGCCCTGATCCTGCTAACGATACATTTAATAAAATTGACAATTTTATTCTTTAAAAAAAAAAAAAAAGGACTGAGCATGAATGAGTTGATAAATTTATGGTTCCCAGCAACAATATATTGTAAAAAATGGAGAAAAAAAATGTTTCATTGCATTAATGAATGAAGATTGCTTAGTCTAAAGATATTATCCAAAATAAAGGGTTTGTAATTTGGCACAATGTGTCAAGATTGACAGCATTTTTTTTAAAACAACAAAACTTAGAGAAAATCAGCAAGCCCCACAAAATAGCATTTTATAGCAAGCATCAAAACTGACATCAAGGCTCAAAGTTTAACATGATATGTAGCAACGCAGCTGTTCGTGTTTAAGCACAAAGTTATGTGTCCAATGTTAAATATTTTTAGGCATTAAGTTTAAATCAAGTGTATTTAAAATCTAACTGCTATTTTAAAGACTTTTTTCATTATGCAGTTCCTAAGAGGTATGTAGAATAATGAATAAGTAGGCTTTTTGCAATAACTCTTTACAATTATCTACAGTTTGTAATAATCACATCTTGCTTTTATATGTGACAAGTTTGATAATCATATAAAGTTTAGGATAGTGTCATTGATATTAAGCTACAGAAAAAAACACAAGTATCTAAGATGGTATGAAAGCAGGCCATATAATTTTAAATAGTGTTGTGTGCCTTCAGGAACATCCATATTTTCAGCAAACAAGAAGTGGTAGCAACAACAAAGTTTTCTAACAAACTTTTATAAATAGAACCAGTCAACAGTCATTTCAATTACAGCATACTAATTCCTACATACTAAAACAGAAAACATTAAGCAGAATGAGGACAAACTTCTATTTGAAAGAGAACAATTGTCTGTTATTCAAGTTTAATTAATTAGTTAAATGATTCAAGGCAAAACAATTTTAGTGTATAGTGTCTAAAAACAATGGAGCAGTTGAGTTTGATAACAAAAAATATAACTTTTTTTTTTAATGCAACACTGATTTCCATTAAAATAAAATAAAATAAAATTCCTTAATTATCAGTAATTAAAATTATATGAAATGCTAGGAAATTGAAGAGGAGCTATCAAAATATTGATGGAATATATTTCTAACAAACTCTCCAAAAACATTTTATTTCATCTAAATGAAAGTCTTTGACTACTATCAGAAGAGACAAGAGTAATTTAAAGCATAACCAATATGAATCAGATCAGGACTAGATAAGAGTAGTATAGAAATAGATATTTCATTTTCACCATAGGTTTACACTTTTAGTGCCATGGGATGAACAACCCCCTCCCATGACTACCCAATTTAATGAATAAGAAATGTTAAAACTGATCAGATAGATTGATCATAAATGACATTAAGTTCCTATAATTTGTATTGTGTTATGTAACCTTTAAAAATTGTAAACAATTTAATTATTTTTATTTCAAGATGTAAATGGCCTGCCTCTCTCAATGGTTTTAGGATAAGTTCTATTAATTCACTATTATATTTTTTAAGCTTGCTTTATTTTAAACTTAATATTATATAGTGCATAATATAGAAAATAGAAAAATAAATAAAAAACAAGCATACCCAAGTCCAAACAAATGATGAACCTGAGTCTACATTGTTTTTTCACAGGTTGTGGAAGAGGTGGCATAACATCCCTTCCATAAGATACCATACAAATTATGGTATTTCTATTTTACTTTCTAGATACTTTTCACTTCTCATCATTACAGGGCACAATAAATATAGCTAAACTTACATTTACGTATTTTGCTATTGTAAAATAAATTTGCATGAGTAATCCCTATTGGAATGTTCATGTATTTCAATTGGGCCTTGCTTCATTACTATAAACCATCTTGTCTGCTTGGCAAGTGCAAGCTTTGGCACAACTAATGTGTGAACAATAGGATTACAAGGATAAAATGTTAAATTAAATATTATTCTTTAGTTAGATACTAAATAGTTTAAGTTTACCGTAACTGAATTTCAGTTGTCACACCTAAATTGAAAAATATTCCATATCATCCTTAATTAAAAGTGATTTAAATTGTAAAAAAATCAACTAGTACTAATGACTTATAATTAATATACAAAGGAATTTTTCAACTGATAGGTTTAGAAAAGAACGTAATTGTTTGTAATTGTTTGTGCCAAAGCTTACAAATAAAACTCTTCATATATATATATATATATATATATATATATATANATATATATATATATATATAAAGTGAAAAATTTGTTAGTGGGTCTGTCTGTCTGTCTGCTCCACAAAGGCTTTTACATGGATTGATGGATCTTGACCAAATATGGCACATATATCCATCATTATCTGGAAGGAACTCTTAAGAGGTTATAAACTTTTTATAACATTCCGTTAGGGGCCACAGTCCCAAAATGTCATTTTTTCCTATATGAGCTATATAAATAAAATTACTAACAAATACTCCTACATGACTAGATGGATTGACCAAACTTAGTACACATACACTTGATTATCCATATTCAAATACCGAAAGGTACTGACCTCATAATATCCATCCCTCTGGGGCCAGGGGCCCCATTTCATTTTTCCTTTTATAAGCTATATAAATATTAATAGGCTTAAACAACACTTTAGGTTCTATGTGAATTCATGGATCTTAGCCTAGCTTGGTAGCAATACCCTTCATTGTCCGTATTGAAATATCGGTGGATTTAAAGCTAATAATATCCAATCCAATAGGGATAACATCGGAAAAGGGGGTCCCTAGGTGGAACGGGATCCAACAGAGGATGGTATTCTAACGTAATCGGTAGCCCACAGAGATCGGTATCCCACTGGGATCGAGATACCAACATAATCGGGATCCCATCTGGATCTGGATTCCACCTGGATCTGGAGCCACAAGAAAATGGGATCCAACCGAGAAATTGGATGGCACGGGGATCGGTGTCAAAATGGGAATGGGGGCCTAATGGGATCGGGGTCCCACCCGGATGGGGTCCTAATGCAATCCCGGGCCAAGCCGGGCATGTTGGCTAGTTAATTATAAAACTGTATGAGTTACAATTAGTTCTGCTCTCCCTTTTAAAAGCAAGGACAGGGTTAATAGTATGAGAGAAATAAGGGAAGCAAATTATTACAATATTATACAATGATCAGCATTAAGAAGGTTAAAGCTAAAGTACAGTTGTACATCTTAACTACTTGGGGAAATAAAACCTATGACATTTGCTAATGTTCTTGTAAGCCCAATGCAACAGTCTTTACAATTAAAGGGATGCATTTATTTTAATTAAACAGCTTACATTTTTACATATATTAGTGTTTAGTAAAATCCTACATTTTAATTAAATGGATATTGCACAAGTTTTAATGGAAGCTGACCAGTTTTACCTAAGAGTAAAATGGACAATATGACAGCTTAAAATATTCTTAAGTAAAGGACACATCAGAGGCAATTCATTAAAATAACAAGGCGCTTAAGTTTTTAAGAAAATGCCATGAAAACTTAATAAAAGATGGGGGGAAAACAGTTAAACATAGGCCTATTCCTTTTATGTTACCACTGGCATTTCCTGTGGCATCAAGGTTGGTTTTCTGGCTTTGTTCCTACTTAATTGAATGGCAGTAACTGCAGATTTCCCCTTTAGAGACCCACACAAGGATGTTGAAATATTTCTGTCTCATTTTATTGACATTACATAACTTTCATTAATCAATGAAAAAAAAATTTAAATTTTCTTCATTATTCAAGCTCAGCCCTTATTTAATGAACAAACTAATTAAATTGATTCCTTTGAAATTGAGTACATAAATCTATTTAAAAAATGTGTATGGAATAAAAATTTATCAGTAATGATATGGATTTATTTTCCATCTCTTTGTTAAATCAAATAACCGTATTTGAAATAGGGTTTAACCCATAAAACAACACATACATTCAAATACATTCTATTATATTCATAAATGGATTGTTTTAAATCCAAGCATTCTAAGATTTAAAAAAAAAAATTCACACTCAGCAGCAGGCACATCATTATGTGAACTGAAGAGAAGATCAGACTTGTATTTTCTGATGACATATATCAAAGCACATATAAAAATCAATTTCCTCCCTTTTCAATTATAGTAGACTAATATTTATATTTAGGCTTGCAATCAGAATTGTCAGGCTTGAAGATGTATAGAAAGATTGGGTAAAAATAAGATGGATCAAACATTGTGTCAAATACAGTTACATTGAGCGTGCCATAATCTTCTGTTTATTTGGACATTTTAAAATAAATTAGGACAAATTAAGTTAAATCAGTGATCTGGTCCTTCTCGCCATTGCCTATGCAAGTTGCTCAGGTGATCATAAGCTCTCTGTGACATGTTCAAGGCAGGAAAGATTGGACTAAGACCGGGCTCTCCAATTAGTGACAATCCACATAATCCTAAATATGTATGTAATGGATCTGTGAATAAAGCGTAATTTTTTTCAATAACTTTTCTATTGCAACCAGAAAATATAAAAATAATTCTTGACTGATTTATTGAAAATTTTAACATGCTGTTACATATGAATTTGCAAAAAAATTAAGTGTTCCGCTATAATAATTTATTGGTTTGCATTGATGCAAAAGGTTATAAAAGATTACCTGGACTATGATCAGGATATTTGGAAAATCCACCGGTAATGGGAGACTGTGTACTCAATACAAATGATCTATTGAAGGTAACATTTGACAAATCTAATACACCCAACATCTGGAGATAAAAATATTTATAAAAGGTAGTGATTTTATTAGATAAATAAATATAAAGGGCACAGAAAAAAAAAAGACTTATCATTTAATTGAAGAAAAAAGAGAAAAATCAAAATTTAAAAAAAAGAGCCAGATTGCATTTTTACCTGTAAAGTTGCCCCCACCCAAAAAGAATAGCAGGTATCTGCAGGTTTGTTGGGTCGTCCAGTAAAACCTGTTTCTTGCCGCCTCAGTAACCACCTTTTAAGCTGTGACAGTTGAGCTTCTTTAAGGGCTGTATTAAGACGATCCATCAAAACTAGAGAAGCAACGGCACAAAATGTGGAGCCACCTAAATAAAGCAAGTGCAATAAATTGGTTCCAATACTTAGGAAAAGATAGAAATAATTATTTATTTAAAAGAAAATTCAACCTATATTTTTTAATAAGAGAAATATAAAATCATTAGAAAGTATTAAATTACAAGCTTTTATCAAGGCAATGATTTTATGGGAACCAATGGTTTAAGGATATTAAAACTAGGGCATAAGAGGATGATACTAAAATTATATGATAATATAATATTAAAAATATTTATTTGTAAATTATAAATAAATTGAAAACTAAAGGGATAAAGGGTGGCTTTTAAGTTGAAAACATGTAGTACAGGTCATAGGTCAATTAAAAGAAAGCTACTAAATGAATGGAAGGAGAATAAAAACATAGCACTTTTTCAGCTCCAGTGTAAAAAATGCAACAGGATCTCTTATGAATAATATAGCTGCTTAGACCTATAGAACTATTGTAGGGACTTGGCAAGTGAAGAGTGTGCCTATGTGCTAAGACGGCACTGAGTAAACTTAAATGAATTTTAAAAAGTGCCAACAGATTACTTACCATGCGCTTCATTGAACGGTCTTTGACCAAACGCTCCTTCATATGACTGAAATTGATAGAATTTAAACTTCAAAACACATGATACATTTTGAGAGAATAGCATAACTTAAACTCTGCTGCAACATTTATAATAGGGTTGCACCAATAAATCGGCTGAATTGGCCATTTTGTCAATTAGTTTACTTTTTTTGATGATTAATTGGCTAATATTCCACATGACATCAGAAATGAAATCCACAAGTTTTAATAGAATTTTGGATGTGTTAATAGGACTTTTGGATGTTTTTTTTAAATTAAGACTTTTAGCTGTTGTTTTAAATAGGACTTTTGGATGTTTAATTGGAGTTTTGTCAAATTTGAATCCAGTTAGTTATGTCCAAGATTATTTATCTTTGTCTTCAACTGAATAAAACAATAAATTACCTAGAGAATATTAGAAAGCACCATAAATAATAGCATAATAAATATTCAGCAGACAATTTTTGGTAGCAATTGATGTAGGGCAATTTGAATTCAATGCAATCCACATTGAAAAATGTATGTGTTTGAATTTCCAGTTTAACTTTCACAACAATTTACTGAATGGTTTTAGTGAGACTATGTTGAAATGAAAAGAATAATTTTTAATATGCCCTCATTAAAACATTACACCCGTGAAATAAGAACTGATCATTTAAAAGACAGTGCTAATGAAAACCCCCCCCACTAACATGCCACTCACAAGACTCTGGACAATATATGATACAGCTTTATCTACATCCATGCCTTTCCAATCATCCAAAATGTAGCACACACAGCATGCACAGTAAACAAATCTCATGTCATATTCACTGCCCTCCAGAACTGAAATGAAACTGAAAAAATAAATAGAAAAGAAATATGAAAATAAAATTAAATTTAAAAGCTGTAAAAAAACCACCACAAAATAAATTAGACACACATTACCCAACAACATTTAAAACATTAATGTGATACACCAGTAATTTGCAAAAATGTTGCATGGTACACAATTTAAAATTTAAAATGTCCATTTCAGCTGCTGGAGCATAAAAATTAAACTAAAAAAATGATATAATGGGTGTAATTGGTTATTTAAAAAAAATTTGTTTAATAATTTTAAGATACAATTGTTAAAAACTTTATTCCTGAGGCAGTATTCCTACTGGTGTCCATAATATTGTGAGATTAATATTGGATAAAATTCCATAGTTTTATAAAAAAGAGTGGAGTTGACCACATGAAATTGTTCCAGATAGCTAAAATGGCATTTTATTAAAAAACTATTATTATTTTTTTTTTGCTATAAAATTTACCTCAGAAAATCAATAGGTCTGATAACAACTTTAAATAATAACTTAATGTAATAAAATAATCACCAAACAGTGGGACAATGCACCAAAGAAGGACATATGAAGAAGGGAGATAACTGAATTGAAAGATTTCTTGCCATTTTTTAAGCAAATCAATCTAAGTTGGAATTTAAAAAATCAGTTTAGATATGATTCAGAGTTTATCTTAAAAGTGGCAGAACTAAATGACAAACAGACAAAAAGAAAAATTATCTAAAATTATAAGTCTGAATTTCATCAGTTCGTATATGAAAATGTTGTTATGATACTTGTGTCCAGAATAGCAACTATTTGATGGAAGGAGAAAAGCCTGTATAAAAAACCAACTTTGTAAGTGATAAAAATAGCATTTCTATGGTCTCTCTAAAAGATTTTTAATGATTTTCTGGTTGTCATGTCTCAAAAATATGACATGGCCTAATTGTATCAGGAAAATACATGGAATTAAAAAAAATCTGAAAGTATTAACAGGAAAGATATTTTTTGAACTTTTGACCCAGAATTTGAATTTAAAACAAATTGCATTGTGTGTGTTTCTTGCTTAGGAATTTGTAAACATTTTTGCTCATGAGATAAAATTAAGAAGATTTAATGCTCTAGTCAAATATAAAAATCTAGATGTGATCACAGCTCACTGTCCTGCACAGAGGTTTTAATTTATTAGATCCCTGTGGCTTAATAGTTCTGGATTAAACTATGAGATCTTCATGTTCTTTAAAATTAAAATCAATTAAAGCTTTAAGTATTTTCTCCTCTCAGAAATGACATGAAACCAGGACCAATACAGCCTTTTTACACCCGGTCCAGGTATTTTGAGATAATATGGGCGGGCACAAGCCCTGGAGTAAGAGATTTCTTATTTTCTATAACGTGTTCCACCCAATGGGGAGAAGCAAAAAGTGCACGTATAGAACCAGTGGCGGTCATGAAGGCATCAAAAGTTGAAGGATTCAAAACACTAATAGGTTAATAATATAATCCTAACCCAGCGGTTCTCCGCCTTTTTAGTGCTGCTACACCTTTATAACATTAGCCAAGTTGTGGCGACCACAACCAGAATTATACCTTGAAATTGAGAAACATGCATTGAGAAGGGGAGGGCAGAGATTTTATGTACTTAAATTTTGATAGGGGGTGGCGGGTTCTGTAGCAAGTGCTCTGTAATAGTTATGGTTATAGTTTCGCATGGAAGCTGCCAACTTTTTTATGTGCCAGGTGTAATAATACTTGTTATTTCTGGGTATCCAGGTCAGTACCCGGCTCAGACCTAATACAGCCATTAACACTGCGAGGTTGGTAGGCTACCTAACATAAAAGTTTTTCATCAATTTTTAAGCAGAATGAAAAGTTATGGGCCTTTTAGAGAAAGAATAAAACTTATTTAAGCACTGTCTAAAACAAAAAAGCTTGCATATTTGTGCATAATCTTTCCAATTAAAGTGTTAAATGCTTTCAGCTACAAACTAGTTGCATCAAAAATAATTGGACAAGGTTGAGAAGATTGTTGGAAAATCTCCTGAAACCATTACTTATAAAGTAGCAGTCTTTTTCAGTAACAGCTAGCTACACAATTTCAAAATGCTCATTAATACTTTTCATTGTCACCCAGGAAAAATATACTGTTAAAATTTGAAATAAATTGAAATAGATATTTGATAAAATATTTTGAATTTCCACTTACATCTCCTTTTTGAAAACACCAAAGTACAATAAAAAAAAAAAGTCAACCTCACACTTCTAAAGAGTATTGTGCTTTTGATAATGAATAACACATGTAATAGCTGAACTTTTGAGATCATTTAAGAACCAATATTGCCTTTATAATAGTTTCACATGAAAAAGCAAAACAGTTATATACAGTCATACAAACCTTCCATCAGACTGTTGCAAACTTCTAATCCCAGTTATAACTGCTTTTTTATTAACTCTTGACAAATCATCACCTAGTATCAGCAGTGAAACTAATGATGTGTATGTCATAGCAATATTACTACTGTCGTAAGGTATCACTTGCTCCTTGGCCTGTATGAAAATATACAGAATGTTTGAAATAATTTTCTCCATTTCCCACGCTAAGAAATAAACACAATAGCATGTAAAATACAATAACGGTTTAGTGAGAAATGTGCTGTGTACATTTAAACTGACAAATGCTGGAAATGTGTACTTGTTATTCAGAAAGGATGGTCCAAGTTGCTTGTCAGGAGAGAAAGAATGGAAAAATTTACTAATAAAAATTTCCTTGCATTTATTTCAGCTATGTCTATGTTATTTAGTGAGAACCTATGAATTACCTTATCTGTATCATATAAATGGCCAAGCATTGAGCATCCACGAAAACCACATTGCTTGTGATTTGTGCCTGAAAGTTATCAGTATTAAAATTAATAATTATCATTACATAAATAATGCATGGTTTAGAACAGGGGTCCTCGAACTACGGCCTGGGGGGCCAGATCCAGCCCATCAGGGGTCCTTTACCTGGCCCTCCTGGCCATCGTATGGGTACCTGAGACAAATGTGGACAGTGCATTGACTATATCATTACCCAAACCAGGCCCATAATTCTAATTAAAATACTAATAAGTTTATATTGATTAAAATTGTTCTTCATTTTAAATTAATTTTGTATTTATTGGAATTTTCCCCGTTCTTTTTGCAGAACAAAAAAAATTTGTGCAGTATGCATAGGGATTCATTCATATTTATTGTCTTTAAACGAATGTCTGACCCCCTACTAGGGCCAGTGAAAAGACAATGTGTTAAAATAGTTTGAGGAACCCTGGTTTAGAAAATGTTATTGAGAGCAAATCCTTTAAACTGAACACTTGCAGTGTTTGACAATAGTTTAGATATCTTTTCATCTTTTTCTGATTGTGGTCTTTCAATTTTAATTATAATTAATTTTTTTATATTTTGCATCAATCAATGTGTATATTTATGAAACGTAAAAAAATCTGATTCTTTACATGACTACGAAGTTTTCAAAGAGATCCAAATTTTTATATACTATACTTTTCTCTATTGCAGCATTTTGTGGTAAATCTCTGCCCTTGCTAATGTCTATGGCAAAAAAAAACTACCCATCTTATATCACTAACACATGAATAAAGAGTAACTTTGGACAGAAAATGATTTTTAAAGTTTAGTTCTTCCATCTCTGTGGCCCTACAGACCATGAAGGGCTTTGGCCTGTCTCACCACTTTCTTCTACTCACACCTAACTAATGCTTTTCTTTTCTGTGCTTTGATTCCCAGTTGCTGTAGATTTTTTTCAACATCATCCATCCATCTAAGCCTAAGTCTGCCTTTGAGCCATTTTCCTCTGGGGTTTTTGTGGTGCACCTTTTTTACTCCTCTGTCATTTAGCATTCTTTCTAAGTGTCCCACGCAGCGAAGCCTGCTGTTTTTATTTCTGCAACTAGCGTAATATCCTGATATAGCTTATACATTTCCTTGTTGGTTTATATTCGCGATCCATATTCATCCTTTGTTGCTCCATATTGCAGAACTTTTGTCTCCCATGTGTTTAATAGGTTTTCGTTGTTTTTGTTAGGGTCCAAGTTTCACTTGCATATGTTACAACTGGTCTGATTACAGTGTAATATATAGTTTTATTTTTTTACTTTTGAGTATTTACTGACTACTAAAGTATGCCCTGTTTCCGACTGATATTCTTTCGTTTATTTCTGTTAGTAATTCATTTCTTTTATTTATTAAGATATTTGAATTTATTTAATTTTTCAAAAGTTTAGTTTCTAATTTTAATGGTTTCATCTGTCTGTTCTTCTCTTATCATTGTCATGTATTTTGTTTTTTGGTTGTTAACTTCCAGCCCTCCATGTAGTGATGCATCTTCTAATTCAATAAAGACAGTGCTGTGTCATCAGCATATGCAAGATACTGAAGGGGTTGATTGTAGGGAGTAACTATAGGTTGTGTGTTTTGGGTCTCCCACAAAACGTATCTTGTTATTGTTCCTCGGGTGTCAATATATATGTTTCTTATAACTCTAATGTTAGGTAAAATAGCATAAAGACAGTGAGTCCTCTTGTCATAGGCCACATCCAATTTGAAATTGCTTAGATTATTCTGCCTGAACCTTGATTTTGGTTTTTGAGTTGTTTAATGCTACATGTATCAGTTTTATCAGATTTTTTGGGTATGCCAAACTCCTGCAGAATCTCATATAGATATTTTCTTTTGATGCTGTCATAGGCCATTTTATAGTCCATATAGAGTTGATGAACTGTGATATTATATTCATAACATTTCTCTAATATGGATCTGATGGTGAAAATCTGATCAGTCATTGATCTGCTTTGTCTGAATCCACATTGGTACTCATTAAGAATTTGTTCAGTGTACAGTTGAGGTCTTTTGGCAATTAGTTTTGACAGTATTCTTGATGTTTTAAATTTTAGTACACTATGTATTTATCAATTAAAAAATCAAAGATTCTCTTTTTTTTTTTGGTTTATTGAATGGTCTCACAAAATAATACAAAATATATTAAAACTTCTAATTTAACAAAAAACACACCATTTAAGTCAGGCTGGATTTGTAAGCTGTAAATCCATTTTATGATATTATCCCGCTTTTCATCTATGTCTTTGAGAGATTCTAACACATCAAGTCCTGAAATAGCAAAGAATGCCACAGATACTCTGAAAGTAAATGAAATTAATGCATTAATATAATAGGCTATAGGTAAAAGGTCTAAGTCTAAGTAAGCTATCTGACACATGTTTAGTTTGAAAATATGAAGAAAACTACTTGACATACATACGAAATACTTGACAGTAAAATACTTTGTTTTATTATATTTAAAAGCCTCCCAAATGACTTCAAAATAGTTGCACTTTGTAGGAAACAGATGTTGAAGAAGCACATCTTTTTTTATATAGTAGTAAAATTGTTTATTTAGCTTGTAAAATGTGAATTACTTTTATTTATGCCCTAAAGATTGTTGCTTAATGCTTAAATAGGCTAAAACTTTATATTTTCATATTGTTTTTCAGTGATTTTTTTTCACATATAAACTTTTAAGTAACAACCAACACTGCCAATAAAAAAGAAAAAGACAAGTGGCTTTTTGGATTTACAAATTTAAAAAAAGACCTAGAAAAAATAGGTGGAGGAAATTACAAATGCAGCATGCTCCCAGAATGCAATATCTTTAACAGATTCATATAAATATCAGTTGACTAAAAAGAATAAAGACTCACTGCAGCAAATGTGCATTTCTACGAAAAACTAATGCTACACTTAGCAGAAAGAGTATAGAATTGAAAGAAACTTTAAATAATCTATGCAAGAAAGACTGAAGCATCAGCTATAATCTGAATATTGTATTTTTTCTTCTTCAGATTTTGCTTTCAGAGATATAAAAATAATTTTATTTTATTGTTAGGCACCATTCCAAATGCTACTTTTAAAATAAATATTATTTTTCCCCTTTTCAATACGATATACATGACCCTATATTTTAAAGAATATTGTTAATGTTGTGTTCAAATTCAAATGTGACATAAGCAGATTTGATGGCCATTTTGAATTAATGAGCTCATCTTGAGAACCATGCAGAATTTATAATATGACCACTGTTTCTTTCAGACAATTTCCTCCACAGTGGGGGAAGGGGGCATTTCAGATTTTTGAGTGGGCAGTCCCAAATGGGGGGGGGGGCGGCAGGGGCAGAGGGGACAAAATCCTTGGGCACCAAAATGGGCTTTAAGTTGTATATATTTTTCTCCAGGGTGGGCGGGGAGGAGCACTTAAAGTAATAACTGATGATGTAACCTCAGCTCTTCCCACTCCCCACCCCTTTACACAGACTCAAGGTAAGTTTAAAAAGAAAAAGTATATATATGATATACTTCTAGTGTTTCTTCTCTTTTCTAATGGATTTAAAACTTAGTATATTTATTGACAATCTTTAGCCCATGGTTTTATTATTATGATACTCAGCATTGGCTCCTTTAACCACAGAGCGTTCGGAATATACAGATGGTCCCTTGAAGCCTTAGAGATTAGAAATTGATATCCAACCAATGCAGCAAATGGTTCTCAAACAAGTGAACCCATGAAAACTATCACAAGACACCCGCACACATGGCAAGTGAACATACAGACAAGTGACCACACATACAAGTGAGAACATAGACAAATGAGCCTTCTGAGAATTTTCTCAAATGGCAATGTCCCATGGCCAAGTCAAAACTCACGTGTAAATGTTTTTGGGGCATACAGGCAGCTGGCAACGAGCTTCAGAAAAGACCAGAAACTGTAACCGGGATAAGAGCTTTTTATTTATTTTCTGTCCTGAGCAATAGGGCGCCAACCTTGCCCACTCGTCATGTTAGTGACACGCGTGACCAGCCAAATATTCAGCAACTAGTGTCAGTCTGACATAGGGGGCACTTTGTGAGCATCCATGGTTATCATTGTCAACTCTGGAGCATGCTGAGCAGAAAATCCAGAAAATAAATGCTATTTCTGGAAAAAGTTGTCAAACCACTTTCCGTCTCCCAGGGTGGGTCCAAAAATACAAAAATAATATAACACAAATTTTCTTTGGTCAACCGGTCGGCGCCCAAGTAAACCAGTCAAATTTTCCGGAATTCGATCCATCATCTTTGGAAAACCCCAGGGTGCCAAATTTATTTAAAGCACCGCTCATGGTTGAGATGAGCTTCATGCTCGTATTTTTCTTATTTGGTGCATGAGCATATTTTTCTTTTTTTGTTTGTTTTGTTCTTAGTTGTTCATGGTTTCAGTTGTTTATATGTTCACTTTTCTGTGTGTTCACTTGTCCATTGGTTCATTTGTTTTGTGTTCAGATGTCTTATGGTCAGTTGTCATGGGTTTATTTGTCCTGCTTTCAGATGTTCGGGCACTGGAGCAGGGACACACCAACAAGGCTATGCACCACTGACAATCAGAAATCTGCCCAGCAGTGCTACTGCAAACCGATACACCAGTAACCCGCTGTGACTGCACCACTGCCTAGGCCTTCCTAAACAGAAAAATGGCAAGGCCGTAGAGAACATGTCGCTCCCACTATGCCAGTGTTTCTCCAATACATCAATGTAACAAAGAATGATTATGTCCTTTGTAAGCAGCTGACCAGGGAAACAGCACCCAGGCAAAAGATGCAAAGCGTGAGACTTGGCTAGGCTACATAATAGAATTCTACCAACACCAGAGAGCAACCAATCTACAAGCGTTGGTTAAAGTGTCTCATGGCCTCGTAATGAATGGACCAGAGAAATGTTATAAGCGGACCAGGGATTATTTTACGAGGTGTAAACAAAAGACATCCCGGGTCCGAGCCGAATAGCATTAGTCTTTTTTCAAAATGACTGTTTTATGTTTGTAAAAAACAACAACTCTAATTTAAAAAAAGACTATTGATACATAGGCCTACACTTAATTATATTTTTATATTATGAAAAAGAATGTCCGAAGTTTGTTGAAAACCCTGAGAAAACTCCTGCAGTTTAACTAAGCTAAGTCAAGGTCTAAGCAGGGCTACAATGGTTCCATATGCTGGCATCTGTGCAACGGTTGGGGCAGCGATGCTGCTATTCTAACAGCTCCTAGCAGATGCCAGGGCAGCCTTGAAGCTTTCGACCGATGTCGGGTCCACAGCGGCATTGTCCGGGTGGTTCCGAGCAATTATTGTGCGTGAGAAGAATGATTATTTATACTGCCCTGTGTTACACCAAGGCACAGTGAAGCATTTGCTTTTGTTATGTATAACGTTTTACACGATTTCCCCGTGCATGAACTTTGCTTGACCTTAAATTAGATTATTAAGCAGACGCTCGCTTCATAGATGGGCGGGGCTAGTTCTTTTGATCTGCCGTGTTTACCAATTAAACATGGTTAGACTGTCCCTTAGTATCTTGTCGAATGATCTCGATTTGTTCTAGAAATGTAAACAAATGCTGAGTAGCTTCTGGAAGGCAGGGTTTACGCGTCGGTAGACCCACATGTAAGTAAGGGAGTGACAGATACGGAGGGACGGA
Organism: Lymnaea stagnalis; assembly: GCA_964033795.1. Classification (NCBI taxonomy): domain Eukaryota; kingdom Metazoa; phylum Mollusca; class Gastropoda; family Lymnaeidae; genus Lymnaea; species Lymnaea stagnalis. The sequence continues at coordinate 353,531 of CAXITT010000011.1, forward strand.
GATTCAGATAGAAATTATTAACTGTATGAGACGTGTATTATTCTTTGTGTTCTTATATATTAGTTTATTCGCATTCTTCATTCATCATTATTCATTGGCACATTGTACTAACTGTGTACAGGTACAAAATCTACCATACTGTAAGTTGATGATTTATAATTATATTTCTTTTGTTTTGTTATTGTATTATTACTAAATTAAATCATATTAATTGTAACTGGCAACTGTTTTGGGTGTCATATCTTTATTATCATATTTCTATGGTATCGTCCTTTGTTAGGCACAGTTTGAACGAGCCTTAAAATTAAAAATACGAGATTAATTTCTCAAAATAGAAGGCAGTGCGTAACACTATTGTTTCGGGTGTAATTGTTTATGGGGTTGTCAGTGGTGAAATCAGTGTAGTGAGCGTTTCGCTCTGATCAATCGACCCGGCTTCTGTGGGGTGAGGTACGTGCCTGCTGGGATGGCCGGCACCAGCCCCATGACCACTTTATATAAGAATATCAGGCGGAGCCCCTCTTGTCTGTCTTTAAGGGAGGGGATGTCAAATCTTTTTAAGAGGCCAGTGACGAAGCCAGAAGTGGTGGATTTGTAGTCATGTGCGATGAAGCCGTATTACGCTGGTTTCGCTTCATCTTGTCCACGTCTTGCTTTCGGTGTGGGTCCCAGATGATTGCACCACATTCTAGTAGTGGACGGACGAGTGCGAGATAGGCATTTTGTTTGCAGGAAGTTAGGCAGTGGCGCAGATTTCTTCAAATGAAACCTAGTGTAGAGTTGGCTTTTTTAAAAATTTTGTTTAAATGGCCAATATGGGGGTGACCATTTTAGGTTATTTGAGAAGAGAATTCCAAGGTATGGATTATTTGATACTTGTTGGAGAATTATCTCGTGTAGTGAGTACATATAGGTTGATGTTTTTTTTTCTTGAGATGCTCATATTCATTGTAGATACTTCGATGAAACAAGGGAGACTACTATTTTTTTTGTATCGGAAATGGCTGTCGGCGCCGAAAAATCCGAGTTTTTAATTTTCCGATGTGTGTGTCTATTTATTATTAAATTAGTTCTTTCCACATATATTTGAGTTCCGTTTCCGGCCTTATAATTTGGAAGACATCTTGGCCTACATTTCTAGCCAGCTATTTTGCTTTTTTCAATCGACCTTTATTTTGAAAATCTTTGGTATATATAAGGCATCTTCGCATACAAAATTTTTTGTGAAATAATAAGATAAGGTCCTTTTTGATTAAATCTGTATGAGCATTAGATATTGATCTATATCTGTGCCAAGTTTCATTGATGTAGGTCGTGTCTCACGTTTGTTACACTTGTCACAGTGACCCATATCACCATAAGGTGGCTCAGCCTAATTTCGACATGGCGTGGGCCACGCCCCCTTTTTAATGGCGGAAGTTGCCGATACTTAGGAAATATTTAATTATTACCACTATATACATCAAAATATTTTATATTTTGTGTTTCAGAATGCATTTTGAAGACATTTAAACTGGAAATGTTTTAATTTGAGCTTTAAAAACCCTGCAGAGTCCATATTATAAATGATCAGAATTTTCCCTGTGCAACACGTTGTCATTGGCAACCATTCACAGCCACTTGCATAACGGCTACGTCGTAGTACTATCTCAGAGTTTCATTCATAAGAGTTTGCCGTGTGCAAAAGCTATTAAACCATTGGTCAGGGAAAGCTTATTCATGTGCCAAAATTGAAAGTTTAAAATAAGTCGACCCTAAACAGTATTTTAGTGATAGGGAATGCGTTGCCTTATATAAACTATATAGACTATTATAGTCATTGCGCATGACGCGATCAGTGGAATGAGGTCACAGAATGTGGAGATGCAGTCCATGTTAAAAAATGACAAACCAAGTCGTACTTTAAAAATTCATAACTTTAAAACTACAACAGCTAAAAATATGATTTTGGTGTTATAATTCTGTTTAAAATTAGCTCTATTCAACTGTGCCATTGGTTTATTTTTTAAAAATGTTTACATTTTTGACCGAAGTATCTACTCATTGTGTAGCATTTGGCTTGGTTTCATTAAATTTCATGCCCCATTTGTCCGCCCAATTCATAATTTAATTTAAAAAAGACTATTGATACATAGGCCTACACTCAATTCATAAAATGAAACCAAGCAATATCTCAAAAAGTTTTTGAGTCATGTATTACTCTGTTATTTACTATTTTTATCACTTACCTGTGTGTATCAAGTTGTTGGGATGGTAATACTTGCAACACACGTTTAAAAAAGGAGATGTGTTTCTTTTGTAACAGTTCCTCTCGCGACTTCGGTGGAGTAAAGTTAATGTAATCGTCATTCTTCAGTCCTTTCAATTTACTTTCTTTATCATAGCTACGATTTCGAGTGGCCATTTCACAGCATAAATTAAACAATTTCAAAGTTTTAAGTTAAGACAATTTGAGCCAAAATAACCGAGTAATGTTGGCCCATCAACAAATAAATCTGTAATCAAATGCGATATGATGTTACACACACTATCAACACTGTTTTTCTGTAAATTTACTGTCATGACTGGTTATTTGGGCTAAGATGATCTTTACTTTAATTAATAAGATATATTAAAATATATGTTTGTGTTTAAAAGCAACTAATACTTAAGTCTTAAATCACACAAAACATATTTAAGAATCTTTGAATGAAAATAATGATATTGAAATTTATATTTTTGAACTTTTCCTACACAAAAATGTTGAAGTCATGTTGCTTTGATTGAAATTGCCGAGCTTAAAAAAGAATCTTTCGCACGTCGGTTTTTAGAAATTATTGTTGATAACTTTATTGAAAGTTTATTGCGTTGTAAAATAAGTCTACTTATAAATAGAAGTAAGGAAACGATTGTAGGTAAACTTTTGTAAACTCAGTTAAAGAGGACAGAAAATTCGGTAAGTTTGACTTACCCATCACTGCCATTGGATTTGAATTTGATAAAATAAAATTGATTGTTTTACTTTTACTTTTATTCACTTTGAATTTACTATTTTATCGACAAACTAAAAAAAAAAATAGTTTACGACCATCTTTTTTTTATTACGTAAGGCTAACTAACAGTAAAACTAATAAGGTACACTTGAAAATTATATATGATTCATAATACATTATATATGAGTAAGACTATTATTATTATGAGATGACTGGAGATGAGTAATAATTTGATAATGAAAAATAATGCATCATCAGCTGTTTCACTCAAATTCAAATCACGGTTTCAGTGAGGAGTAGCGTAGTGTCCACTTCTATTAGTCCAACTTACTTAGTCCAAGTAGGCAAGGCCTAATAATAAATAATACTTAGTAACTTAGATTACTTAACTTAAGCGACTTAGTAGCAAATAATAATATATTATATACATTACTTACCTGCTTATAACTTATAACTTGTTTTTGTACAAATTAAATATCGTGCTTGTTAAAATTTAAAGCTCAAACTCAATTAGTCAATGTCAATAGTTAAATTTAAATGATTTAGTTACATTAAAATGACTTTTCTCAAAACTAAACACATTTATTTCTAATTTATAGGCCTATATATAATGTTTGCTGCAATGTAGGGTAAATTTGGAGAGATAGTACTGCGGCAGCCATCTTGGTTGCGGTGACCCGCGAATTTATGTCCTAAGTTTATCCCTAAACCTAACCTGAACCCTAAACTTATCCCTAACCTGGGTTTTGACCCTATCGGAACCTGGGTTTTGACCCTATCGGAACCAGGGTTTTGACCCTATAGGAACCAGAATTTGACCCTATCGAAACCAGGGTTTTGACCCTATCGGAACCAGGGTTTTGACCCTATTGGAACTAGGGACAAGACATGCAAATGATGTAAGGTTCTATCTCTCTAAATTAGCCCAATGTAGTAATCAATACTATAGTGGCCAATAGTCATGCCTCAGAACTCAGAATATTGGCTTATATTTAGTTCTAATCAAACAAAGCATGTTGCTTTAAATTTAAGTTTACCATAATTTTTAGAAAAATTACAAAATGGAAATTATATAAAAATCCAATACATAAAAAATTTAAAACTAATTACACTTTTCTAAGGATGTTTTAAAATATTATGAAAGAAAACTGTAGGCCTACTTAAATTTTCAAGGAGCTCCTTACATTATGCCATTTACCCAGGTGGCAACAATTTACAAAACATTCAAGTAATGACAGGTCAAGTGGGCGTACATGCCAACCTGTGGGATAAAATAACTGTACAAAATGTCTTTCAACCAAAAAAAACTGCACAACAGCATAAAAACTGTTCCAAAAGAAAGAAAAGTTGAAAAAGTATAATTTAGGCTTTCATTTTTAAAATGTAATTATCAATTCGTTGAATGCGAGCCAACTTTGCTGTCTTTATTAGTTTGAAAATCCAAACAAGTGTCATTTTTGATTTTGCATTGTAAGTGATTGTATCACCATTCATTAAGTCTATTTCAACAATTGATCTGGATTTTTGTTCAACGTTGATAAAGATCCCTCACAGTCTACATTGCTGAGAGGCAAGGTCAGCAATTGTTTTATATTGTTTGAGAGATTCGAAACCTCAACATGACACATCTTTTTTCTGGCGCATCACACCAAGACAATAGTTGGTAAAATTCTGTTCAACCTCTGAACTTGGAAGGCTTGGTAACAAATGGTAGTATTCATACTCAACCTTCAAAATTTCTAGGGCAACATCACAGGCGAATGTGTTTTCCAACCAACCTGCTTATGGCTAGACTTGGTTTTGTGTCTTTGAGTCTTGGATCTAACAGTTTGCTATCCTTGAGTACTTTGTTATAAAATGGCAACAATTTCAGCATCTATTCATTGTTGCTGAGTAAAAGTTTCTTATGTCTTTAAAAAGCACAGTTGTTTTATCTTGATGTAAATCTGATTCTTTTATAGTCCTATTTCAGAGGGCAATGGCAAGTGAATTGTGATTTTGCTGCAGATTACGATCCATGTAGTTCAATAACCTCAGATCTTGAAGCTCCTTTATATGCTTCATTTCCACAAATTAAAAAAAAAAAACATTTTGGGCTGTCAATGTATTTCCTCTAAAAAAACAAAAAGCAACACTTTGAGTTTCATCTGAAATAGTGTTTTAAACTCATATACTAGAGGTAACAGAAACTGGAAGAATTGTACAGTTATCTTTGTAAGTAATAACTAAGGCAACTGATAAATATTGTTCATTTTGCCAGGCATTTCTAATCATTAAGGCTCTCAAAATATGAAGAAAGAGCTGGATATTGGTTCAAAATTATGTCCACCACTCTTTGCAAGGAAGGCCAGCGAGTCTGACAGTGCTTAAAAATCTCTAATCCATCCACACCAGTAAACAGTTGAAATTCCTTATAGGTTCTATTTTTTTTAAACTGTGTAAAAAATTATAGTAAATACCAACTAAAAGTTCATCTACAGAAACTGACAGTGGTTTTATACCCGCCTGTAAGCAAAGATTTGCTGAACAAATTGGGGTTCTTGGACTTGATTTGTGTCAGCACTGAGTTAGACTTGCCAAGCAAAGCGTTACAAATGCCTTTTGCAAACAAAATTCATTTTTTCTTTGGGATTTCCAGTTTAATAAAAACTGCATCAATATCCTGGAAAATGGCTTCACAGGTTCCACCTCTACCTACTGGCATATCTAGTAATGGTCCCTAAACCATCTTTAAAAACATTTTCGCTTAGTGCTTGTCAGTTTTACAGTTGTTGGATTCATCAATCATCAAAGAAACTTGTTTCTCCAGACATAACTTGACAACTGGCTCTGTTACATTTGGAGCCAAGGATTTCTTAATTATTGTCATCATTTTGGCGAGGTTAAATTTAAATTTTTTGCAATAACACTTAATGTAAACATTTCCGAAACTAGATTTGAAAAATGATCAGCTTCAGATGCAGCACGGTTGCGCTGGAAAATGAAATTCGCAGATGAGATCTTCCTTGTAGCTTTATCTTATACATCTACAAGGGGCTGAGAAAAGGTCTTAACATTAACAGAGGTAGAAATTCACGCTTATTGACTCACAGTTTTGTCCTATCAACTTTGTTTTAAAATGTGCTTTAATGTCACAAACGCCTGAAGCAAGCACTTTATTTTCTTGTTTGCATATTTTTCAAAATTCATGCAATGATCCGATTGGTGAAAAATAGATAAACCCAGGTTATTTGGTCAACCACTCACATAAGAACTTCCTCGCGGCATGTCTAATTCCAATTTCATTTTTTTAAAATTAGGTTCACCCATGTAATTGGAAATTTGTAGCTACTGATCAATGTACGACAAACCACACTCAGATTCTATATTTAAAGGGCTGACCCATCCCAAATTTTGGGCCTAAGGTCAATATGAACAGAACAATCAGATTAAAGCTTCCTTTTTTAAAATTTGTTGACGTTTTTCAGTGCTTGTGTGTGTGCAAGTAATTTTTTTTTGGTCTAGTTTTTTTGTTTGTTCTAAATCCAGTAAAGAACTGTAAAAAGTCCTGTACAGCTGTACAACCTAGAAAAAGTTGTTAAAAGTACAAAGTATGGGTAAACTGTACTGGTTGGCATGGATGCAAGTGCAAGTGGAGTATATGAATAATGTTAGTGTTATAATTTTAATGAATGCATTTATGAAAGAAAAATCTAATTTTTCAAACAGATTATGAGTTGGCAAAGCAATGAACATGAAAACATCCAAGCAACTGGACACAGCTTGGATTATCAGTCAGGAGCCTACATGGAAGATGTGCGAAGTCCACCATTTATAAGCCCAATGCAAGAAAGAATGCTACCACCCTATCCAGTTGCAATGCATCACCAAAATGGGAGGTTCAGCAATAATGATTTCCTTCCAAGTGCAGAATTCTCCACTGGTCCTCAACCCATATATTATCAACCATATAATAATTTGTATGATGCTGCTACAAATCTTAATTACATTCCTGGGGTGCCTTTGCATACTAATGAGTTTTATAATACTACTTTTGACAATCCTAGGAACTTCTCACAAGATATCTTGCAAAATGTAGAAGTGGTACCTGGTACTCAGTTTGATAAAACTGGTCAGCAAAAGCAACAAAATGTCAACAGCAAAAGAGCGAACGGCAGATTTCATAATGTTAGGGGGAGGCGAAACCAGGGCAACTCATATGGCTACTATGATTATAGTCAACAACAAGATGGTTATTATGAAGCTAGTTTACAACAAGGTTATCACCCCAGAGGTAGACAGGGAGGAAAATACAGAGATGGCATGAATCATAAAAGTAGAGAATTGGATAAATTTTCATCTGAGGCAGTTGCCTCCAAACTTGGTAATGGTGATGGAAAATATCATAGGCCACCAATTCAAAGTCAAGCCTTAAGTGAAAGTGATGGTGAGAAAAGAGAAATGAAGACCAAAAAACAATCAGAAACTCATTATGAAGATATAAATAATCCAAATATTCAAAAAGTTAATTCACGTTCAACTCCAGAAGATAAACAGCTTTCTAACACAAGGCATGAAAATGTCCCCTTCAAGAGAAGTACCTTTGGCCAAGATGGAAGGTTAAATTATAGTAAAAAGAGTTATCGGGAATATCATGAAAGTGAATCAGATAGGGTTGAGAAAAACTCTAGAGAAATAGATCATAATGGCCCTACAAGGCAGAGTCAGAGTGAAAAGACAGGAAAAATAGATTCATTCAAGCATACTAGTCAGTTTGGAAAAGATAATACTGATAGGGTTCGGAAATCCACAGAAGCCAAAGAAAGATATAAATCAGATTCTTTTACTTTTAGCAGAGGAAAAGGAAATGAAAACAATCCTAGCAGCAGTAATGTCGCTTTTTATGGAGGATTGAGCAGACGAGTGGCTAATGATAAAAGTATAAAAAATACAAGTACAGGTCAAGAGTCTTTGGAAAATGATGAAAGTCAGAGAGGTAGGAGGAATTAAATTAAAATCTTGTCTAGCTATATCTTTACCAAAACTTAAAACCTGGTAATATGTTTGAATTAGGATTAAGATTAATGTAAGAATCATGTAAGTTTTTTTTAAAAAAAGTGTCAAATTCTACATGCAGCATATTTTAAACTGCTAATATTTTATTTTTTAACAAAAAAAATGTCCCTTAACATTTTTGGACATATGAAATTAAAATAAACTGTTATTACTCTGAAATAATTAGTATCATACTGTATTAGTTTAACAGTGGCATAGTCACAGTTACTTTTAATTCACAATTACTTAGGCACACTAACAGAGCAGCTGTCAAAAAACAGATATGAGTGTATGGTATGTTGTGATAACATACGTGTAGAAGCTCCAGTCTGGAGTTGCTCAAACTGTTACCATGTCTTTCATTTAACTTGCATCCAGAAATGGGCTCGAGCTTCCATCAGCAAAGGTAATAAGGATGGAATTCTATTTATGGTATATGTAACCATCATAAAGGAGAAGTTAATAAAAGGAATTTTTAATTTTACTTTACAATGCAACAATTTTTTGTTGTTCAACTTTATGAACATGTTTTAAATATATTTTGTTCATCCAAATAAAGTGACATTATGACAGTTCTTAGAAAATCTAAAATTACTTACAGCAGATCAGATTTGAAATTAAGTTATTTTACCTGCCATGATTATTATGCATTAAGGTAGGAGGAGCCATAGCTTTATAAAATTTATAAACTATTTAATTTTTATAAACAGATGCTGAGAATTGGCGCTGCCCAGGATGCCAGAATATTTCAGTTCAAATTCCTTCCCAATACCGGTGCTTTTGTGGTAAATTTAATCAACATAAATTCTATATTTAGCTAATAATTATTGATAATTTTTAATGTTTCTCGAGCATTACCTGAAACTTAGCCTGTGAGGGAGTGGCTGTTCCCCTGAGACCATATTTACAAAAGTGTGATTGTTTCAAGGATATAACATGTTTAATAATCAAGATTTGTTTTTTCGTCTGTGAAATTTCATTAAAAAACAAACACTACTTAACTTGTCTTTAAAGTAACATTAAAGAAATCCAAAAATGTGTCTCTGCTCATCTTGTCACATCCTTAAGTGTATTACTAGACAGAAGGGAGAGGCGTGGATAAGAAAGAATGGCGTCATATGGGAGGGTCATACTGAAGATAAGTGAGCTAGTCAACCATTTAAACCATGTGTGTCACTAACAACAGCTGCTTGTTGAAGTGAAAATAATGCTGCCATCTAACAATGCAGTCACAATGCGCGTTTTGTACCCAGGGTGTGCGAAGGGTGCAGAATGACAGAATATCTTTTTTGGACAGATTAAAAAAGATCTCATTTATTAATGAAGTAGTTTAAACAAATACATAGTTGAAATAAGAATTATAAAATAGCTTTGCAGCATTTTTGTATAATTACATTCAGATCAATGGAACCTAAATTTCCACTAGCATCTCTTATTTTATCTCAGGTTAAATGTAGAGTGATGAAAAACTAAAATCATGTACGTGCAAAAATGCATCCTGGTAATTTGAATTTATCAAAACATTTCTGGGGAGGGGTCACTGAGCCTGTTCCTCGAACACTTGAACCCACCTTCGTTTGGGAGCCTTTGGCACCCTCGATTTTACCCCCCCCCCCCCCCCCCCTACAATGAAAGGACATTTCTAACACCCTTTTATTAAAAAAAGTTACTGTAAATATATGTTTATTCTGATTCCCATATGTTAGATGTCTTTAAGTGTTTTTCATTAAAAAAAAAATATCCTTTTTATCTGTTATATTTGATGAACTTACGTTTTTGATGTGTGGGCCTTTTTTTTATTTTGAATTTTCTCTCCCCCTAGCATAAAAACCCTGGCTATGCTATTGAGAATGACACTATCTTGATAACTCTGTAGGATAAGGGGAACTGAACTTATATATATTTTATTATTTTAAAAAAAAATTTAGGGCATAAAAAGGATCCAAAGTACTATCGTGGGGAAACTCCTCATAGCTGTGGTGAACAATGTCGGAAGCGCAGAAAGGGCGACTGTAAACATCCATGTACTCTGTACGTTGTCCAATGTATATTTTTGTTTCTTGGTAACTTAATGCTGTCCTTATGTTAAACCAATCCTTTTGTGACTTAGCTACTGAAAAGTTAATTTAAAACTTTAAGAATACTTTATCTTGTCTACTCCTTGATATTAATTTTATTTTGTTATATTTTCAAACATTTACTTTTAGTTTTATATCCTGTTTTCAGTGTTTCAATTAATCATTTCAATTTTTTCCTTCTGACAGTCTCTGTCATCCTGGGCCATGCCCACCTTGTAGTTCGACAGTGTGGTTGAAATGTGACTGTGAAAAAACCAGGTTTGAAATATTTACATAATTTTGTAGCTGAAAGTTGGTTAATGTTTTAAGCTTTATGCTTTTTAAAATTTTGTAGTAAGTGTCATTGGAGGAAAAAAAACACAATAATAAACCATTCTTCCAATATAGACTAAGTTTTTAAAATATTTTTTGGTACTAAAATTTAAAATTTTCAAATTTAGGAAAAATGTTCGTTGTGCAGCAGCTGTTAGGTTTAAATGTGATGAAGTATGTGGTAGAACTCTGGAGTGTGCAGTCCATCAGTGTACAGCTGTTTGTCATTCTGGTCCATGCCCACCTTGTAAAGTCACTAAAAGCCAGGGTAAATCGTTTTATATAATAATTTTCAAAACACATGATATTTGTTTTTTTAATTTAAATTTTAAATGACCTTTCTTTATCTTTATTTATGTATGTTTTGTGTCTAGTTTTCTTAGTGAATCATTTTTTTAAAAACAAAAATTTATTAAATAGTTTTTGATGATTTTTTTCAAAAAATAATTATTATAGTGATATCTACACTTTGACATATTATTCCTTTTTTTATCAGAATGTTTCTGCCAGAAGATTACTAGGCAAGTGCAGTGTGGAACTGAAGAATTTAGGATGGCTTATTTCAGCTGTGAACAAGTTTGTGGAAGGTATTTCATTCACCAATTAAAATAAGGATTTAAAAAATTTCATTTTGATATTGTCTTTTCTTCCCACATAAATTCATGTTATGTCTGCAAACACTTATAGATTTAATATAACTTCAGTTTTTGAAAACTACTAAATAAAATAAAATAACTTAATTATAAATTAACAAAAAAATCAATTCATATTTTCCATGAAAAAAAATCAATTTTAAGAGACCAATAAATATCAATGGCATAACATTTCTGACAATGTTTTGAGATTTAAATAATCATCAAGTGTATAAAAATCTCTTATAAATATGTACTGAATACAAAATTCCCCCTCCAAGAACTCTTGACTGTGGGAATCATGTTTGTGAAGAAGTCTGCCATCCATGTGACTGTGCCCCATGTTCACTTATGCCCAGCAGCCTTCAGTTCTGTTGCTGTGGTAAAACTCCTCTCATTGATCTCAAAGTAACTCCCAGAAGTTCATGTTTGGATCTTGTGCCTACCTGTGGCAATATATGCAACAAACCTATGGCTTGTGGCCTGCCATGTAAGGAAAACTTATAGAGAATTATTTCTAGGATTTAATTAGTACTATTTTTGGTAAATAACAAAAGTTATAATTCATTTTCTGAGATGTGTAATTATGCTTTTGGTTTTCATAATTATTTTATTTCTATTTAACGTCTGTGACATAAACCTAGTTTGTATAATGTCAATCCAAAACATAGTTGCCAAGGGCTACACAATTTTTGCAACTTTAAGAATGGTCGATGTGAAAAAAACAACTAAACAACTTGGCTTTCATAATATATAATACTATGCAAAATGTTACAACCATGAAAATTTTCTAACTTTTTCAAAGACATCATAAGACAGCATTTTATAATTATTATCGTGTTGTCCTGTCTTGTCCTATTATTGGTTGAAAGTAAAAATTAACTCAAAAGAACATGTTTACTCCGCTTTTGTGTAGAGTACAGAATATTTTTTTTAGCTGGTGTTGCCTTATCACCTCTTTTTCTCCATTAGCCAAGCCTCATTTGTGTGAAAAGAAATGTCACAATGGAGATTGTGGACCTTGCAGCAAAGAAACTCTACTTAAATGTGAATGTGGGGCAATTGAGAAAAATATACCTTGTGAAATAGCAGCCACTTATAATGGTACACATTTTTATTGATACCCTAAAGAATTAATTAATGTATTACATGAATGTGAATATGTTTCATTCATTTTCAGTTTCTTTGAAAATAAAAAAAAATATTTTCTTAGAATAAATCAGAGTAATTAGACTTAAGTTAATCGATGTTTTCTTTCTAACCAGTTTTCTCCATTTGGCTGGTTAAAAATTGAATTTTTTAAATTAAAAAGCCATATGAAACTGTTGTTAATTTTTCACTTGTAAAGCATATCATAGCTTTCTTTTTTTTTTTTTTTAAATAGAAAAAAACCCTTTTAAATGCCAAAGGCGTTGCGGTAAAAAGAAGACATGCGGAAGGCATAAATGCTCAGATAAATGCTGTGTTGTGAGTTTGACTACGGATAAGTTAGAATTAATTTGTTGATATATTTTGTCTTACCCTGTGACATTTTAGTATCTATTAAAATTTCATAGCAAATTAATCAAAGTATTCTTTGATAAAATTTCAAATTCATTTAATTCCTTGTGATAAATGAAATTTATATATATTGGACCAAAGAAATGACTGAAAACACATAGTAAATATTTTAAAGCAAAAACTACATCCATAGAAATTAGCTCACAAACAAAATTGGTTCTAGTTACAAAGTCTTGCGGATACAATTTGTTCTATTTGTATAGGCTTGTGAAAACATAAATTTGTTATATTTAAAGTCTTGCGGATACATTTTAAATAAAAATGTGATTACTGAATTCCTATCAAATGTATTGTACATGTTAATTTTTAACAGAAAGATATCCATATATGTGAGATAGTTTGTGGACAGAAGTTATCTTGTGGAATTCACAAGTGCGAAGAACTCTGTCATAGAGGGAACTGCAAGAGATGCTTGCAAGCCAGTATGTATTGTATTAAAATTTTTATATAGTTTAGAATGTGAAAATAATTGGTCAGATTTTAAAACAATTTTCTGTGTGTTGTTATTTTTGTACCATTACTCTAACACCATACAGTCTGCCAATAAAAGGGGTTATAGGTTTTATTAAAGTTGTTGTTTGAACTAATGCATGATCATGACCGGAGTTGAAGAAATGTGCGTGTATGACTTAGGTAACAGTAGTATAAACTGGAGGTCATGTTTCTTGAATCTATAACTAACAACATTGTCTCTCATTTCATAGCCAGGGATGTTTCACAACTTGGCCCTTCAGAATTAATTGACCAGCATGTATTAAATGTTAAAGTATTTCTCAGCTTTGGCTTTAAATTTTGGCATTGAAGCTTTAAAAATAAAATTATTATTTTTAGGTTTTGATGAATTAACATGCTACTGTGGTGCAGAGGTTTTAGAACCCCCTATCCCATGTGGTACCAGACGGCCAGACTGTCGTAACACGTGCACTAGGCAACATGACTGTGATCATCCAGGTAATTAGCCTTTTAGCTACCTTTGATGAGTCATACTCTCATTCCATTGAAATTTATAAAAAAATATTTATTAAATATTACTTACCATTCAAGATTAATATTGATTATTTAATTTCAAAGATGGTGTTGTTCCCTGTATGTGAAAGATTTAGTGTTTTAATGGTACTCCAGTTGAATAAGATTTGAGATATATTGTTTTTGTAGATTTTTTCAATTGCATTGACCATCAACTGCGATAGGCTGTCAATGCATCCAATATTATTTTCTTGTAATGCTTTTACATTTTAGTTCGACACAATTGCCATGGAGATGAAATCTGCCCACCATGTACAGAACTGACAGATAAGATGTGTGTTGGTGGTCACATGGTATGTAAATTATCACGAAGACTATTAGTGGATTTAAAAATGGGTTAAAGAAAGGCAAATTAGAGCCATTTTAATGTTTCTTTAGTCGGACATTAATTTTTGCTAATGTTTTTTAGAGTTTACTACATTTTCATATTTTACTTCTGCAGATGCGCAAAAATGTTCCCTGTCATATGATTAACATAAGCTGTGGCTACCCATGTAATAAAATGTTACCCTGTGGTCAACACAGGTGTCAGAAAACATGTCACAAGGTAATGGAAAACGATAAATGCTCGATAAAACCATTCCTTAGTTTTTCAATTTTATTTTGTAATGTAATTTATTAGTCTATGAAAAATTAAGCCTCCGATGTTACATTATGAAGTAGCTTTTAAGGATCAGTGGCAGATTTTTTAATATCATTTAATATGTTCGTTTATGAGTTCATTTATATATTAGGAATAATATTTTGATTCACTAACAAAATAATATAAAATAATATTTTGATTCACTAACAAAATTGATTCTCAATTCAAACAGGGCAACTGTTTAGAGGAAGATGCTGTGTGTACTCAACCATGTATAAAGCCTAGATCATCTTGTGGTCATCCCTGTGGGGCACCATGTCATGTCTCTGATTGTCCTGAGGATGTCTGTAAAACTGAGGCAAGGTTGACAATGTCAATGTTCACAGGAATGAAAGAGATAGATTATAATAATGTTTAAAATAGAGAAATTAAGTTGCTGTCACATTCACTATGAAATTATGAAGCTTGTTTATTGTATAATAATTTGTAACTTGTTTATTTCAGATATCCATTACATGCCCATGTGGAAATAGAACAGCAAAAGCTCCGTGCTCAGCAGGTGGTGACCATTCCGGTGAAATAGCTCAATTCCAACGTCTCAGTGTACAAAGCATTGTTGAGTCTGGTGGGCAGGGTGTGGATATGTCACAGTTTACCCAGACTAAAAAGTCAAACAAAAGGCTAGTCATTTTGTAGTAAATTAAAGTTGCCAATAGGGAAACTTATTTTAAGGCAAGATTTGATAATTTGACTGATATGTTGGTTACATAGTTTAGTTAAACCTAAGTTCTTCTAAATGTAGTAGTAGTGTCTGCTGAGACTTATGGGCTTCTAAATAATTAAGTAGCATAATTTGAAAAATAATTTTTATATATATGTTAAAAAAATGTCACACAATTATAACTTTTGACTGTTACAGATTGGACTGTGACACCAACTGTGCAATTATTGAACGCAATCGTCGCTTGGCATTGGCACTTGAAATAAAAAATCCTGATATGAATGCTAAACTAGGGAGTCCAACTTTTACAGAATTTCTCAAAGATTTTGCCAAGTGAGTAAAGCTTTTTATTTAATAGAGGAACACTCACAAACTGTTATGCAATGTAACTTTCATAAAATAGTTATATTGTTAAAATTCTTAATTTATTTTCAGAAAAAATGTAAAATTTGCTTCAAATGTTGAAAAGAGCCTTACAGAGCTGGTGCAGTCTTCTAAACAGGTAACTCCATTACCAATAAAAGATTTGAAGTATGTATTGATTTTTTAAAACCTTAAATAAAGTTTTGAAACTAAATATCTTTTAAGAAACTTTTTATGTTTAATAAACTAACGTTGACTATTAACTTCTGTGACAACTGTCTTTAGTCGGCACAGCCAAGTAGGAGTCATCCTTTTCAATCCATGAATAGAGATCAAAGGCGCTTTGTACATGAACTTGCTGAGTTTTATGGTTGCCAAACACAAAGCTATGATTCAGAACCAAATAAAAATGTTGTGGCCACAGCATACAAGTAAGTATACCATTTTTTTGTTGCCATGGTATGAATACTACCAAAAAAATAAACAACTTCTTATTCAGGAATGTTGTTTTATTCAACCTTCATCATGATTTCATATCTATTATTCTAAATCATTTGCAAGAAGTGAAAAAAATTTTAGTCTGTAATTAAATTGGGTATTATAATAAATTTAATATTTTATGCAATTAAGTCATTAAAACACTGGTCATGGTACTTTTACAAAAATACATTATTAACTCATGAAAATTGTAAATAATTATTGTAATTTTGTTTCCAAAGGGATAAATGCTGGCTCCCAAATATAATATTGACTCAGGTTGCATGCAAGGATCAGGTGCCTAAAGCACCACCACCTTTTGCCACATATAAAACTCAGGGTGTAACGTAAGTTCCTTTATTCTGACAGAAAATTTGTGATTGCAATGAAGATTTAATTATAAAATTGATCTTATTTTTGATGGACCACTCTCCGTGATTTTACTGTCTTTCTACCATTTATTTGAATATTTTGTTCTCATTTTTTTTATATACCAATATGTTCAAATATAAATATTTTTTAGATTTAGTCTGGCCATTTAATTTCCATGGGTTTGTGCCAGTATTCATTTTAAAATATTTGAATGTAAATGTTATTTGTTGCCACATCTTTATATCATAGAAATTGACTGAAAATTGTTAGCTCTTATTTTTTGGAAAACTTACAAAAAAATTCTGTCAAAGCTCTTCTATTCTCCTGCATTTCTATTTGAGGTCCTCATCTGAATCATCATTCTTGTAAATTACACTTTCCTGGTCATTTTTCTCAAGTACTTTATTTTTTAGACCATTGTTTTCTGTATTGATTGAAGGCCAAATCAGATGTGGGCAAATATTTTAGCTAAATTTAGAGAATTTAAATTTTAGGGTGACTTGTCCAATAAATGTAAAATATTTATGTTGTATGTTCTTGGATCTGAGTATTTTCCTTTAGAGTCTGAATTTGATTAAGATTAGCAATGTAATATTATATCCCAGATTTTCAAAGTTACTGAATGTTTGCCATTTTACCTTCAACCATACAGGTTTACAGTCTTAGAAAAGAAAAAAGCAGTGGCTAAAGAACCAGCTCCAAATACAAGAGCTTGGGAGGAAGCAGGAGCTACTGCATCAAAACCCACTGCTAGCATTGACTACTTTGATTTCACGGAATGATATTTAGTCATAGTTTCAGTAATTTTTTCAATTTTTATATACCAGAATAAATAAATTAAAAAAAATTAATGATATTTAAACCTTTTGAGGATTACATATTAGTTGCAGTGTAATCTTATGTTAAATGTTTGCCTTGCAATAGTCAACATTTTATTGCATTCATCTCTACAATTTTAGAATATTTTAAATTTTTTTAAAGAGAAAGACATACCCATTAATTATTAATTCTGCAAGTTTTGTTAGGCTTTTCGCATTAGTTGATTCAGACATGAAGGAATGAAGTTAATGTTAGGCAATGGTTATGGACCATGATTACAGATTTGACATTTGGACTGGGTGCACACCACACGCATGGTGGTTTCTACTCAGCCATGTGCACATACTGTCAAAGGCAAACAATAATATTTTTTAAAAAGTGAAAAATTAGGCTCTGGGATTGGAATGGGTAGGCTGAAGTCTTAGATATATTTCTTCTCACCATAAGAAGTTCAGGCAGAAGTGGGGTATAGAACCCATTAAACAGTATCATATCTCTTCCCATGGGTAATGCCAGAGTTTTCCCATATTTGCCTTTTTTCTGAAGTTAACTGCCAAGAGGCTGGTTCATTTGGGCGCATGATGTGGCTGGGGAGGACTCAGTCTGCTATTTTCTTTATGTAGTTAGTAAAATGAGGTCCAAATTAAATATTGAAAAAAATATAAAGCTATTTTGTCAGTGTTGTTGGGCTTATAAGACATTGACTAAATGGACATTTCAATAATATAAAAATAAATCCAAATCTTTGTCTTGATTTTAAAATAAATATAAGTATTATTTAAAATTTAGAACAACTATTTCTGTCCCTTCCTTATACTGTGTTTATGGTCCTAATTTTTTTTGGAAAAAAATGTTGCAGAACAGTTTGAAATATTTAAAAGCCTTGTATCATAATCAAGTTGAAGAATAAGAAAGATTTTCCCTTGATACCATGTTGTATGGTGAGATAATAAAATGTAGAAGTGGATGTTAAAATGCAATGTATGAAATGGTCATTGGATTGAAACATTTGCAGGCATATGTTTGAAATCCAGTTCTATCTTTTCTATGTTTATCAGTATTCTTAAATAATGAGACAGATGAAAATTGCTTATTTCATTATTGCAAAGCATTGCTTTAAATTTTTATTTTAAAAAAGTTTTTCTGTTACATCTCACTTTAAATGGTCTAAACCGAGGTGCATTCTTTTATAAATAAAAAAGTTCCACTTATTTATGCCTCACAAAAAAATGGATGATTATTATTAGTGAACAGAGTTTTCTAAATAATAACTTTTATGCAACAAATTATTACAATTTCTATCATTAGCAATTGCGTCACTTATAATTCCATGTTAATTATATTTACCTCACTAGCTATAACATTTAACCATTATGGTTTCATACTTATGATTTTAAGCAACAGGTTGAAAAAATGTGCTTAGTTACATAATTTTAATATCCTTTAGAGATTACTTGAAGTGGAGTGTAAATGATTAAGGTACTCAAATTGACACACAAACCCTTTTTTTCTTCTCTACACATTAAAAAATGTTTGAGTAAATAAACAAAGTAATAGCTGTTACGCTAAAGAAAACAAGTTAACATATTTTAAAATATTTCCAATGTTTCCATTAAAATTCTTAAAAATTTACAGTGTAATAGTATGGTAAAAGGCTGTTAATTGCTATGTTGATTTCTCTTTTAAGATGATATGGATTGCAATATCATCCTAGTTCTTTTTGTTTTAGTTAGATACTTTTTTTTCTGAAAGTGATTGTTCTAGTTATTTGTTAACTAACAAAATATATTTTATGATTAATACTTTACAAACCATATAGGTTACTTTGTTTTATTGCATAACTTCTTATGCTATGCTAGAATTAGAATTGTTTTTAAACATAAGTATTGTTTAATCCTTCTATGCTAGGAATCTCATTTGCTATCTTGTTTATTTTAGCTTTGAGGTTGTTGAAAATAAAGATGCCAGTTAAAAGTTTTTTGAAATTTTTTCATCCATCAAGCAATTTCTCAAATAGCTTTTAAATCTGCCAATCCTAAAGGAATATGGACCCAGATTTAGAAACTCTTAAAATATTCTTTATTTGCCATTCATTTTCCAATATATTATGAAATCTTTCATGATTCATGTGCATATGAATTATATAAAGCAGCCACTTCTATTATGGATGCTGGACATTTAGCAATATTGGAATTAATGTGTATTGAACATCATATATGTATTTTATCTCTGATAACATTGAATGTTCTTTGGATATATTTTAGTGTTGTTACTCTGAATATTTTATAGCCCCTCAAAAAAACCTTTAACAGTTTGAGTTTGGTTGAATAGTTGAAATTGAAAATAAAAGTTTTACTTTCTCTTTTTGATTGGGCATTAAGTATTTACTCATTAAGCATTAAAATAAATCATAAAAACAATGTGGTTGCTTTTCATAACAAAGATGATTTGTATTGAACAGTTTTAATACAGATTGACAATTTCATCACAATATTGCACATAAATTGGTAATTTCACTAAGAGAAAACACAATATTAACTAAATGACTTTTTGAAAGATAAGGCAGGGTTGCCCAACCTAAATTGCTAGGTGGCATTTCAGGGGGTGCAAGCAAAAGAACAGAGGTGAAATAAGCTTTTTAGTTATTATATAAATGTTACATGTTTTTTTTATTTAGAAATTTCATTAAAATTTACTTATATGTCTCAAGTCACAAGTTTATTTTAAAATGCACCGTTACTTTTGTAGGGGGTGCGAGACTTGGTAAAAAAAATTTCTACGGGGTGTGAGACTTAGCAAAACAATTCATAGAAGGTGTGAGACTATTAAAAGAATTCGCAGGGGATGAAAATAGTATAGGCTGGAAAATGCCAACTTAAGGGAGAGAAATGAATATATTCGCAGATAAACCTTACATGTCAAAGTCATATTTTGCTACTTTTGAGAAAAATTAATTAAAAGTATCCAACTTATCTCACTTAAATATATAATGCTATAATTATATGTACATAGTGATACCATTTAATTTGAAAATATATCAGTTACTGGCTTGAGTCGCACGACATTTTGGAATAATTTACTGCTATATGACAGATTTTTAGCAGAATGACCCAAAATTGTGACTGTTTTTTCCACTGAAAATTGAAATTTATGAATTTAAATATATTTTATGTTTTTTTAAGACACTTGCATCAATCACTAAGTCATCATTAAATTGATTTAAGGGATCATTTTAATAATAGACAAAAATTGTGACCAAAATAACGGGCAACCATCATTCATGAGAGAAAATTTTAGAAACCTAACTTCGTAACACCATCAGTATTGGCATCCTGACCTTACTCTCTCTCTACATACAGGTTAATGCTAAGATTAAACTTTCTCGTTCCTCTTGGACACTGATTCAAATCACATAAAACTTGAACAGTGAGTATCTTGACTCAATGTATAACTAAAATGAGTTGGCTTCCTAAATTCATGTCTCCTTCTGCTGTTTAATTTTCACTTTAACTTTAAGCTTATTGGTCGGTCACAATAGTAACATTTAATAGTCAGTGTAATTTTAGCATCTAACATTTGACCTTAAGCACATTTTATTCTAAGATCAAATAACCAATGGAACAAGAAAAAAATAATATTCTTTTTAGTTTATACAAGAAAATCATACTTAAAGCTGAAACAATTATAATTTTTGAACAATAATAATGTAATTACTACTGAACAGTGACATTTTGGTTAGGATTAGACATGTATTTTTCAACTTCTTGGCTCTCTTGGGAATCTTCCAGGGATTCTTTAGGAATGTTTATTCTTCTGAAATATAAAAAAGAAAATTTTCTTTAACAAACTTGATATTGAACAATTAAGTATTTATGCAGAACAATTTATTAAAGCTATTTTCTTTTGGTCGTAAGAGCATACATTTTTAAAGTATCTAGTTTTTGTGCTATTATTTTAGTATTAGTCATGGCAACTAATTAAGAATAATATAAATATTGAGCCTTCAGGGAAAGTGAAATTAAAATATATATTGTGTTTTGAAGTCTTCTCTAATAATAATTTTAGGTATACAAGCAGACTATATTCAATCTGAAAATTGTATTTCAAACTAATAAACGTATTTAGCATTTAACCAACATTTGAGGTGAAAAAGGAACATAAATTATATGATTTAATTCCAAATGAAAATAACTTGGGAGAGATTACTTATGGCTTAATATTAAAATACTTGACTGAAGGGTGAAATTAATTACATGTTTAATATTTAATAGGTGATGTTATTTCTGAATCAATTTTAAAAAATAATTTTGCAACCACAAATATAAACACGTTAATAATTTTTTTAAATAAGGGAATTCAGTTTAGCAAAATAAAATGGACGCTTCCATGAAGTTACGAAGAAATAAAAAAATAAATTAGCAGCTTTAAAATTAAAGTAATATTTTGTAACTAGACTAAGTAATTTTTTAGAGAGAGTAACCAAATAAATTAAAAAATCAAAGATTACAACGTTCAATGAAACTTGCTCAAACACCAAAATTATATCACAATGCAATCTTAACATTAAGAGTAATAGTACGTACGCTCTCAGAAATGCTTTACATTTAAATATGTCAATTAAAAATAGATTCTAATAAATTAAAAGATTAATGATACACTCACAAAACTATCTTTTAAAAAAACATGAAGAAATGTCTTACTATGGCCTATAATTTAAAATACTTCATCTAGTAGATTAGTCAAAACCTTTAAAAGTGAAGTATGAAATCAACAGAACCAATAAGTTTTGGATTTATAAACAAGAAGTGATAAAGGGTGATAAAAATTTAAGAAATTTCTAGGTTAATGCAACTATGTTCAGCACACTATGGCATTTCCCACCTAAGATATGGACACTAATCATTTTCATTTATGGAACATGCCACATGATTACCTTAGGTTGACTTTCAAAATTATGAAATGATAAGGATATGGCAGAGAAGTAAACAAAAGCTAGGGAACAAAACACAGGTAAAGGAAGGTGTAAAATCCCTGTTTGATAAAAATTTGAAAGAAAACAGAGCTACTGTGGACTGAGTTCTCTATTTATAATATACTAGCTTTAATTCTAAAAGAAGCTTAAGAACAACCACATCCCAAAGTCTGATTTTAGGGGATTCACTTTTGGACTTGTTGCAGCCTCAGAATGCATCTATTGATTACACCATACCATAAACAATAAACACTACAAAAAAGAAATTAAATGCCTCTACTGCAATAACTAAATGATTTCAATGAATGGAACTGCAATAAAGAAAAATGAAATATTTCAAATGGGGTGAAGAAAATAATTTTTAAAAATAAAAATGTGCACTGTGAACTACTCTTTAACAAATGAAAGTATTGTAATGCAACACCTATTGCAGCATAACATAAACACATTTTATTTTTTAAAAGAACAACAAAAAAAAAATAAACTGCAATAAGACTTTTTACTTTTATCAATTTCATTTCTGGTTTAAATGATGCTACAGTTTCTTTAAAATATTTTTTTTATTTATTTTTGGTACCAGTTTTACGATTCAAGTTGCATTTTCGAAAATGATATTTAAAATTTCTGTCACCTTGATATTTAAATCTTCCAAGGTGAATTTTTATGGAATATGCTGAAGTCAATGATTTCAGAAAAATATATATGGGTATATATAACAAATTGTGTAAAAAAAAAAAGAAGATATTTACTTTTCATGTCCTCTAGTTATCATAAGATATATTGGAGCGACATTTTATTTAGTCAGGATATTATGAATCTGTATAGGCTGGTGACAATGAAAGATAGTGTATATTTTTTTCTGATTAATTCAGCAATTCTAATGTAGCAAAACAGTAAATACTTAGTGATGTACACAACTAAGAAAAATTTTTCAAAATGGTTCAAAAGGAGAGTTTTAAGTTGTTAAAAAAAGTAAAATAAAAAATGGTATGGTAGGCAGGAAAAACATGTGAGGCTTAGAGACATTGCAACATTTAACTCTAGTTTTCTTTTTAATTTCTATGCCGGTCAATTATTTTTAAGCTTGTAAATAAAAACAAATCTAACAATACTAACAAACCATAAACACAAGATTCCAATTTTAAGAACAGCAACAAATTTGTATTCCAATTTTAAGAACAGCAACACATTTGTAACTATATAAGCATGGCACATTACATTTAACATGTGTGCTTTGCTGCAATTGTTTGATATCACCAATACAACTGTCACAATAAAATATTTACAATACAAATGCTGTACCCTCTTGGCCTTTTTAGGACTGCAAGGGCAGACAGCTGCTAAGAAACTACTGAAATATGAGGAACATGCCAACATTTGCTCTTCATTTTAAAAAACTCTCGGTGATGTGTTAAAAAAAAAAATGTAGATAGCGTAAAAGAAAAAGATAATGAAACAACTTTGCAAATTTCTGTTAATACTTCAGAATGTTTATACAATTTAATAAAAGGTATTTGAAGGTTTTTAAAAATTGATTTGAGGGATATTTAAACAGGTATGACGAGTGCATGGTAATTTTCAAAAGTGTTTGTGAAAACGACACAATTTGATTGGTAAACATTTATAAGTTACACTTTATATCCATAAGGAGACCTTAACTTTCATTAGGTAAGCAATGACCATGTACCCTGGGAGAAAAAGATTCGCAACAAAAGAACATTCTAAAAAATATGTATAACAATCTGGTGTTTTAAATGAGATTTAGATCTCCAAATAATATTGTGCCTTGTAAGCCTCTTTAAGGAGGCTTACTGGATTATATTTGGCTTATCATTAAACTTTCATCCAGAAATTCAATTGAGCTGTTTATCAAGACTTAACAATTACATGCTTATTTAGTCTGATGGCTGTTAGCAACATAATGATAAGACATGCATATTTATTAAAAAAAAGATAATTGTAAATTTTAGGGAGCTCTGTTTTTATAATAAACCGGTAAAAAGTTGAGTTAATCTAAAAAGTAAAAAATACCCAAAACATCACCTAAAAGAAATTGAATATGTTTAAATGAACAAACTTACTCATTTTGGTTGTTTCCAGCTTTATCCAAAAGGCTATCTGTACTCTTACTATTTGAAGTCGTACTTTGTGTTATTCCTCTCTCTACATCTGAAGTTGGCGATGCAGTGGGACTAGACTTGCCTTGTTTCCTTAGGGATTTAGAATTCCAAATAATAGTTTCTTTTCATTCTTCTCTTTGTTTTCCCTAGTGAAGTGCCTATTCTTATTCTTTTCTATGTATAGCTAGAATGTACATATACTATGTAAATTTAATGTCTAATTATATTAATATTTTATTTTTTTTTAATGTACTGATGAAAGTAATGCCCAAACATTTGAATGTGTATTTTGTTTGATGATAATTAAAGCTTACATTTTTTGTTTTATTTACACAAATTGTTTTTGACTCACCTGTCTAGTAAAATGCTTTAAATTAGTTAATTTCCTTAGTTATAATAATTAATTTTAAAACCTTCCATAAAGTCCAGTTAGTATTATTTCTTTTGTTTATTGATTATTAATTTAACACTCTAAGCATCTGCTCAACAGACTCATGGAGCAAGATTTTTACCTCAGACAAAATTTTTAGTTTTCACAGACTCTAAATATGTACATATTTTAAACAATGTCAAAAATCAGTTAACATTTTTTTTATCCTCTTAGTCTTTAAATAAAATTATGCAGCCTTGATAAACATTGGTGCCTATGCTTTGGCATTAATTAAAAAAACAAACAGTATGTTAAAAAGACCAGGTACCATTAACTGTTGTAGAAGTGCTTTCTTGTTTTTCCTTGCTTATTTACACATTTTTTAGTGAAGTAAACAAAGTAATTTATGGATTGATAAAATTACTTTCAACTCACACCAAAGCCAGTGGTAAAAAAATACCTTTTATCTGCATAAGTTATCTGTTGTTTCATAAACATAGCATTCTTCAGAAGGTCCTGAATGTTTTGAAAATGTATTGCACTGGACTGCATAGATCTAACAGCACTGTAGAAAAAAAAATTAAGAGAAAATTCTTCTTATGGATAATAAAAAAGAAATTAGCCAATAAACCCATTAAGCATTAGTGCTGTTAAACATTTTTTAAACTATTTGTTGGATCATAAAAAAATGTTTAGGTTGCAGTGAAATAATGGTTATTAAAGTGTTCATATTTGCCGTTCTATGAAAGTGTTTAAAAAATATTATATTTCATCTTCTGCATTTCACACAAACTTCTGACTGTATAGTCCAAAAGTGGTAGGAGACAGCACAGAGCTTTATATGGTAACAGTGATGCTGGTTGTGTGAATCCAAAATGACACCAAAAACATCTTATTAAGCATGTGGGCCGACTGTCAGTGCTCCACTGTAAATTTTATTGCTTCATTGACTTTCTTCTGTATTTCTTATCTTATGTTTAGAACAGGCTGCTGTGTAGTCTAAAGATCATAACTTGACCATTTCTAGATATCATTCTCTGTTATAACTATATAAATCCTTTAAAAATAATGGCTATTACAATATCCAAAATTGTTACTTAAATATGTAAAATAATAATTGTCCCATCAGTATGCTAGATTTGATACCATGCCTCTAATAATAACACAGATGATTAACTCTCTTTCAAAAACATTCTTTTGTATTAAAAATCCCCAACTTATTTCAATATTTTCATATAAAATTGACATCTTCTACTGACTTGGTAGCATACTCAGCATCAAAGCAAGCACCTTGAACTCTTGCTTGAATGTCCTCTACTTCATGCTGTGAAAAGTCCATATTAAAAGATATGTAATGCTTATGAACATGTAACAACTAATTGAGCTGCAAACTAGATTAGAGAGTCAAAGGCTATTGTAATGGGAGAGTAAAATGGAGAGAAGTTCTTGTTTATCAATAACCACAAAGGTGCAGCAATATGAAAAAAAATTAGCTGTAAGATTGTTCAGATTTTTATAAGTCACTTGGTTTGATATCATACACAATGTGGAATTGCAATAATATTCATAAACTGACAGCAACTTGCAGTCAAAAAAGTTGACGGGGAAAGATACAGTAATAAAATATATTTTAGAAGCAGTAAACTGAGTAATGGAATTATAGATTTGGAAGTGCCAAGTTACATTTTATTAATTCTTTCATTCTTTCACTATTCTAATGTTTCATCCAGTTTCAGTAACAAAAATAGAAACAATACAAAAAAATTATGTAGTGGCCTTAATTATTTTATTGTGTTTCCTATTTATTCTTCTGAAGCATACCTCAACAGAGAGATATGTTGTCATTTGCAGACCATCGTTTTC
Organism: Lymnaea stagnalis; assembly: GCA_964033795.1. NCBI lineage: Eukaryota > Metazoa > Mollusca > Gastropoda > Lymnaeidae > Lymnaea > Lymnaea stagnalis. The sequence goes on from CAXITT010000011.1 coordinate 379,805, forward strand.
AAATTTAAAGTGAATTATATGTTTAATAAAATATTTGAGCATTAGAATTTGTGGTTAAATGTAACATGAATTTCGCCATATATATACAGCCCAAAGTTAAGGAGTAGAGTAAATTGAAATAATTATTTATGAGCTAAAACAACATAACAAACCTTCTGATCAACAAGCTGAGGCAATGTTTTTCGAACATGCTCTTGTATTCGAAAAAATGCCAGAGATGGCTCATTGGCAATAACATTTATTGTCTCTGAGAGTTTGTCTGCAACTAAATGAGATACAAATTGTAAATGTATGACATTTTAGGCTAATAATACAATTCAAAACTACATATAAACAAAATGTATATAATTATAAGGTTTATGGCTGTTTTTTATGAGATTTAAATTTTGGGAATTTTTTACTAGGTTATTACATAACAGATTCAATTACAATTTAATGATAAAAAATGAATGCTTATATACAAAGTAAAATTATAATTACCTTTCTTTGCCTTATGCTCAAGCTCAGGATCTATTTGATTTTCTTTGTAAAGAGGCTGAGTTGCCATTCGAGTATACAAACTGTCATTACCTGTATTAATGAGAACAAGTGAGCAATTAAAAACAATAAAATATCTAACTTTTCATATAATATTACTGGCATCACAATGTGACGATGGTGTGACTTTGCAGGATGAAATCACAAGTTGGGAATTTTTCTGCACAAACTTACATAAGTCTACTATACTATAAGCTGGTTCCCTAGACAGCAACTTGCCTCTCTCAGTGAACCTGGATAGCCAAAGGGAACACCATATATGGATGATACAGCTTGATACTAAACCTATTGGATATCCTTCTTCTCATCTAAATAATGATAATGATCATTGAGCTACAATAATCATCTTTATTTGAGATCTTCCAATGAACAAATTTTCACAAGTTTGATTTTTATATCTAAATTTGGTAAATAATTATATAGTCATTCCGCAGTCAGTGGTATAGGTAAAAAGAATAGTATTCTTAGTTATAATTAGTGTCAAATTTCTGCACTAGTACATGCTGTCATCAGTAGATAATACAATAAACAGCAGTCAGCAGATAACTACCCCTAGTAAGTAAGTAGTTAAAAGTAGCAGCTGCTCAGTTAACTATTAATAATTAACTTTAAAGTTAAACCATCGGTTATCTCATTAAATTATAGAGTCATTGAGCAACTCAACTTTAAGATCAACTTACCATGCATTTTATTTTATATTTCTCTATCTAAGTTATTAAAAAGAAATTCTCAGATATAATATATCAGATCATATAAAATGTATTTTAATAAAGATGGAATGTGTGAACGATATTAAAAATGAAATCTTTTGTTGGTAAATTAAATATTTCCGACGGTTAATTAAAAAGCCGAAACAGAAATTATATTAAAAATGTAAACTTCATGAAATAAAGATTTACATTAAGAATTAGAAGGCAAAATTTTAATCAAATTTGTTTTTTTAAAATACCTTATATACATATATTATTATTATTATATTTAGGTAGTGCAGTAATAGTGAAATTTTGTTGTTGTTTTAAATAGAAAATAAATTATTCCTAATTTAAATAATTTGAATGCTGGGGAACAAAACTAAAAAACTGCAAGGACTCAAAAGGGGCTTACAAAAAAAAAAAAATATATATATATATACCTTGTACGTTCAGTTCCAAGAAAAAACTCAGAAAAAAATTCAACTTGGCACATTTCGGTAATTTCCAGTTCTTATTTTGATTCTGTTCTTTGTTTCTTAGTCTTTATTTTCATTTAATTTTTATATTTCTATTCAGTTTATTTTCTTGAGCGGCCGCCGAGCCCCAAAGAAGAAGGCCTACTAAGAAGTACCCTACACCGTACACGAAGGCTTCGCTGTAGCACCGGTCGGAAACCAATTGGCTAGCGGCTAGTCTATTTCAACATCCCTTGAATTAATTAAGTCCATCTTTTATTAATGTTTTGTCGACCTAATCGGCATTAGCTATTCACGCGTACGAGTTATTCATCAAAAACGTCTGAGAATTAATTTAATTATTTTACTCGCCAGACCAGAACCCCATATTGCTCTAGATAATTTGTGAGGCTATGCCTGCAAAGACTAACAAAATAAATGAACCGAAATTATAGTAGTTTGCGATTTCTTATGTTCCATAATGGATAACTTTTATAGTTTGTTATCTAGGATCTAGATGTCAGAGAAATAACACAAAAAATCTTTTGATTTCCAGCTCTTGAGTTATTTCAACTATTCAACGGATAACCGAAAGTATTAAAAATAAAAATAAATATTACTTCCATGGACAGATTTTGATTTGAGCAGTGGCCTCCCTTTAATTAACATTTCTTTGCACAACTTAAATTATGTATTTTGAAAGCCTTGACTCTGCTCCAACCTGCTTATGGTAGGCCTGATTAAATTTGTGGAATATCACAAAATGAGTTGAATTACATCAAAAGACGACGTGTTACTGTGAATTTGAACAGTTGCTTTCCACAAAATATTCGTTTTTTTATTTATCACTCGAGTCTGTAAAATGGTCATACATAATTAATGAACGCTAACATACAGGTAGGCCTAGAAAGGGGGTCGGGAACCTTTTTGTCTGAGAGAGCCATGGACAACACATGTTTTGAAAAGTAAATTTATGAGAGTCATACATTATGTTTAAAACTAAAAATTCAAGTAAAATGTGTGCATTTTGTGTAATTTAACACTAAAAATGAAATAATTTGGTCTCCAAATTCTTTTTAATAACATTGTTATGCTGTTGCTTACCAATAATCAGTATTTCTTACCATTAATTTTTTTTTTTTTATAATCGAATATTTGTCTGCGAGTCAGATGCAGCCATCAAGAGAGCCACATCTGGCTCGCGAGCCATAGGTTCCCGACCCCTGGCCTAGAAGTATAATGCACAGAGTGACTCCATGTAAATGAAAATCATAAAAGAGATTAAGCTAGAACAGTGTTTTTTTTTTTTTTTCTAGAAAAGTGGTTTGCTAGAAAGTGGTTTTCGACCTCTTCACACAATGTCACCATAAACTAAACATTAAACTTTAACGATGCACCACTAAGTTAAATAAGACACAATGCTTGTGATGGTGACGAGCAGTGTCCTACAAATATACTACTATAACCGCCTGTAGACAAAACCCAAACAACCTGAACACTTTGTGAGCTCTGCATTCTTTACAGGTTGCTCATTCTAGTTTAGAATCCACCAAGAAATACTTACAAGCAAATGTTTCAACTTGAAGCAAGGGTTTCGGTTCGAATTAAAAAAAAAAAAAAAATTGAATTTTTATACATTAATACGGTAATATATTTTTATGTCTTACTATACCGGTACTGATTTTGCAAAAAACACTACATAATATAAAGGTAGTTTGACACATTAACATCTTGGGATTTTAAGTTACTAGAGCATAGGTTACAAGCCTTTTTTTAGGGGGGGGGGGGTGACATTTATGTGGGGTCGCCGGGCGAAACAACAGCCTGAGAAATAGTGATTTTTTTTCAGAAGTTTTATTTTTTAATTGGTGTCTCACATTTTGGGTTACAATCTCAATCATGGCATTAAATAGGTAGCAAAATTATCTTATATATGAATGTGGTCGTAACTTGAACATTCTTGAGAACCTGTGTATTAGAGCAACTGAGCTTAGTTATTTAGCGCAGTTAACTAGATTTCACAGGTATATGCTCTTAGCGACAATTTGTCATTTTCTGTCGCTTGATGAAAATGTAAAAAAAAAATTAAACAGACAAGAAAATTGAATTCTAAAAGTGTGTACCTGGGATTTCCCGGATGGGAAAATGCCGGGATGTCCTGCAGGATCCCGGGAGAAAAACCCTAGTAGCGTAGGGGCGTGGGGAATCGTAGTTCATCTGGTGACGCCCCAACAGGGGAGGTTGCAACCCAACTGAAAGTAGTAAATTTGACAGAGCTCGATCAAGTAGGTTACACAACAGATCCAAGTTAAATACAGGAGCAGGCTGTCACCCGTGCTAGGTGCCATAAGGTGAGGGGGACACCACAATAGGGTACTACCAGAGCAGGCTACATCAGAGCAAAGCATCACTAGGGCAGGCAATCTCGGAGGATATCCATGGGGGGGGGGGGTCGGGATGGGATGGCACCGTGAGTTTACCATACTGTGAAATAAAATCTAGTGAGCCCACTGAGCATACGCTAAAATATAGGGTACTACCAGAGCAGGCTACATCAGAGCAAAGCATCACTAGGGCAGGCAATCTCGGAGGATATCCATGGGGGGGGGGGGTCTGGATGGGATGGCACCGTGAGTTTACCATACTGTGAAATAAACTCTAGTGACGCCACTGAGCATAAGCTAAAATAGGTGGCCAGGTCAAAATGACGAGACGTTAACTTATGCGAGATGTATACTAGTTACTACATGTTGGATACATTTCTCTATTACACCGGCCAGATGCAGTGTTCCAAGAAACAAATACCGGTATTTTGTAAAAATAATAATACAATTTTATGTCTGTCTTTTGATCCTCATTACCCTTAAGATTTTCATTTTTAGCCCATTTTGTTTGTTTGTTAATTAAACACGGTTCGCCGACCCCCTGGCCCCTGGCCTGCACGTACATTTTTTAAATTAATTTGTATACATTTATTTCAAATATTGTAACACAGCTGTGAACTTTGGCGACACACTAGAGTGTCGCAAAACGCAGGTTGAACACCGCTAGAACAAAATAAAAAAATATAATATAAAGAGAAAAAGGCGTAAAAAGACGTGAATCCTGTTTCTGGCATTCGTGGGAAAACTTGTCATGCAACAATGTTACGGGAGCAGTAAGCGAGTGAAAATAGAGAAAAATTACCCACACATCAGCTGATTTTTACCAGATTTCTTTACCAGCAGAAGGAAGAGATAAATACTAGCTAAAAATGTCACCTCGGGGTAACTTGTTTTTTTTAGTTCTGTTGGCAATTTCCAGGTGAATCTAGAACAGAGAGGATAAGAATATCCCAGGGACAGGCGTGTGCATGTAATCTGTAATAAATTGTTCTGACGATGGATATCCCGAGACACTCGTCTGGGGCTCTCTCAACACACCACTCTGTACTGTATCATGGGTGTGAGGTGTACGAAACACTGAACCAAGCTAAGCTAAGTAGGATATGGATATCTGCAGGCTGGGACCTGAATAGGGCAGAGGCTTGAGCGCGCTTGGTATGCATTTGGAAGCGTGGGGCCATGTTTCACACGCAACAGTATGATGTTACATCAAGCAAATAAATAAGAAACAAAAACTATCTACTCACATTTGATATGCAAGGCAGCGTAATTTAGTCATGAGATGGTGCGCCCTAGCACGGCAATGAAACACATCAAACCTGTCCAGTTAGTAACGACATTTAGTCCTGAGTTGGTGCGCCCTAGCACGGCAATTACACCTGCCCAGTTAGTAATGAACAACCGGATGTTGTTTTACCTACCATCAAATGTAGCGCCAACCGCATTGCATTTCTGCAGCCAAGCCTGCGTCATTTAACTATTTGCAGTCATCCCGTGTGTATCATTGTCGTGAAAGTAAAACATGCATAATGACATTTGACAATCATTATATATTTGTGGTAACCAGAGCAGTCGCGTAACTTGTGGATGCCTCCCTGCAGGGGGTCGACGACTCTGGTCGTAACTAATTATACATCATCGAACCATCCTTAAATCCCAGGACAATGGTATAATCGGCTAATTTACTTTTCGGCTTCCCATAAACAAGGATCTTAGCATGTAAGGGAGAGTATCTACTGGCACACAGGAGTTACACAGCATTGCCTCCCTTCCCAGGCCTGAATGTAAAAAGGCAGGAAATGAACGCGGACGATAAAAATGATAAAATGCTGAGCCTTCACGTAAAGCCGTCACATACTTTTTATGATTATTTTTTAAAATCCCGGCAGAGCATTAGAACAATCTGCTTTAGAGCTTTTATCATGGACCACGTCATAACAGGCGAACGGTGCAGGCTGGAGAACGGGTTACCTGGCCACATTATCACTACAACAAAATATGCACCATGTGCGAATACAGACCAACTTTTCGGCATTCCTACATGGGCCAGAGAACCATAAACAGTGTAAAAACGTTGTTAGAGCTGTCTCCAAGTCTCATGCAAAGGTCTGCTAAGACTAGGTGTTACGAAATTAATCTCCTATTTTAATTTTAATTGGCTCGTTGTAAACAGTGCCTAACAAAGGACGATACCATAGAATCAACAATATTAAAGATACGACCCAAAACAGTTTCTAGTTACAATTAATAAGATTTATTATGTCTTAAGATAATTACAAAAGTAAAGAAAATATAATGACAATTTTCAACTTACAGTATGGTAGATCTTGTACCGGTACACAGTTAATACAGTTAGAATAATGTGCCAATAAATAATGCGAAATAAACACATAAAACACGCCTCGTAATGTTAAGAAAATCTATCTGAAATCTCCGTCCCTTCGTATCTGTCAATCCTTTATATACATGTAGAGTGAGACGCTTCCAGAAGGACTTATGACGTGTTGTTTACATATCTCGGGTTAAGGGGCACATTCGAGAAGATACCCGGAGACATTCTACCCAATGTGTAATTGGAAGCCGATTGTAAACAAGATACATCAAAGAGATTTAACCATGCCCACAACAGACGTTACTGTCTGCTAGGAGTGTACTGCGAGGTCGAGGAAAGTTTACGCACAGGAAATTGTGCTACATAACACTAGGCAATAACGGAGGCAATGATCTCTCCAATAATTTTAGTCTGAATTATTGTATTCTAAAATTTAGTACCACATAAAAACCAAATGTTTCGAATACTTTCCTTTAGGTGCATCAGAGGCGTAACTTGAGTGTTTGGCACCCGGGGACAAGACTCATTTCAAAGCGCCCCTTTTTCTTTTTTCAACTCTCAAACCCACTATTTTCATCAATAAAATAAAATCAAAGCACGTTTTGGCGCCCCTAAGTAGTCTGGCGTCCAGTGACATCTGTCCCCTCCTCCCACCGCCCCCCTAGCTACGCCTAAATGTGCATTTTTGTTTGCATTTATGTAATTTTAGCATCTGATTTTTGGTATGGGAATGGTTTTTATCTAACTTAGTGCATGTAAGACTTAATAGACTAAAGATGTATTATTTTATTTAAACCAAAATACGCCACAAATACAAAGCACATAGCAACAGCTACACAATTAATCTCCACACCAAAACACGCAACAATTGAAGAAATCATTAACACCCCCCCCCCCCTTTTCCCCAAGCCAATGGTAAACAGGTGAACAGATTTTTGGGGGTTGGGGGCTGAAAATTAGAAATATTGTTTAGTCATTGAAAACGAGTCTATATGCTCTAATTTTCTGGTCGATAGGATGATGGGATGTGGGCGAATTAGCCTTCCGAAGATTTTGGCGTCCCAAAGAAACACACAGAAGCGAAGTTAATATAAAGGATTTTAAAAAGACGCCAGAAAATAATACAGAAGAAAGTGTCAATAGCTACTCGGATTAAAACGCGGACGGTTAGGAGTACAAGCCATACATATGTATATGATGTATACGTCATAAACTTTTCCTGCATAATGTCTTTTGGAGCTGGACGTCAATAAAGTGATTGATTCCTTATCGACGTGAAGACATACAAAATGCCATGAGATTCGCTAATCAGTTATAAAAAAATAACTGTAGGACTTTTCTTAGAAATCAGTATTAAGGAATACAATCAAAACAAACTTACAGTACCGCCTTTCAGTTTTAGACTTAAACGAAAATTATAAATGTTTAATCGATCACTCGCTAAAACAGAACTAATTTGTTAAATTTATGCATTTAAAAAAAAATGTTGATTTGTCATCTAATATATGTAACAAGCTGAAAACCCTAGCTTCGTAAACGGCATTTGAGAGGATGAAAAGTATAATGAAAACATATGAATGAAAAAGGTTAGTATATTTTAAATATATTATTCACATTGACTAAGCTCATATCATGAAACGGGCGGTGAGAGAAGCTGAACTGCTGAAATGTTTGGTTAGACATTAATTTAAACTACTAAGTTTTCTGCTACCAAGACTTCAAAAAACGCAATTAACAAGAATATAGACACAATGTTTCTCAGTTATAACCTCGCCACCAAAACTCGCTCAGTGGAACAAACCAAACATTTCAAGACATCAAAAGTTGTTCCTGACTCACTCACGAAAAATATCACTTAACAAAAACCATGTCTCGGCATTTGTTAATTTTATGTTACTAAAAAGATTTTTAAAAAAAACTACAACACAATAACAAACAATTTTTTCAGTGCAAACCCTTGAGTATAAAGAGGAGTCACCTCCCAAAATTTTAACTTTGTAAGGCTAGTTGTTCTTGAGATCACGTGACCAACGAACGAGTCAGTCAGTGAATGGTATTTTTTTTTATTTTGTACATACAAATAATTTGTTTCACTCGTCCCAATGTAATATCTAGACCCACCAATTATGAGAAACGTAGACAAACCCGCTGTCCATATTTATACGTTGAACTTTAAATTTATTGAACTGTAGTGTAGTAATGTTGTAGAGAAATAATCAATGATGGGTGAGAGGACAATGAAAGTTAATTTTTTTTTCTTATTATACACGACTTGATCTGCTATCTTAGTATTGACCGAAAAGTTCCTCTCATTGGCCGATATTTTTAGAATAATTTTGGAGTTTCCTTCACTCGCCATCTATCAGTTAATCTATTTTAATCTCAACATTAGAAGATCTAAGCTGAATTAATTAGCAGCTGAATTCTTTTTCTTAATTTTTTCCTTTCTTTATGTTATTTCCTTGACATCAAACGTCCACTTTTTTTTATTCTAATATAAGCATAATTAATTAATTTAAATATGAACGATCTCTAATAATTAACAGGGAGAGTCTCTATTGTACACAATACATTTTTTGACTCCATCCTATAACTTATAACGTCACATTTGGAGATGGCGTCGGTGGGTCGTCGAGCGTGAGCTCATAACCCCCCCCCTCCCCCCGGCACACCCCCCACACGGGCCGACGCCGGGTATCCCCGCCGCCAGACCGTGTGGAAGCACGCCGGAGACCTCCCCACTGGCCTGGAGGACGTCCGTTGGACTGAAAACGCTGCGTTTACAGCGTTCGCGGTCCACTCTCCTTGGGTCTGAACGGCTTTGCTTCCTCTCCAGGGGAAAGGTGTTGCGTTACATACCCCCACCGCCCAGGGAGTTGTCCGGTCGGGACGTAAGCGGGGACGAAACGGTCGCCTAGGAGCAGCTTTCTCAGGGCCGCGTCGTTAAATCATCGGCAGGGGTTTTGACCGCCACCCAGGCCTCATATCCAGTATCGGCCACGAGAAATCACGCTATTGCGTTCCTCCCGTTGCGTAGGGAGTCATGCAGGTGGCTGGAGTTTTCGGCTACGGGAGAAGAGTCCTCCCTGCTAGTCTGGCATGCCACGAAGAGTCAAACCCCATGTGACACCACCGAGTCGCCTCAGTGGTGGTGAACTTCGACCTAGAGACGTTCGGTCTCCGTCCAACCAGCCATCCTATAACCCAACTTTTCGGCTCTACATTATACACACAACTTCTCGTGATCATGCCTTCTTTGCTGATCATCATCTAGTATTTAATCATCGCCGTCACGCAGGTATCAGTAGGAATGGGTTAACAAAACAGCTAATTTAACATCACTGCATCGATTGATATCATTGTAAGCGCTCAGCTGATTGTTTCACGGACTTTGCTATGACGAATCACGTCGCACCCGCCGTCGACGCGTCACTGTCACTATGACGAATCACGTCACATCCGGCGTCGACGCGTCACTGTCACTATGACGAATCACGTCACATCCGGCGTCGACGCGTCACTGTCACTATGAGGAAACACGTCGCACCCGCCGTCGACGCGTCACTGTCACTCAAACTAGA